>KK116654.1:268431-335287 GCA_000611955.2 Stegodyphus mimosarum | reverse complement strand
TAATGGGCTATAATGAAACTAGAATTTGTAATCAGAAATAGTTTACGATATTTAAAAATTGATATAAGGCAAATAATTTTCTGAAAATTTTACAGTAAATATAATAAAACCTACAAATAATAAAATGGTTTGCAAGCAACATACATGAAGTTAAAGCACAGCACGTATCAGTGATTATAATATTTATGAATAAAAAACTACTTACTTTAAATGAAGAAATTAAACTATAGAAGTTCAAAATAAAAGATAAATGAATAGAGAATGCTATAAAATATTGCGGGAGGGGATAAGTCGACGTTTAATTAATTTGTGCTTAATGGCTGATGTTTCGATGCTCAGATTAGTATAAAAAGGACAATGAGTTACACTAGTTAGAAATCTGTACAGGAAATAGCACAAGGAAATATTATCACGACAACAGACAAAACTTTATAAGATTTAAGTCATTGCTGTCATTAGTCTGTCCCGCCTAAAGTAAGTATTTTTGTAGAAATCGTAAACGTTTCGGTCTGTGTCCCGAAAAGTGTTCAAGTTCCAGAGAATTTGCGGCTGTTCTTAAAAATACAGCATTTAAATTGATTTTTCTGGGCTAATCAAGGTCACTTCGCGTTACGCTTTTCTTTCAAACAACCTATGGTTAGAAAGTAATTTTACATTAAGAAGGAATAAGTTTATATTCTTGAACGGTCGTGAGGTAATTCAGAAATTTCGCACCTTAGAATTTACATTAACGATTTTGTGGAATTTCGTGAACATTCACGCACTAAGATTTGAGATAATTGTTTCGAAAAAAATTTTCAGCATAGATTAATTTTTTAATCAAGAATTTACTCTAGCATTTCAATTATATACGAAATGATTACATAAATTAGAATAACTAGAAGTTGATTTTTTCCCTCTTTAAATGCCCCTCACTGTTATTTTTTATAAATTTTCGAAGGCTAAAAATATATTACTAATATTCTCATAAAATTTCATTGTGTTACAGTCATTTTCTAATAATCATACAAAAAATTTATCAAACTAGTAATATTTTAAAAATTTCATTCATGCGAATGATGCTGCGAGATATCTATGTGCCAATATCCGACGCCTGCTACTACTCTCTAGAGCACAAATTCTGGCCACTGGTAGGCCTATAAAATCTTTGAATAACCCCAAAATTCGCGAAAACTCAAACTGAAGTAAAAACACGTATAGCCTACTAATGGTGATTATTTTCCAAAATTAAATGTAAAAAAAAGTTGTAAAATTGGAAAACAAAAGTATAATACAATTACTTAACTGTATTGATAATATATTACACTATATTATTTATATGATCTACATGTCTTGATTATTCTTCTTTCGAGATTTTTGCTCTTCTTTAGGCATGCCTGTAGCATAACATTTTCTGTATGCTGATCCTTTGCATCATGCTAGTCTTCATTTAGAAATGGTATTGGGCTCACCTATCTCGTTATTTTTAGCCCATTTTCGGTAAATAAACTTAAAATTTTCTTTCTTACACTTTTTGATTTCGTTAAACCAAATAAAGGAAATAATTTAGATCAGTAATTACATGAGAGAAGAGTTAAATTTTTATTTTTATTGCAATTATTGCTGTTAAACTACTCATTTAGTGCCCTATGAATAGAAATGAGAAAATACGTGATGAAAATTAATTGTACGGTTTAAGACGCTTGAATATTCATAAAAAAGCAGCTTATTGAAAGTGAAAATTCAGGAAAAGGAGAATTCTCAATATTCTCTAAATAGCACAAATTTCGAGTTTCACAATTCTCTTCTAAAATATTGTCAGTATGAGTGGTTGATTACTGATAAATTTTCCCCCAGAATAGCAAAAAAAGTCACTTGAGAAGCACTGCAAAATAACCTGAAATTTATTTAAATTCTATATTTTCCGTTTTTAGTAGTTTAGTAACCCTAGAATCACTTTCCATGTATAAAATAAATTTTCGCTAATCTAGTCCATCAGTCAGATCCACCAGTGGCCGAGTGATTAAAACCACTGAATAACTAACTGATAGACCATGATAGATTCAGTTTCCAGCTACCTTAGAAGCTGTCTGTTTAAAGTTTTATTGGCTCCCCAAATGTAATGGGAAGATGAGCTAGTTTGTCTTTCAGTTTCTCCAGCAGATATCTCTAATTTTAGATAGGTCAGATCAGGCACGAGTCTGTGGAGCACAAAAAGAGCGTCATAGACAAAATTCCTTATTTTAGGTAGGTGGTAGGTGACGGACGGCGGTGTTTAACATAGGTTAACAGGTGTATGTCCTGCGTCCTCCTCCCCACGTTAATTGATAATTTTCATAAGCAGAAATTACAGTGACAGCAGGTGCTTTAGTAAATTTCTTCTACTAAAATTTAGGCTTATAGTATTATTTAGGTTTGATATATACATATAATAAATGTAACATAATAATATAATAATTGACATAATATTAAAAGTACATATCCACATACAATATTACAAGTACATATACACATACAATATGACACATACAATCTAAAATTTTACTATACTAAAACTATAGTATGTTAATGCAATAACATACTATAGTATAGTAATAACACATCATACTATAAGATGTATCTGATGTTACAAAGTGAATCCGATGAATATGTTGTTCATAAGATTTATAATAAATAAACTAGAGAATAAACATTAAGACACGTTACTTGGCTGGCATAAATCTTGACCAAGTGCATTTATGTTATGCATTATTTTGCATACTTTTGCAACAGTTGCTTTATTTTTTACTATAAGCATATAGTAGGCCAATCTGTTATCTGTTGGGCGTGGAAGATGGCAAGCAATAGCAGCCCCAGGAGCTTGTTCATCAGACGTTATACTGGAAGATTTTTCAGGCTGTGAGAAAACTGACTATTTATCCTTTTTTTCACAATAAGGTTCTTGTGTGCTTAAAGTTGTCTTGTATTCAAATCTTGTGTGTATATGATTAAAGTTTTGTATGTCAAAATTATGGAGAGTAGCATGTAGGAACGCCTGGAATGCCTTAGCTCTCTGCAAGTTGATTTGTGCACATTGGATTGGATTTCTGATTCAAACTGGTAACATTTATTGACGTATGCTTGGCTGTTTATATCTGATTGTTGATCAATCATGAATTCCCTTGCCTTTGATCCGCTCAATGAATTTTCCATATGTTGGGCAGGAGCTGTAGTATGCTGGGTGATTGCATGATATCTTATTTTAGACGGATAAATCTGGGATTCCTTCTATAATAAATAAAACGAACCGGAGCTAGTGAATGTTCTGAGATTTTTTGGTCACTTGCCTTTATCATTATACATGTCGCTTCCTCTTTTTTTCATCAAAAAACACAAATTTCCTTTATGAAGCAGTGACAAATTAATTTTAAAAAGAATTGGAAGGAAAGTTCTTCGGAGTTCATTCGGAGAGAATGGCAATGTATTTTTATCCAAATTTTTTAAACTGGCCTTTGATAAAGTAAAACTCAATCAAGTGAAGTTTTATTTAAGATCTAAAACGTCAGAAACAATTTTCTTGGCTTAATAAATGGAATTTCTATAGAGTATAAAACTTCTTCAGCTCGAGAATATCACACGAATAAGCCTGAGAATACCACGCGTTTGATGAGTAGGCACGAACATGTTCAGTCTCTTACAATGACGAGAATTGTGGGTAAGGAGCTAAGAAGAATGATCATAAGGCAAAATCTCAGCTTGGGTTTGGCTTTCATATCAAAGGGAAAATCTGACTAATATCCTCTCAGTATCTCATTTTTAACAGCAAAAACAACTTTTGAAGAATCACTTGCACTGAAGAAAAAGGATTATATACGCAATCTTTTGCCTCTGGATTACTCTTTCTCAAAATCCATGTAATTTTTACTTCCTTGTACGAAGTAAAAAGGAAGTATTGTAATTGCAAAACATTTCGGAAATCATATTTCAACTAAAATATCCATTTTGTCCGCTATCGAATGCAATTTAACGATGTTTTTGCGTGACATCTGTAGGTAAGGACAGAACAAAAGACTCTTTTTCCCAAAAAATTATAAAACTCATTTAAAATGGATTCTGAAGAGCTTTTTTTTTTGTAGCGTCTGTGCGTACGTACGTATGTATGTATCTTGCATAACTCAAAAATGAGTAGCCTCAGAACGTTGAATATCAGAACGTTGAACGTTTGTATATAGGACTGCTATAACATGTGGATATGCACCTTGTATTTTAGTTTCAATCGACCGCACCAAAAGTATATAAATATATCCATATTACTCGGCTCAGTGAGCTCAGTTTCTTTAATCTTACATGTTTGTAAATTGTGCATTTTTTTCTTTAAAGCTGGTTGAATTATGTTGTTCTTATCTTCCGGTTAAGGTTTTCATGCTTTTAGTTAACCTGCATGTTATAGTTGTAGCATTATCAATAATTTAAAAGTTTTTTAAATTGGCCATAGCAACCATATTTGTTTACATTTGAAACTTACCAGAATAGTGGATTTGTTGCCAATCTTGAGAAACTAAGCTTCGCGGCAACAAAGATAACGCCTTCTTTTATCATTGCGGAATAAATCATGCTTATTCAATTCTGGAATTTATTCGAGGAAATAAGTGTTTAAGATTTACTCCGTAATTTTTAATCTAGATATTTTGACTTTTTACGTATTTTTACCATGTCGCGAAGAGAGAACTGAATTAATTGAATGAAAAATACCGAATCGCCTCTGAAAAACTGTCCTTTTTTTGTTTTGTTTTGTTTAATTTCTTTTATGCGTCGTTTTAGATTTATTATAGTATTCGAATAGAACATGTGACAATGATTAGATAATTTTTCAGATCATATACATAATTTTTGTGCATTCTAAGTTATAAAATGAATGAGATGTAACGCTGTTAAGTGAAGCTAGCGCCAGAGTTTTCGCTAGTAAACAAATATAGTGAATTTTAAAGATTGCATTTATTCTATTGTGATTTATGCGCTATAGACGAAGTAGATTTAATTCAATTCAATAAGTTTAAATGAAATGCAAAATGCCTATAATTTAATATTCCGTACAGGGAAGTCATGTTTCGTCCACATCAGATTTTTTCGCGTTGTAATAAACCATTATTCATTAATCATACTTCAATATTACAGGCCCAGTTTTACCAGTTATTAATTCTCCAATAAGTTTATTATTCTCGTGTGTTTTAAATATGATAATTGTTCAACCTTTGATTATGCTTTGACCTTTTAAAAACGACATCAAGAAACTATTTTATTATCATAGTAATCTACTCTGGTTTAAGACCATTTGCGAAAGAATATTTGGGTGCTGTGGGAAAATTTACTTTCAAATCCAGAATAAAAGGGCGTTCGAAAGCAGAATGGCTCTTAAATCTTTTCTTATGGAAGTTTCGCTCATAACTACACTTTGCGGAAAACCTCTTTCGGGAAATCTTCGGATTTTTCACTCATGAAAATTGTATGACGAGAGAGTAGATAGTACTCGTTTGATGTCAGACCACAATTCTTGAAGAACTTCCTTCAAAATTTACTTTTTCGTAAAATAAGCAATAAAGAAAAGTAGAAGGTAGGATTCCAAAAGTTCATAAAATCAAGGATCATAAAAACTTGAGTTGGGCAAGTAATAAAATGCTACTAAAGAGTAATGCCACTGCAAAATGTTTATTATTTTTCCAGAAATTACTTATTCTAAATTAATTAAATTGGAACAAGGATTGCTCTACCTATATATATTATGCTAGTGCTCTTTCCTGTTCCAGTATTTATCAGCATTGAACTACTTGTTATTTTTCTCTGTGTACTTAAATATTGGTTCGAATTTTGTATGCATATAAACAATTTTTGTAAAATTATATGTAAATTGTAGTATCTCTCATATAATGTAACACAAAAGGCCTTCAGAATACGAAGCATCGTCGGAAAAATAGGCTTATAGGGATAACTCCGTTGAACTTTGAGGTAAATGGCTATTTCGCTAAATTGACGAAATATCGCCAAGTTAGCGACTAGAGATTAATTTTTGTCTCAAAATTTGGAGATTTATAGCCAAAAATCGCCAACTTGTTTACCATTTAGTGACATTTGGATTCGATCTGTAACTGTATCCCGGCCTGCAACTGGTATCCGGCTGTTTTGAACCGTAACTGTGTGTGCCTTTTTAGGAATTTCGAGAAATTGAACGTATTGGACATTTCTTGGCGGACGGGGAAAGCTATATATGTCCGGAAAGAGTATCTGTTTTCAGTTTTAGCTCAGTGTATTGAGAGTTCAGATAATTGAGTTTAGAGTATTGAGAGATCACAGATCACCTTTATGCTCTTGATACTAAAGATATCTGTCCAAGGGTATGGAAGCTTTCAGGGAGGACCTTTCTAAGAAACAATGCCTAGTATTCACTTCGTAAATAAGAAACACCTTGTTCATCGCATAGGTCATTGATGAGCAGAATAAAAATTGTTAAGTTAGTGGTTTGAGAGAGCAACATTGGCTTATCTGATACTGAGTTCATCTTGTGGTTAACGTTTAATATAAATCAGAAAACCTGTCATATGTTAATACTTAAGACATGATCACTTACGACGGAACAACATTTTAGTTTTTTTACGACTCTTGCGAAACGAAAAAAATATGTGTTTAAATTCAGAAGAAACGTTCTGTAACATTTTGATGGAAATATTTCAAACAAGATGATTCAGAAAGGACGGATTTTTATAAGTATTTCGTAAAAGAGAACATTTATAACACGAGAGATGCTTTGTCTTGAATCATGAGTAACATGAATGGATCTAATCAGCCGATCAATATTTGAAGAACTGTAAATATGCCACCTACATTTTTTCGGATATTCCAGTCAGATTAAACATTTTTCTTTATTAGAAATTAAAAATAATCAAAGTGCAACAAACATTATTAGAAATTAAAAATAATCAAAGTGCTAACTGAGCTTTGTATCCTTTACATTTCAAAATATAGTGATAATCACAATGGGTCACAATCACTGTACAGTTTGGTAACTACACCCGTTTTCAAGAGGTTAATGACTTGAAAATCATTTGCTTAAATTGTTGAAGATGAGATTAAGTAATTAAAATTTATGCTGATTGCCTTAACAAAAACTATGAGTGAACTGTCATTTTTAAATGAAAAGAACTACTATTCGAAGAGTTAAGTTGAAGATAACTGACTAAACGCATACTCAATGTATTGTTATTTCCGTCCTTCTTAGGAAAAAAAAAATTCTACTTTAACTAAAGCTATGACTTTGCCTGCCCGCGCATTCCAGCGCTGTCATTGCCAAGGATTTGAATTTAATTATTCTGCATTAGAAAAGCCCATTCCTCCTTTTTCTGGGTTTACCCCAATCTCTCTTCATTCGTGAAGAAGAGAAAAGCTTCATTTGAAAGTCTCCAAAGTTTCGCTTTAACTGCAAGTAACAATCATCCATTTCTATTTATGATTATTTTTCTCTTGAGCATAAACTAGAAGTATTTAATTCATATGCTTGTTGTCTTTGTGTAAAGAACTTTTGCACAAGGTTCAATAACTTGTTAATTCTTCAATCTGTATTTTATTTTGATGATTACGTTCCATTTTTCTTCTGTGTAAATTATAGTAGGTAGTTTTATAATCACGGCAAAGTTAAATATTTGTGGCAGATGGTAAATGTCGAGTCATTGCAAATATTCATTTGTAGGTATGTTTTTATACGAAGATAACAGTGCAATTCAACACGTTTTTTAAAAAAACCTTGCATTAAATATCTTTGACTAAATAGTCACAAACATTTAGCTCCAATTTGAAAAATGAATCAGATAATGTATATTTCCAGACTACTTTGTCAACATGCTACCATATTTAATAGACAGTATGAAACTTTAAATTTATATAGCAACTACATATAAAAAAGTCAGTGAGAAGACGTAGTGAGTTCTCACGGAAAAGAGCTTCAGCAGGCTTTTCAGGACAATCTAACTAAATACGGGGGATGAAAATGGTCACTTGTGAGAACATTACGTTTGTTCTCAACTTACAAATTAACTCTCAAATTATGTATTTGTTCTCGAACCTACATTTCTTCGCTAAACTTTCTTTCATATTCTCATACGATTTCTATCATTCTCTCTGTTCTCATTAATCATATTTACATTTTTTTTTCATTGGTGTGCCGGAAAAAGAATGATCTTTGTTTCTTCCCTGACACTGTATTTTCCGGGCGGGGGAAGAGGAAATTCAACCGGAGCCGTGCTTAACTGTTTCTTACTTTTAGGGTGAAGTTGTAATTTTAACTGAAGCCTCAAATAAGATAAGGTCTTTTATTCCACTTTATTATTTCGGTATTTATCTTTAATTTATTAAATTTTATGCATTTGTTTACATTTTATTGAATTTTAATTTTCATTATTTTAAAATGTATTTATTTATTATTATTAAATATGTTCTTATTTTGTTAGTTATCTTATTTATTTATTTTCATTTAATCACAGTTCTGGGTTTTCGAAAATTATCCATAAAGATTCTTCATTAGTCAATTGTATTTTCTTAAAGTTTTCAATATTCACAAAATTTTGTCTTATTTAATAATGACATTAATTCCAATCCAGTCCTTCTTAACCTTTTTAAATTCTAATATCTTAATTTTTTCATATTTCTTTACTGTTTTCTTGGATAGATGGCGTTACGCTCGTGTTCCACCTTTTGTTTTTAATATAAATATGGTCTTGGTTTTTCTCTTCGTTGCAGAATTTCTTTGCTCTTGATGAAGAGGAACCTGCACCTGTTTGCCTTCGAAACCAATAGAGTTTTAATTAAAATGTACGCCAAACACAAGGTTGCCGTTTTGCCAATTTTAAATTTTACTTTGGCGTGTTTCTTTTCTTTGTTCATTCAATAGATATTTACTTATGCATATAACAAATAAATGACATCAAAGGTTACATGCAGTCCCATGTAATCATTATCGGTATGATACCTAAAGACACTATTAGCATTTAATATTTAGTTCACACTCCTGAGAACTGTTGCAGCACACCGTAAAAGAATATTTTTTACTCCTTTAGATGTATAGAGCAAATGAAAGGGCTGTTTTAGAGTATACATTATTGATGTCGTTGTAAACATTTGCACCGTAACTATAGTTAAAAAAAGATTTTTCAGATTCCATACGTGACAATCCTGGGTACATAATAATCATCTGTACGTTACCTGATAATTTTTATTGTAAAATTAATTGCATTGTGCACATTGCATCGTGAAAAGCAATACCTGCATTCTACTTATAATGGAGTTACATCCTGATGAAGCCATCATAGAATGAAAATATCGAAAATTGAAAAATAAACCTGCGAGCAGCCTATTGAATTTACAGAAGATGCTACTTTACTCATGTCTAGTTCTTTAAAATGTTAAAAACAATAATTCAACTAATTCAGCTTACAAAAAAATTACTGCTGTAGTTACTACACATTATCTTCCTACACAGTCAACGATATTCAAGGAAATATTATTATTAAATCATGTCTGTGATAATACTATTTCACCAAAAGTTAATAACTGAATTAAATTAATAAGATTAATCAAAAGATGTTATTGGGCAAAATAATTTAACATTAGTCCTGTTCTGAAATGAAGTAGTTAATATCCCGTTTAATTAGTTGACTGCTATAATATGAAAAATTGTATGTGTTGTACGGATGTTCATCATTAAAGCTGTAAGGTGTTTTTTCGCTTTCTTATAAAATGTATTCGTGGTGTAATTGAAAGCATATACGACTAGTAATCGGAAGATCCGGAGTTCAAATCCCAGCCAGGGCACTGCTGATTTATCCCGTTCTCTGACTTAAAAAATTCTAAAATCTTAATGACTATACAGTACACAGCTGTTGTACCTAAAAATTCTTAAAGCATTGAACTTAACATTAGAACTAGTTAATTTTAAAAGTAAAAAAAAATCACTCATTTTAATTGTTCCATGATGCTGAAAAACAGCTTATATCTGGGGCATATGAAAAACATATAGACACATACGGAAAATTTGGTAGGTACTGTGCTCCTCAAAGAAATCAAAAAAAAAAAAAAAAAAAAAAAAAAAAGCATCCTGTATTTATCAATCAGCAGTTTTTGCTCGTATGCGCTACATCTACCATATATTTCAAGCTCGAAGGGGGGAAATCAAAATTTAAAATTCAAAAGTGTTATTTCCACTGAATATTCAGTGCTTTAGTCAAAAATTCTTCAATAGAAATACTGTAAGCCAAGGGAATTTTTGACTCGCACAATGCAGAATTCATAGAATGAAGGCCGTAAAAAGAAAGTGCAAGGAGATATTCCGATGAATACCTAGAGAAGGAACCAATCTATCGAATTTAAAGTTATCCACTGAAACAATTATATTCAGCGCACGGTGCCCATTGTCGTGCATTTATCTTTAACAAAGTACGAGTCATCAAAAAAATAAGTATATCTAGCTCAGATAAAGGCGAAAAATTTTATTTTGCATAATTATGTTGAAGTTATAGCAATCACAAATATTTTCTAGCTTGAAATCTTCCGTAACTATATGGTAATATAATATTTTACAGAATAAAACTAAGCCTATACTGTTGAATTGTTTAATTTATTCAAGGCGGAAAAATACCAAATTCACGAAGCCTTCAAAAAATATTTTCTCCTATATTTCTAAATAAATTTTTTTCTCCTATATAATAGTATCTCTGATGTTTTTGAGTAGAATGTTCCTAAAATACAGGTGGAGGCATCTGGTGACGTAGGCAAAGTTAACTACCGACTGTTTCAGAAGTTTTGTTATCAATTACTAAGAAGTACCGAGAGGATCAAAGTTCGCGGGTGATTGAACGGAAAAGATATTTGTCTCTTCTTCGACTTTCAAAACATGAATTTTCTGATATCTTGCCTAGCTCGTACGGATAGTATCTTTTCAAAACATAAACATCCGAAATAATCCAGTTTTGCTGTTTGCGTAAATTTGCTTGTTGAAATCACCTGGCAGAAAAAATCTGACATAACTGACAGTTTAGTATATGGGCCCCATTCTTAATTATCCCTTGGTTGCTGGTATACGGATTGGCAAATGTGATATTTTTACAGCATATTAAGATAGTAATATTTTTATAACTTGCTAAGAATATAATGTTTTTATAGCATTAAAAAGTAGAATTAATTGAAAACTTAAAATCAGCCTCTTGTTTGCAGACAACTGTCCTAAAATGAAGGTCAAAATAACTGTTTATAATAGTTAAATATATGCTTTTCAGATCAGACTTCCTGGTGGTATTCATAAAGATAAATAAATTTGGGAAAAGTTTTCGAGTAATTGTATTTAAAAACTAGAAAAGTAGAATAGAATGTTTTGTACTAGACCTAAAAATGATATTATGACATATTTTAATTTTTTATTTCTAAGAAGGAAGAAAAAGCAAAGAAAAGTAATAAGAAGTTTTTAACTTTACCTTAATTTGCTTCGGGACGTAGAGCTGACATCATTTCAAATGTTTTGCACAATTTTCTGATATCACTCATATGTCTTACAAAAAACGGTCTATTAACCTTGACCTCCAGATTCGCTTAAAAAGTACCACTGATTATATACATTTCAAAAGAATGCTATCAGTTAAACTCAGCTGCTAAATATGTACAGAAAAAAATATCAAATATCAAATTTTTCATCGTTAAAGTCTTTCTGACAATGTTTAGCAGCGTTTTCGACTTTTCAGAAAATAGCACAGGGCTGCATTACCAAATATTGATATAATTTATATATTTATTATCTGCTTCTCTACAACATTTTAGCAGATAATTTCTTATCATTGTGTATATTTAGATAAGAAAATTCCCTCCATTCGCCTAAAAAAATATCTTTTTAATACTAAGAGTTCAAGGTTGATAAACCTTCTTTGCTAGTACTGTTTCATGTGCTTTAAAATTGTGAAGTCTGCAAATAAAATTTATGGAAAGATTAAATATATGACAATAATGGCTGTAAAATGTGTTTTAGGGCATTATCTTTGATGTGTGACCTGTAGTCAATCTATCCTTTACTAATTAAGCAAGCGCATGACCTTTGGCTCACTAATTTCGCCCGAGAACTTGCATTTATAGCGAATGTTAAAAAGTTACGCATTTTCAAAACCGAACACGCAGATCTCAGATACAAGCTAAGAACCGGACAAAGAAATATGAATATTATCAAAACATTTGCTGTCTGTTATCTGAGCACCAGTGATTTTTCTAGAACTTCTTCAGCTCGCAATCAAGTATAAAGATTTTACATAGAAAGCCATAGTTAGAAATTCGAAATGCTTTTCTTTGTTTTTTTCATTTAAGATGAAAACCGGTTTATAGAAGATACTTTTTTAAGAACAAGGAGGAAAAAAGAGGAATGCAATAATTTCTTACATTTTATTATATTCTGCTGTACTGAATGTTTTTTCGTACAAGTGTACTTACAATTAACAAGAGAATAATTCCCAAATAAACGTTTGAAGAATAAAATATTTTGTCCTCATGTATACCAAATACATGACAGCCTATCTCAAAGCCAAGAAATTGTCTAAATTTCCCGGACATAACCTGTTTTGCTTACGTGCATAATTTAACATTTTGCCAATCCTGATGGAAACACATTCAGAAAAATTAATTCGGACTAATTTCTAAACTGAAACAGAAAAGAACACTCAGCTTTCAATGCGTCAAATAAGTAAGTCTTAGTGGTGTCTCGTATCTACTTTTGGACAATTTAAACAACAGCACAGTCCTATATAAAGTTTCAGATCTAATTCGTAAAGTTCAGATCTAATTTTTATATTTCTTTTCTATAGTTACTACACAGAAAATCCGTCAAATTTTTTTCGCTATTTCTGTAACAATACTTACGTGAAGAGATTTTCCTTCCAAAAGAAATAGTCTATTTATATGTATTAAGTAAGGTTTTAGGCTTTGCAATTTTAGCCGTAAATCTTCCGAATAAAATCCCATATTCTTTTAATAATGAAAACTTTTGGTATTTTTTATTATTATTATGGTTTTTATTTAATTATCACGTTTATTTATTTATTGTACTTCTAAGTCGAAGGCTTAATTAGTTCTTCAAAACATTAGATAAATGTCTAAGAATATGGGACTCGAAATATTCTTAAATTCCAAAAGTATTATTCGACTCTAATACTATAAATATTTATGCTTTATTTGAATTCAAAAATAAATTTAAATAACAGATTATTGACTTATAATATTAGATTCCATTCTGTTGCCGATTTCTGAGAGGAATGCACGATTTCCCAAATGCGCCGTGCTTAAGGTTCCTGCAACTAACTCCTCTATGCTCTGATCAAAAGAAGTATCATCATATTGTTTGATCTTGTTGTGTGCTACGGTTTCGTATAGAAAAGTCCCCTAAATAATTAGGCTAGATGCACAGGAAGACTACGAACTTTATGTTGTTTGAGAAGAATAAAAACTCTTACAGATAATATACTAAATTATAAAAAGCTCAGTGAAAAATTAAAAGATAAGCTTGAATACTCTAACGTGTTAGGAATATCTAAGCTGCCAAAATCACAATTACATCAGTTTAAAGAAACAATCACCGACGATCAGACTCCACAATAGAAGTGCCTGTGTCACATCAAGTTTCAACTCAACTATTCCTAGCACAGTGGTTGCTCACAGCCGTCCTATATATACGATTATTCAGAAAGAAGACAAGCGCTTCTAAAATTTTCTAAATAAATTCGAATTTCCTAGGGCTTCATTTTTTTTTCCTTAGAAAATTAAAGAATACGCTCAAGTTGGCGAGAAACCGCCAAATATTGCTATATTGGCTACAAAAATTGTCATTAAGGTACACTGCGAAAAAAAAAAGAAATGGGACAGTTCTATATCTCCCGTCCTACTGGGCCGATTGACGAAATTCAACTTGAGTTCTGAATGTCTCGAAAGTGCGGCTTAGGATATGTATTAGATTTATATACAGCATTGTTCTAATATAGGTATTTTAACACAAAATGAGACTTTTTCTGAAAACAAATGCCGGATTTTTTCCATATTCCAATTCTCCTACTCAAATTTTGCTAAAGTGCCAAGTTTTGTAAAAATCGCACGAATAGTTTTAAAAAACTCGGCTTTCAAAACTCGGCTCCTCAATGTTAATTGAATTTGATATATCTTTATTAATCTCTCTTTTTTATTACACTTATTTGATTCTTCCTTTCACATTTCGAAATTTAGGTTCATTCCAAATAAAATTCTCTCATTTTTTAAAATTTATTTTTGAAAATTTGTAGTTTGAAAGAATTTTTATAATTTTTTCGAAAAAAATGTTGTATTATAATAACCGGTAACATTTTTATCATCATCGTTAAGTAGATGTATTTCTAAGCATTCCTGAAAAAAAATTGAGTTTTTCCTGCAAAAAACTAGATTTTTTTATTCAGAATTTCCGAAGATATATGTGAATTTATATATTGGCGAGTTTTGAAGTTTAGTATATTTGTTGAAAGCGATAATAGTGTCAAATGTGGTTGAGGCATTTTGTTAAAATTATTTGAAAGTAGGAACGATGTGACTTTTTTTGCGCTCATGCACAATGCAAAAAGGGGAAGGAAAATAGGTTGCCATATATTAAGAAATTTGCTAAGTGAATTATTCTTGCCGCAAACTGAAAAAATTGCGCTAAGATAAATTTTTGAATAGCTCCGTAAATTTTGACCAAATTTTACAAAATTTAATATTTAGGCATAATTTGAGTCGTAGAATCGAAATATGGAAAAAAAACCAGTATGTCATTTCAGAAAAAGTCCGATTTTGTGTCAAAATACCTGTGTTAGAACAATGTTATATATAAATCTAATCCATATGCTAAGTCGCGCTTTCGAGACATGAAAAACGCACGTTGAATTTCATCAATCGGCTCAGTAGAAGGGGGAGATATAGAACTGTGCCATTCTTTTTTTTTCCCCCGCAGTGTACTCCAAGTCTACTTGACTTATTCTTGCAATCGAACCCACTCAGAATTTAAAAACTTTACAAAATAATATAATAAACACAATCAGAGGCCATTAATTTAAGATTAATAAGATGGATAATAAATGAACGTAAATTTATTTTACGAAATGCGTTAAATTAGTAAATAGATGTTCACAATAATCCAGGAATATATAAAAGCCAAATTACAAACATTTAAACACGAAGATTAAAATAATCCGAAGCATATCATTAAGCTTCTAACACATCACCGCCAAGAAGAAGACAGCGGAGAAGCTGCTATTACGGTTTCTTAAAGCCTGCTACTAAATGCTGGAGCGGGTTACTATTTTTTTCCATTTACACTGGTCATCTAATTAAAGGATATTATATAAATATGAAAACAAATATGCTCTCTAAATTAATACTGCAACCTTTGCCCAATGCTGTAATTATTTAAGTTAAATAAAAGCAATTGAACGCAAAATTACACTTCCGCGCATACGTTAGCGCCGGAAGTAAGCAAATTCGGTAATTGACAACGCAGTGCGCAATGGTCGCATGCTGGAATTCCGTGTGTAGTGTTCTTTAAAGTAAATGTGGTTTCTGAGACTGATCAGTATTCAAAGGCTCACTTAAGGGAAGGCCAAAAGTGGCTAATAATTGGTAGAATCGAGGAGGATAAACACAAATGGAAGTCGTTCAAGATCTGAATATCCCTCAATGTGTCATATCAAGAGTTTGGAGCGGCTTTTTAAGCGCTGGATTAGTTGATAAACAGCTTAGTCAAGGGCAACTAAGAGCAGCAACTGCATCAGAAGACCATTTCCTGTCGTTGCTAGCTGAAAGAAACCGCGAAGCGACTGCGAAAAATTTGGTTTTAGACTTTTAAGTTGCCACAGGAACTCAAACTAGACGTTCTACTGCTACACGAAGACTTAACGAGATTGGACTGTATGCGGGAGGTTTGTATCCCATTCACCACAGCTTTCAGGTGGGCCGTTTAAATCGCCGTCGTCATATCGATTGGTATCGTCGTCAGGTTCAATGCAGCCAAGACGACAGCACCCGAATATCGTTTACTGACGAGTCCAGCTATAGTCTGAACAGTTATTCTAGACGTCTTTGATTTGGAAAGAGGAAGGAACATGCAGCCTGCCTTCTCTTGTCTGTGAAATATTCCGTTTACGCGACCGCAGTTTGAGGGTTTGGGAAGGAAATATGAAAATGGCCGCATCGAACTGCATATCTCTCAAGGAGGTTCTGTAACCGCTCGGAAATATGTGGACGAAGTACTAAAACCCCACGTTTGACTGTTTAGGGGTGCCGTTGGTCCAGAGTTTTTGCATCATTCATTAGAATGATAATACTCGGCCTTATCCAGCAGTTATGGTGTCAGATTGATTGGCTACCTTACACACCTGACTTTAACTAGATTGAGCATGTGTGGGATGTCTGAGGGCACCGAATTTGAGTGCGCTGATTTCCTCCCCAGACTTTCCGGGAGCTGTTTTAATTTCAATATTTTGAGAATAATCAACTGCCAAACATTGTAATTATGTTAAGAAGAAGGTATAAAAAAGGCTTGTTCCAAAATAAAAATATCTGTTAGAAAAATAAAGTAAAATCCTAGAATATGATTTAAGATTTAAATGAGAAACCGTGAAAACAGAAACTGTAATTTCCTAATATTCTTGGTCAGTATTAAACTGATGTATCCGTAAATTATCTTTGTTTTTTTTAATTTTGTTTTGTCTTTTTTATTTATTTATTTAGTTGTCTTGACAATTTATCTAATCATAAATATTTAAAATTATTTCGAAGTGTAAATAAATACTTTTATTTTAAAGCAATTAACACAAAATTTTAGATCTAGTATTGTTTAATTTTATAATATTTTAAGGTGCCCAATTGCTGGAATCATAAAGACAGTCAGATGAGTTACCGTCTCTTCTGTTTCCTGACTAGAAAAATCACGATCAATACAATAAATCGGTTTAATACGTTAATCCAACAGTTACACAAAACTCAGAAATATAACAGAAACAATCTCCGCAGTTTGCAGATGATGCATAACAAATGTTCATGTCAAATTAAACGCGAAATACGAATTAATATGAGCCTAATTAAACGCTGGCTCGTAATCTAAGTACTCGCGAGGCAAACATAACTTGCCGAAGCTAGAGCCAATCAAATTTAATTCAAGCAGAAAAGAAGAGTAACAATGTTCAGAAAAGGCTGCCAAAAGCTCAATCTAAACTATAAGAATTCTGTTTATACTTAACTAATTTGCATTCTGGTGGGAGTTAAAGAAGGTGAAAGTACAGGCAAATTAAAAAGATAACTGTTTTAATTACCCATAAAGCTTATCGTCAAAGTGTAATATTCGTTACTATGTTTAATTCTGTTTTGCAAAAATTAAAGAAACATTAAATAAAAAAAAGTTTAAAAAGTGAAAAATTAAATAAAAAAGTTAAACATTAAACAAAAAAAGTTAAAAGAAAAAAAAAAGTTGTTGCATATTGCACAAGCAACGCAAGGAAATTTAAAAGAAATCAAAATATACATGTGAGGTTTCTAGGTTTACTGGGGAGGGAGAGGAAACGGAAGGTATTAAATGCAAGTGTTCTAGAGCTCACGTTGTGCATCATTCAATCTAAATGGTTACTACTCGCCTTCCTTTTAATTTTGTAAACAAATTAATAAAATTCTATGGTCAATTTCATACCAAAATCACTGAATCGTTGAAAGAATTTTGTCAAGAAGCTAATAAATAAAAACCATTATGGTCACAATTGGTGGTTGTTTTTATTGCCTCCAATAGAAAGACCTTTGAAATTACTTACGCCTCCTCTAAAACTATATTTCCTTTCTGTGGATATACCAAAACAAACTATCCTAAATATGGGTCCTCAAAAATCATGCATATGTATGTATATATATGTGATAAAAACTTGAAGAGACTGCTGCAACGGATTGACGATGGTTCTCTGCGTGATAGCTTGGAGCGACCTTACCACATAATTAGAAAGATACACTCGAAGGACGAAGGAGAGACCTGTAGACAGACGTAGCCGAATTGAGAATAATTTTTATTGCTGGATACGAACTAATTATCTAAAATATATTTTTCATTGCACATGATCATGAACACAATACGCACACCACAATTTTTATATAGAGGACATTATATAGAGTAGTCACAATATATAGAGTCACGGTAAATGGAGTAGTCGCAATATATAGAGAGTCACATTATATACAGTAGTAGCACTATATAGAGTAGTCGGAGTCACATTATATAGAGCACAGAGTCATATTATATGGAGTAGTTACATTATATAGAGTAGTCACAATTTTTATATAACGCGTTAATTTACGGCGTAGTCAGCAGCACGACAATGCACAGCAAAATGATACACCGTCAAAGCGGCAATATAGCTTCAAGCTAACTGCGCATTTATCCGATATAGCAGTCTGTTAAGAGAAAAGTTTAAGTTTGAAAGCTTTCGGTTCTCAGAGTTACGTAATTTGTAATTTAGTAAAGTTTAAATTTATAAATCTGTGTCATTGTTAGTTCAAAAACAGGCTGTTATCTTTATTTCTCTCGGTACAGACGATGTGCCGAGAGATGTAAATTCTGTGTATTTCATTTTTCATTATTATTAAATGTTTTTTAATATTATATAATATATATATTCCATGCTGCATCTGAGAGTAATGTTGATGATAAAATTATAAATAAAGTGCAATGAAAGACGTAAAAAATTTAATATTTAAATTATGAGAAGGAATTGATTAAAACTTTTTACCTTTACCTACAAAAATAAACACTTCAGAACAAGTTTGACGGAAGAAATGACTTCCTTTATCTTGAGACGTGAGTTTAAGAAAACTAGAAGCAGTTTCTTAATAGTGAATTTATCAGTTGAATTAACGCTTCAAAAAACTTCAAGGAAGTATAAATGTTGGGACGTTTCAGAGTTTTAAAGTAATTTTTAATTAAATAAAAATGAAAGCTTATGTACACCTTCTACTAGATATATTAAAAACACAATATATTACTGAAGAAATAGTGTACGATTGAATCACTGCAATGTAAACTTTGATATAAAATGGATGGAGATCTGGACATTTTAAACACATTCATGTATGCTGTGCCGACATTTATTAAGCTTTAGTTAAATTAGTACTTCCTGTCTTGTAGTAATGCTTCAAATAAGATGGTATATCCGTTAATTAATTAATAATATATGATTGAAAATGAATTAAAAGTTGAGATACTGAAAAGTATAAAACAAAGCAAATATAGCTTAACTGTTCTATAAGAAGAATTCTACAAAAATTGCTTTAAAAATTATACAGTACTGAAAAATATAGCTTTTGAACGAAAAACAATCTGACCTTTCGCTTATTCCTAGTGACAATAAAAAATTTTGCTTTAAGAATAATTTTTCTTATCTGTTGTTCCCTATCTGAACAGAAAAACATCTGGTCAGTTTTGTTTATATTAGGTTCATCAGAACGTCACTGTTTCAAGATTTCTTTTCAGGTTTTAATTTTTCATAATACTAAACTATGAACTGTAGGTGGGG
Organism: Stegodyphus mimosarum; assembly: GCA_000611955.2. Lineage (NCBI taxonomy): Eukaryota > Metazoa > Arthropoda > Arachnida > Araneae > Eresidae > Stegodyphus > Stegodyphus mimosarum. The sequence continues at coordinate 315,713 of KK116654.1, read as the reverse complement.
AACTATAAATATCTTTTCTGGGAGGAGGGGACTATTTCGTCGCCCCTTACCAGAACATGCGGATCTCAAGGTCATTTCATGTAAGTGAGCATACCTTGATTTATTCGGCAGACCTTGTACATAGTGATCCGTGACTTGGGTGAGGAAAGGGAAACCTTTTTCATCACCCGTGCGTCACCTCCAACTTTCCGAGGGTCTCGAGGGCAAGCGAGACCGCGATGACAGGTTAATGGCTGACGCCGCCATGTCGACGCACATTGAGAAAGAAAAAGGAATGAATTAATTACCCGAATGCTTTGCTGAGGTATGAGTTGCATTTCGAAAGAGCGTCTTAAGTGGCAGCTCTAAAACAGATGTTTCTGGTTGTAAAACGTGAGCTAAATGAAGAGATTAAAGAAAAAAGGGCGGGAAAATGTTTTAAGAAGACTTTATTGTATGTCTTATTTTCTTAGTGTTTATTAATCTCATTTCCGAATTACACTGACAGAAGAATTTGCGTGAGGGAGGGAGAGAAAAAAAAAACTTTTGCATATAAAAAACGGCAAGCAGCCTCTTTTGTCACTTATTTAAACCATCTATTAATTTCGTAGTTTATAATAAAATTGAAAATAAGAGGAATATGTAAGCGTTGCTATCTGCATGCTGTTGATGATTTAATTTTTAATAGGTTTATTTTAAGCAGATAATACTATTTAAATGATTGGAAGGAGGGGACTGATGCAATATTTTACCTACGAAATGAAATCAGCATCCAAGTATTCCAGTACTGAATATGCAAATGACAAAAAAGGGGCTAGTTACAGAATAGACGACTGCCAGACTGCAGGAACACTCGTGTCGAAGAAAGTACATTAAGAGCAGATCTCGAATACAAAAACAATAGTGGCAGCGAACTGTCCTTTTTTGCAGCCCCCTAGATTATAGGGATATTTTGATGTATCCATAAATATATATATATATATATATATATCATCAAATATATATTTATATATGTACATATTAGAGCGACATGGGAAGAAGCTGCACTGTTATGCTGAACGAGGTGGTTGATTCAGTTGACCTATCGTTTTGCATTGAGATCGAAACAAGATGCAAATCCAATGATGTTGATGTCAAGAGCTCGTAGAAGACACACAACATAGCAGCACCCGCTGTTTGCATATGCACAGGGACGACAAACCGACATCATAAAAATTTGTAAAAATGATATGTAAAAACACCGATCATTTTTTGTTTTCTAACATTGATGGCCCACATAATGCCGTCTTACGGTTACGAATATGTTCATCGAACAGTTACGTGACTATTTTACTGCGAGAACTGCATTTCAGGGCAACAATTTTTCATCTGCCAAACAACTACCAGCACTGCTGGAACCTTTTGCAGTGGTGTCTTGCGCTGACCATCCTGGGACGGTATCTAGCTATTCATGCGCTCTTCACTGATAACGTGATCAATCCAAAGATCCTGCATACATATTACGAGACATGTTGGGCTATGCATTGACTCTGCCTTTACCACGAAACGTACACCACATATTCCTCGCACTTGAGTGATTATCTGAGGAATCATAACCTACAGCTAAAATCCCCGACCAGGCACATCACGTAATTTTAAGTAGCCTTAGTGGTGTTATCACCTTCCAACAGACTGCCCAACTTCTCTCCCTCATCAAATATGGTGGCATTTGATGTGATGCAATCCATGGTCAAAGAAATGTTGACCCATTCGCTTCATATACGACTTTTATACCTCGGATACTATCCTTAAATCTAGTATGCCTACATATTCTAAGTCAAGAATGCTTTTTTTTATTCTGAGGTTACAATGGGGCATGATGGTTTCTGGTTGTTTTGTAGGCACATTTAAATAAACAGCCGTACTTTTCCGCCTTATTTTTTCCTTCACTTTCTCTAATCTTTTAAGTGGATTTTCTGACAGCACGTAGAACCGAGGCAGATAAATTTTTGAATATACCCTTCTATTAATACGACCAAGATTAATGTATTATAGTATATAAGAAAACTTTATGCGCTGTTCAGTGAGCTTTATTGAATTAGTTTTACTTTAGTGAAAGAGGTACGTCTTCACAACTTTAGGAAAACTTTTTTCTCCATTACTGATTGTTTTCAGAGTATATTTATGAGTGTTGTCTTCGATGCTTCTTTATTAAAATCATATTTTGAAACTGAAATTATAAATTTTTAACCTTGATGAACGAAAGGATCTTCGGTGACTTTTATTTTGTATGTGTTGCCTAGAAATTTAATCAATATTTCGAATTCATTAGTCAGGAAATCATTCATTAAATTTTCAGAATGCAATAGTATGTAAAATTACATTATATATATGTGTGTGTGTGATGTCGATGAGCACAGAAGTAGGAATTAGCTTGCAGTCGTCGCAGCTGAGCGTGAAGGCTTACAGATGTAGGTAATAAAACATGAAGGAATTCCAGTCTTTATTTTCATACATATGAAATCATCTCCATAGATGTTTATCCAATTATAATGAATCCGATACATTTCTATGATTCGATCGTAATGAAAGATGATAAATTGTTATTTAATTTGATTCTTAAAATTAAGACGCAGGCACTTTAGACGGGGAAGTAAAACAAGGACTTATTAGCAAGGTGGAAGCAAGCAGAAGAAGCTATTACGTAAGACGATCACTGGTATATATCGCGAAGAGCGACGTCACCAGTTTCTCAACCAGCTTGCCAGAGTATTTATACCAGAGTAGGTGTGATTAAAGTTATGATTGGTTAGTACTAGTTTTGTTTTGCGCTTTTCAAGCAGCGTTACGTAATGTAGAAAAATCCCAAATTCGGGAGAACAGACGAATTCAGGGGGAGATCACCAAATTTAGAATGTTAATTTTGAGATCGCCAGTTAGGTTTAAAGCAGCTATCGTATTTTCCTATATCTCACATATGCCCCCCTTCAAAAGAAAGGTTGGGAGAGCAGGGTGGCAGAAAAGGATGCCAGAATAATAACCATAGTATCAAAGTATCAAGTCTTTCTCTCTTTCGCCTCTTCGCTTGCGCGCTGACAGCTTGTCCCTCAGCCTCTGCTAGCTATTCGCCATTAATTAAAATGCAATTGCATATTTAAAATTATCGGGCGTGTTTAGCACCGCTAGTCTTCTAAAGTTATGCATTAAGAAATTCGTCATTCAGGAATAAATGATGTTTAATTATCAAGCTGGTCCTGCTTCTAAAATTCCATCCGCTCATCCATTAACGTCATAATGTCCACTCATCTACGCAGCAGTTTTTTCGGCCATGATTAAAGGTGAATTGTTTTCATCTTCCGTCAAAAGGACAATCATTACATATATTTACATACATACACAAAATTTGTACATATGTAAATAATTTTAGGGAAATTATATGTGAGAATTTTTTGTATAATATAACATGAAATGCTTGAAAGAGAAGATGTTTTCCCAGGAAAATAAGAATACAGCGACAAGTCTATTTAACAGTGAGGATCGTCGGACGGAAACGCCGCCGTTCTGCCCAAAAGACCCTGCCCAGACAGCAGCCGATATTATTCCAGGTATGGAGTGATGGAGAAGTTAGAAAGGATCAGTTGGAAGATGGCGATTTTAAACTCATAATTGACTTAATGGACTCTTCAAATATGAAATCAACATGGCAAGACATTTCGATTTATATTTCTAAGACAAAACAATATGGGGATCGCTGCGACGCACTCCATATTCGAAACGGCATCTTACACTGGAAATTCGAATCGGATCATGGAAATGCATTCCGATGGCAGCTAGTAGGTCTAAGATCCCGAATCCTGGACGTCCTTAAAGAATTACATAGCAGTCTAACAGGACACTACTTCAGAATAATGAAGATTTTGCATAGAGTTTGAAAAAGCTTCTACTGGAGTAATGCAAGGGGCTGACGTGCAGAAATGGTGCCAATCTTGCGATGCCTGTGCGAGTCGGAAAAGACCGAAGAAAAGCAGCCGACGGAAGCTGCAACATTACAATGTAGGAGTAACTTTTGAACGTATCGCCTTTGACATTCTGGGACGCCTGCCACGAACTGCTGATAACAAGAAATACATCTTCGTTGTCACAGATTGCTTCAAAAAGTGGCTTGAAACTTGTCTTATCCCTGATTAAGAGGCTGTCACGGTGGCAGAGGTAATCATACAACATTGGATTTCCTGGTTTGGAGTGCCTCTTCAATTATATGCCGATCAAAGAAGGAATCTCATCTCGGTCTTAATCAAAGAGCTGAAAGCTTCTAGGCATCGACCATACTCAAAGACACCTTTACATCCGTAGTCAGACGGCATGGTGAAGAGGTATAATCGAACCATCGTTAATAACCTCACGCTTATGGTTTCCAGAAACCAACAAGACTGAGACCAGAAGCTACATCTGTTCTTACTGGCCTATCGCAGGACTGTCCACGAGACTACAGGCTGTTCCACATCCCAGATGCTCTTCGGGTGGGATATTCGTCTGCCTTGTGATCTCTTAGTTGGTCGCTCTGCAGATGCACCTTCATCGCCTGATGATTCAATATCTCTAGCACGGTTTGAATGTATGCACAGTTTTGCACGAGAGTGAGTCAGCTTGGCGACGGAGAAGATGAAGACCCGATACAGCATCGATTCAACAATGTCCGAGGTGTGGACATCGATTTAACGATGTTACAACAAGGTGTGGTTATGGAACCCGATTCGACAAAAAAGGGCTCTCTCCTAAACTACAGTCACTCTGGGGCAGTTCATACACAATCTTAAACAGGCTGAATGACGTTGTAGTTCTAATCAGTAAGTCAAAAAAGTCTAATCTTAAGGGGTTGTTGGAAGCCAAAAATCTTCAAAAAATATTGATTTGGAATTTTTGCATTTTCAAATTCTCTACACTTTTAGCTTTCTAAAAATAATATACTCTAATCTCTATGAAAATTAGTACTGTAAAAAATCTAGTTTTATTTTATCATCAAATACTTTGATAAATGAGGATTTTTACGTAAAAATGCGTTTTTCTCCAAATGTGATTTTTTTATACTCGATGTACCTTTTCTCAGGAACTACTGCTCCCAGGTACCTAAAATTTTTATGGCTTATTTATTATATTTTCTAATATTTACTGAAATGAGCTTTTTGTGATAAATTAAGATAAAAAAATTTCACAAATTTTTTTGCGTGAGAAAAGTGCTAAATTTTAGTATGCCTAATAAAATAGTCTATAAATTAGTCTAAAACTCAAAATGTTTCAAAAGCTCATTTCAGTATAATCAGATAGGTGTACGTTAATTACACAAAAAATTTCAAGAGTATATCTACAACAGATTTTGAGAAAAGGTACATCGAAAATGGCCCATTTAACATTGTCGGTATAGGGGGTTCCGACACCCCTTACACTTACGACAGGTCCTTACTATTGCCATAGTACAGAATCCCCATAATGCATATAAAGCAAATAGAATACTAAGACCATGGTCCTATTTGTATAAAAATCTGTAAATTGAGTTGGTATTTTATTTATTATTTATTGAAATTATTGGTTTAGTATTGCATTGATTTTCCTTTGTTGTAAGTACGGTTTTTTGTCCTGAGACAGGCGGTCCTTAGGAATGGGGCAATGTTACGAATTTTGTACATATATAAATAATTTTAATGAAATTGTAGTATTTTTTGTAAAACGTAACATGAAATGTTTGAAAGAGATGTTCTGCCGAAAAAATAAGAATACAGATACAAGTCTATTTAACACTGAGTAACTTGCTAAATTGGCGAGATATCGCCAAGCTGATTTTGGCGACTAATTTTTGACGCCAAATTTGACGAGAAATAGCCAAAAGTCGTTAAACTTCGCTAACATTTGGTTACATTTTGGTCGGGTCTCTTTATAATTGTAATTGAATAACTGTAACCATCTCATATGCCTGTCAGTAATTTCGAGAAGTGGAAGGAACTAGAGATTTCTCGGCGGCCGGAGTAAAACAATATAAAGCCGGGGAGCCTCAGTTTCTTAGTAGTAATTGTTAGTTCAGAGAGACTTCGGAGTATTGAGATATCCGTGATAGCTTCGCCTTTTAGATGCGCTTCGCACTGCGTTGTGTTTAACATTCTTAGTATTCGTGGTTTTCCCTATATGTAATGTAGATATTATCCTGTTTTCCTCCATAGGGGCATTCTTCTTGTTAGGCACATAGAATAATATGTAGCAGATTGAAAATATGTAGCAAAAACGTGATGGTAAATAGAGGGGACCGAAATAAGCAGATTTTATAGTGCCATGAGGGTCGTAAATTGCTTGTTGAGGTGGTTCATAGAGATGCTGAGCAACAGATAAAAGCATTCTGCTGTCGTAAATCGTCAGTTCTCGTGTGACGAAAGCGGAGCTTGCTAGCGTGCATTTCGCATGTAAAATCGAGTAACTCTTCAAAGGAGTTATACAGAACAATACCCAGTAGTATAGAAAACAATTCCCAGTGTTATAGAGAGCAGTTCTTTAGCTCTTTTGAATATCTGCTACTTTTCTATCCATAGCTCCATAGATAAAGTGTATAAAGACGAGTTCCATGTTCATATAGCGATATACACCACTCGATATAAACAGCTTTACACGAGAATGAAGATTTACGCCATCACAATGATTTTATTTACCGCTCAATAGCGCTATGTATCACCTCAACGCGCTTCAACGTTCACATTCCATTACACAATCTAATGCCTATTTCAGTCCCCTCTATTTGCAATTGCATTTTTGCAGATATTTTCGAATCACCCTGTATGTAGCAAATGCAAATCACGTGAAAAATTATTGACATTTCAGCATAATTGGGGTTTATTTTAGGATAATGTTGTAATTTCATAAAAATATATTTAAATTCATCTAAATATTTATTCAAAATGTAATAGCATATAATCATAAGCAAAAATACATTTTCTTTCTGTTACTGACATATATTCCAAAAGAAGTGATTCGCAAGCTATCGTACTCCTGACGCGAGATATACCAACTAAAACACTTAGGAGGAGAATTAATAATGGAGAAAAAGGCATATATCCGTTGATAAACTCCTTAAATTTCTGTTACAATTTGTAAACACGTAAGTTGAGTAGAAATGAATACGATGTAATATTTTTATCAAAATAAGTATTGCAGTAAGCTGAATGCAACTCCATGTTTAACACGTTAAGCGCCGTGTCAGTCATCAGTGCCTGACACTATATTTCCCATTCGGACCGCGTCAGTCACCGGCAACTAACAGTATACTTTTCGTTCAGGTCGCATCAGTCACTTTTGATTGACGCTAAGCAATATAAAAAATTATATTCTTTTATCAAATCCTGCACAGGTCTCCAACAGCTAACATATCGGTGAAATCGGATATAGTGGACTAAACGGGAGAAAAGACAAATTAAGCTTGTTAAACCTCTATTTCGTATCATTTGAACTTAACTTCAAAAAATTATATACATCTAGACAAGATCAAAGATAGCTTTCACCGTTGAATAGTGCTGCATAGGAAACGCCTCTGGTAGATTTCCTTGATAAGTTGAAGAAAGAAAAAAAAAGTCTTGAATCCTCTGTTGCAGCTCTAAGCAATAATAATAAATTAAATCAAATCAAGAGCAAAATATAGCTCCAGAAAATCCAAAAAATACCACTGTAACGTATTTCTTAAGCACTTTATGCATTTTTCTTAAACTACATTATAATTTATTACATAATTTGCGATAGACTTCATTTGAATTCATTGTATTTTGTGAGGTCTGAAAGTAAATACTACTTTATATGGATTATCTGTATCTCATTGTTTCCTGTTTCTTTACTGTCTTCGTCAGCTATTTATTTTCAGAACAGGGTACAAATTTGAAATAGAAATGAAAATAATAGTAGTTTTAATTACAAACACTCTGTTAATGTGAATGAAGTTGTGGTAACTGGCTGGTGAGGAGTATGCATAAGGGAAAAACCTATGGGGAACTGATTTAAATGTTATTAAAGTAACAAAAGAAGTAGAATTCCTTAAAACTCATTATAAGAATTAAATTTTAATAAATCAACTTACGATTAATAAGTTATACCTACAGAAATATTTGAAAATATATTTCCCATAAACCATGCAACACTGAAATTTATATTCCCTAGAGAACGGTATAAACATGCATTCTTAAAAAGTCAGCACAATATCCAAAATAGCAAGAGATGGAATATCTTTTTACTCCCTTGTACGAAGTAAAGAAAGTATTGTTCGAAAAATTTCGGATATCATATTTCAACGAAAATATCCATTTTGGCAGCTCTCGAATCCATTTGAACGACTCTTTTGGCGTGACATCTTCACGTACGGACAGAATAAAGGCCTCTTTTTTTCTAAAATGGATTGTAAAATGGATTTAAAATGGATTCGGAGGAGATTTTTGCATGAGGTCTGTACGCACGTATGTATGTATCTTGCATAAATGAAAAACGAGTAGTGAAATTTTGTATATGGGACTGCTATAAAACGTAATTGTGCGCCTCCCGTTTTGGTTGCAATCGGCTGTACCAAACGTATGAGCGCAATATTTTTAATTTTTATATGTTGGTAAATTTTGCATTTTTTGCTTTAAAGGGATTGAAGTATGTTTTCTATGTTCCGCTCAAGGTTTTTATACCTTTAGATAATCTGCATACAACATTTGTAGAATTATCAACAATTAAAACTTGTTTAAGTGCTACTAAACCTAGCGAGGCCGCCATTTTTTTTCATTTGAAGCTCTAAATAGAATTGTGAATTGAGTCAGTTTGTGCACTAACTTCAATGCTTTCTTTCAGTGGGACCAAGAGTAAACCATCAATTTTGTGCACCAAAGAATCTGTCTTCCTGCACGCTGGTCGAACTGTTTATTATTTTTTTTCTTTTTTTTTGCGTACAAACTCTAATTTTAATTGCAAAAAGACTTTTTTAACTGTTTTAACTCTATTTGATGTTTTATACTTTTCTGTATTTTACAGTTTTTAACGAAGATGTTTAGAGTTTTTATGTATTTTTGCCTTGCCTCGAAGTTAGAACTGAATTAATTGAATAGGAAATATATCTCTAATGAAATTCGAGGAAATAAGTTGAAATGCAGCAAAAAGTGTATATAATTTAATACGCCGTACAGGGAAGTCATGTGATGTACACATCAGATATTTTTTTATAACCGAGCAAAACATTTTACTGCAAATGAAGCATGCTTTTTTCCCCCCATTTAAAGCACTTTTTGTTTTCTTTTTGTGATCATATGCATATTTTATGCGTGAGTTATTTCGCAAAACAAACAAAAAGGCTAAACTTTTTATTAAAATATTTATTTTTGCTTAAAGTTAGATATCGTCATTGGAATGCATTTTCGTAATTTTTTGAATTCCATTCATATTCATGCGGAATTAGTCACTTACGATAATTCTATACTTACTAAAAGAATTCACTTACGATAATTCTACACTTACTAAAAGAATTAAATTTTTGTTTAATCAACTTACCATTTTTAATTCAAATAAAATGAACAGGAGAAAATATGGACATCTGCAATTTCTTGCGATGTGAAAGAGTAAAAGTGTGTTTTCCGATTAATGTTTTGAAATAAACCAGTCAACCCTGAAACAATTCTCTTGAGACGGTTTGAAAGCATACCACAAAAGTGTTCAACATTGAAGTTGCAATACCAAGATGCGAAAATCTAAAAGTTTTCATACGAGGAAAAAGGAACCTGTAAATGTAAGTAAGCCACACAAATAAACACATTTTTAAGACCCTAGCTTAAATCAACCACATATGAGAAGCACTTAAATTGTGTAAAAGTCTGATTAACTTTTTTTGTGGCATGAAACGGAAATCGGGCTAAAATTCGATAGTGCGTGCCTAAAGTTCACCGGTTCTTAATTATCATTACCTATCGGAAATGGAGAGGAACAGAATCTTTGAAATCAAGGATAATGAGTTATCACTACGCATTTAGATAAAAAGAATTAGCGCTACTAAACCCTATATATTTTTATGGTAGTGAGGACAGAAACGAACTTCGAAGACAACAAACAGAGACCATAACTGAAATTCTGCTCAAGTAGATCGTCAGATTAGAAGAATGGTGAGTAGCGATCCTTACTATAGTACGAATGAACTTCAACGTCACACACTAAACTCAGAAGGTCCAACCAAAGAATTTGTAGGGACAAATTCTTTGGTCCAACGTCGTCTACAAAATCCATCAGAAGACACCTGCATGATTGTGGGCTGCGAACCAGATGACCGCCAACAAATGCTCCGTTGATTCAAAACCACCGTTTTCAAAAGCTTCACCTAGGTGGGAAAGAAGACTGGAATGGAGGGTTCTTCTCTTCGGTTACGTGGCCAGAGCGGACGTGGTCAGAGCGGACAGTGGTTACAGCGGACACGTGAGGGGAGCTGGGTGGGCAGAGCGGACATTCTTGCACCTGTTGTGTTATTTCCCTAATCAGTCAAATGTGATCTATTGTGTAGTTTCGAGCTTTGCACCTGCTGTAGAGATAAGCCGATACTTTTGAGAGAGAAGGCCTTTCTCATTTTCTCAGTAGATGTTCGATCCTGAAGTGTGTATGTCGTTTTATATCGTCGAAAAAATCTGTGATGGAACCCATAGCCATTTCAACAAAATTACTCTCTACAAAAAAAGGAAAAGAATGTTTAGTTGTAGATGATTACCCACACCGTTTACACCGAAAAAATAAATTAGGAATGAGTTGGGTATGTGTAAAAGAAAAGACACATCATTGTAAAGGAAATGTGAAGACAAATTTTCAGTACGAAGTACTGAAGAAAACTGAACATTCCTGCCCGCCCAACGTTGCTGAGATCGAAGTTAAAAGGAAGTTAGAGACTTGCAGAAAAAGAGTCCGAGAAGAAACATCAGTTCCCGTTCCCCAGATATTTCAAGAAGAACTTTCAGAATTATATCAGAAAGGTTATGATTTCGTTGCTAAAATACCGACATACTCCAATGCCAAAACTGCTTTATGTAAGGAGAGGAGAAAGGCTTTGGGAGCTACTCAAAATCCCCAAAATGCCAATGACATTCAGTTTGCAAACGATACACTTTTGCTTTCTAATGGAGAAAACTTTCTTCGCTTAGACTTTCAAAATGACCAAGGTAACAGGATTTTAGTATTTGGAGGAGAAGAATCTCTGTACCTTTTGGAAAATGGAAAGACTTTTTTCTTAGATGGAACATTTAAAAGTTGTCCGAAACAATTTACTCAAATATATACAATACACGTCGATTTAAGGAGTACAGCAACTGAGACCAACGTTTACCCAGCGCTTTTTGCATTTCTGCCTGATAAGAGACAAGCAACTTACATTGCAATGCTTCAGGAAGTGAAACGTTGGTGCCCTAAGTGGAAGCCGGACATTATAAAATTGGATTTTGAAGCCGCAGCCATCAATAGTTGTATGTTAGAATTTCCCAGTTCGACTATTTCCGGTTGTAACTTTCATTTTAATCAATGTTTGTGGCGTAAGATACAAGAAGTGGGTCTAGTAAAGGAATATAAAGAGAACGAAGATATAAGAAATGTTTCTAGAATGATTTCTGCATTAGCTTACTTGCCAATGGAACACATAGATGATGCTTGGAGCATTGTATGGGAAAAAGCTTTTAGCATTGACAAACTTACCACATTCATTGATTATTTTGTTGAGCAGTGGATGGACAATCCAAATATGCCCATTAAAGTATGGAACGTATATGGACAGCGTCATAGGACAAATAATTCTGTTGAAGGGTGGAATTCCAAATTAAATGCAATCACTGGCAGAAACCAGCCTAATGTCCACTTATTAGTCAGAATACTAAAAGAAGAAACACAAAAAGTGTCTTTTAATTTGAAATCCAGAGAATTAGGCGACCCTGGAATAAAAAGGAAAAAAGCATACGTAAAATTGGATGAAAGAATTGAAAACATCCTTATGGAATTCGAAACATCAAACAATTTAGAAAAATGTCTGAAATCTTTTAGTTTTGTAACTAGGTTGGACTAATAAATGGTTACTAGGTTGAGTAAATGGTAAATGATATTTATGCCTTTATAATAAAGGTTAATTAGTATTTATTTACTTGTATTTATTTTTCTTTTATTTACTTGTATCTGTTTTATATATTTTACTTTTAGTATTTATTTTTACTTACATCAATGAAACTAATTAATTTTATGGCAGTTGCACCTGTTCTAATATTTATTTGATTCTAAAATACAGTTTTCCACAAAATCCCTGGAGTTCGTTCATACCCTTCATTCTATTGTTACTTACTATTAATTTTTAAATATTTCTCTGAAAGTTTTTATTTTTATTACATTTTGCTATGTTTAAAATGCATTTGCACTATAATATCTTAACAATTTAATATAAAAAATTAAATTCGATTGGCAAAAATGTATTTTTCCTTGTAATTCGATAATCGAGTACAAAAACAGAAAACTTCGGTGAAAAAAACGTTATCCCACGTAAAAGAGATTTGCCACTTAAAATACTGTTTTAAACTATATTTGTGATTTTTAAAAGTATTTATGTACTTATTTATCTGCACCCTTTATCTGTTCCATGATGGGGAAAAAAATGTGTCCGCTCTGACCACGATGAGTTTCGCAGTGTCCGCTCTGACCACGAAATCTTACGTGTCCGCTCTGACCACGTCCGCTCTAGCCACACCACCCTTCTCTTCAATCAATGAGTCTTCCTTCTGTCTCGGAAGTAATGATGGTTGAAGATTAGCCTAAAGACCACCTACGCTATCACCAATTTTTCAGGAAAGACCGTCATACCAACATGTTCTTGAAATAATAATGGGCGTTAAATGGACTCTTCTAGTCTTTTTTCTAGTACAGTGACATCTTAACATTAAGTACAGTAACATCTTAACATTCGTGGAGACAGTAATGTCAAAGAATTTATAGTGAGAAAATGTAGCATTATGAATTCTTAGGTAATAGGGTAATTCTTAAAAATGTTTTTAAAATTGTCTGTTTTTTAAATTGACAACGCTAGACCACATATTGTTCAGATAATTGTGAACAGCCTGCACGGACTGCGTGGCCTACGTGGACTGCTGTATCTCCGGATTTGTCTCCCATGAAGAACATCTGGAACATCATTGATTGGATATTGCAAAAGGAAAGGCTAACTACCAGTTTTACTGCTTTATTTTCCAAATTCCTTGCAGCATGATAAAACAAATTTCAAACAACGATTACTGACTTTATCGATAGCAAATAAAGATATTGTGTAGTTTCCCGCATGGCGCACACTGAATAAATTGAAATAACTTTGTAGCATTTCACTCCTTAATTAACTCGACTTGATCCTTGATGAGACTATCAAGTACCCCGTATATGCAAAACCATGGAGGTAGAAGTAATGGAGCGGATATCAGCAACCTTCACTACGGGACCGATTGAATCCATTTATATGATAAAGGCTAATAATAGCACTGCTTTGTAATTAAACTAAAAATCTTTCGTCACACTATTAAAATGTTGTTTAAATTTACTATAGTTAAATTTTTGAAATGTTAATGACTTGTAATAAGCGTGAAATAAGATATTAATAAATATCTTTAAATATCAATGACAAAATGGGAATGTAATTTAAAAGCAATTAGTTCTGTGCTGCTTAAATATGTATAAATAATTTAAATGGCAATAGTAAAATGTAAATTTTACGCCTATACAGCATTAATAACTACTACTTTAGTAATAAAAAATGATGGTAAAAGTAATATAATTTTTTCAGAAATCCTTCAACTGGTAAATGATCTGAAAAATTTTCTATTCTTAAAAAAATAATAAAGCATTTCATGAAATATGATAAGCAGAACTGATTTATAAAGATTTTTTTTAATTTCATCAAAAATTCAAAAAATTACATTCCATAAAGACGGTTAAGTTACACAATTTCTTATTCTACCTGAATTTAAACACTATCTTCATAATACCTCATCCGTATTATCAAAACTTGATAAAAATAATGAAATATATTAAACATAAAATATAAAAGAGATTTTCTATCAATAAGCGAATTTCTTAAGTTATATCCTAGACTTTTAGAGGAAAGATAGATCGTTATGGGGAGCGTATAACGTAATACTTTTTTGTCCTCTTTGTGATTTATTTGATATACATAGAAATGCATGCTACTATTTCGTTTTATGCATACAATTTAGTAAATTTATTAGAAAGAGAAATGTAAAAATGAAATTAAAAAGAAGCTCTAGTATATAATCTTAAACATATTTTGTAAGGTTTTTTACTGTAACTGGAAGCTAGAGTTAAAAGTTCTGCAGACACTACTAGACAAATAACGAGTTATCTCGACGTCTTAACAACTTATAAAATACAGAATAAGGCTTAAATAAATTTTCTATTTTAGCTCAATTAAAACATAAAAGCACAACTTGCGCTACAGTTTAAATAAGCAGAACAGACAATTAAGTTCAAACGTCGATAACGTAGTGTAAAACAAACGTAGCTAAGACGTAGTCTCATATGTTAAATAGAATAGGCTGGCTCAAATGCTTTACCGCCGCGTATTTAAAACATGGGCTAGCAAGAATGCTAAAGCCGCAATATCGCTTTTAAGCAGAACTGGTGAAGAACACTAACAGCAAAACGTGATTACCAGAAGCTCTATCTCTCTCTCTAACTAAGGAATCAAAATCCTCAGCTTAAATACACGCGAAGCTAATTTGCATTCTGGTGAAGAATACGGAAAAGGGAAGTTATAGTAGAGATTTAAATCATAAAAACGGATTAGTTCACATAAAATACTTTACATTTTAAATAAACTATTAAAAAATAAAACTTTCCAAATCCGTTCCAGCTTATATGATAACAAAAGAAATAAAAAGGACCAATTTTTCATATCAAAACATATTTCATGAATATTTACAATAATCATCAACATATTATTTGATTTTACTTAATTTTACTGTTATTTATTATTCACTGATAGTTTATTATTTTATTTAGCTATAAAAATATTAATTTTAATTAATTTAAAATTAATTTTAAATGATTTAAAATTACGTAAATAAAATTATTAAAATTTTTATTTGTTAAAAGTCCTTCAAATAGTCATAATTAATGCTCATACACTATGCTATAAAATATAATTTTACGTTTAGTATCCATTAGAGAATTAAGAAACAACATTTAAATACCATCACATTCGCTCTATTCAGCATTATCTTATTTCCTAGCATTATTTTATTAAACTGGAAACAGTATTTTTTAAACTGAAGACTGTATTTTCAAAACAAAAATGACGAAGCTTTAGGAGTTTCGAACACGAAAGAAAGCAGAAACAATGCGAACGGAAAGAAAAATATAAATTACTTTATGTATTAAAATGGCACGTCTGGGAAAACTTACATCCCTTTTTTTTTAATGCACCAATTCTTTCTAAACACCTAGTAGCAGGGGAACAAACCATTTCATCTCTTTAAATTTAAAAAAAAAAAGAGAGAGAGAGAGAAAGAGAAAATACTGTCGAAAGTACCAACGCTCATAGCATTCCATTGCAACCAGGAATTGAATGATTCGATAAAAAGAAGGAGAGTGAGATGAAAGCTGACTGGTTTCCTGCTTCACGATGTCCGCTCCATATATTTCTACCTCCATGGTGAAAAAAAAAAAAAAGAGGTGCAGAAAAACATTTTAAGAAAACCTTTTTATTTAAACCTAACAATGCGCGATTTGTGCTTAGAAATCAGTTGCCATTAATTGCGAGATTTCAAGGTAACATAAAACTGTAATTTAAAATTAAATAATAATTCACATTTGAAATTTACACAGCAATGCACAGCCTAACAGGCGCTGGCTCATTTCTTATTAATTGTGAGAGTAACTAGGCTGGCGAGAAGCTAACACCGGATAACTTTATTCTCAGATCTAGGAATAGTACGCCGTTGAAGAAGCTGTCTAACTTTCAAGAACTCTGTTCTTATGTATACGTATCCCATACATCCTGCTGAGAGCTAACGAAAAGTAGAAATGATAGTAAAGTTTAAATCATAAGATAGTGGATTAGCTAAACTAAACAGGTTACAATTTGAATATTTCTTTTTCAAGTTTTGATCATTTCTGTATAGGATTAGTACTTTTATCGATTCGGTGAATTTTAAATTTTTTCCTTTTCAACGTTACGATTTCGATGTTGAGTAATGTAAATGGATGACTTCTACAGCGAAATATGGTAAATGGGGTTACGTATTGTCTGGGTGACATGTTAAAGGAGTTTGCATGAAACAATGCAAGAAAATTTGTTTCATTTTTTATTTAATTCTGCAAAGTAAGCAGTCGTTGTTTTCCCTGGAAATTTTATAGTAACACGTGATAAAAATAAAGTACCGCTTTCTGAAGAATTAACAGCATAGTGGGCCTTTCATTCTAATGCAATCAGTTAAAACCTATAAATACTACTCTGTACCAAGATACGAAATATAAAACGTTAGAAAAAACTTCTTTCATTAAGAGTGTCATACTACTGAATCGTAATAATGTTAATGTTCATATTTATCGACTAAATATATTATAAATTAAATGCATATTTAAGTATAATAATTAGTTATTTTGTAGAGTCATTAGGATTATTTTAATTCAGGAAATGTGAAGAAAATTTCTGTCCTAACCGGAATTTCAACTCCGGACCATCCGACTGCTAGCCAAACGTGTTTCCACTTATACAGTGAAAGCACGCAACAAGGAGGAAGAAACTACCTTACAAATGTTACTCGTACTATACAGTAAAACAAAAATTTTAATTACAAAGAACTGCGTTTATTTTTAATTGAAAGATAAATTAAAAATCTTAAATCGTACTGCCTTGCTGGAAGTTGACTATCTGCCATGTCCGAATGAAACATGAATTAAAAATCTTCTTTTGTCTAATATAATGGCAACACTTGTCAGGTCGGATGGATCATAAAATGCACGGCAGTGTCATATAATGTTAACATCGGGAAGAACTTCGCTAGACATGTTTCTATTGTCAAAATACAATTCATTAGAGAAACTAGCTAAATTTCGTCAACAGCTGTCATCGTGTAAAATAGTTAAATTTCTTCAATAGGAATTATGATCGTCACTGTTAATTTACAGATCTTTAGAGAATTAGAAGCATAAATGTGCCTTTTAATTTCCAAACTAATCTCCACTGTAATTCCCGATATCCGAGGCAGCATGGACCTATGTCTCAGATAGGTGAAAATTCGTACAGACTGGAAGCCCTTTTAGATGAACATAATTTTCGGAAATTTATGTGAAGTATTATTATTTCTAAAACCACTTTTATTTTATCTGAATTTAGTGAAGCTTTCTTGTCTTAATGACTTTAATGTATTGAAAAGAAAAGTAAAATGTACGTTCATATTTAATTTTTTGTTTCTCATTCATTATACAATTTTATAGTCATAAGAATAACAGTCTGCATTTATTTTTTTAATAGGAATAGTTTATCTACTTTAGTTAAAAATACACTAATCGACATGCAACACCAAGAAGGAGTGATCAGAAATTTAGGCAAATTTTAGAGTAGACGCACGTCGCTGAGTTTATGCGAATGATGAGAAATGCGCAGCTCTCCGACGCACGTGAAGTAAGATGTAAGGGAAGGAACGTGCAGAATGGGCAATATTCGCGTCGTTATTTCTGCCAGACGAATTATCGAAGAAAGTTGGTTTTTGTCCCGGAGGATACGTGTAATAGGAGAGAGAATGCCAGGCCGCCGTCAACGAAGGCACTTCCGGCAGATAGACGATTTTACGAGTGGTATGGTGATCGGACTGAGAAGGGCGGGTTGGTCCTTGAGTCAAATCGCAGCTGATACCCATATAGATGCGAGCACGATGCATCGGTTAATGCGAACATGGTTGGAACAAGGGAATGTGGGAAGAAGGAGGGGTGCAGGTGCAGCCAGAATGACGTCAGCACGCGTGGATCAACGCATCCGCCGACAAGCTGTGGCGGTCCCACAAATCACTTGTACCGTGATTCTGCAGCATGTGCAAAATATCCTGGATGTTCCCGTGTCGACGTGAACCATTTCCCGTTGATCGGTTGAACGTCGCCTGCACTCACGGCGTCCGTTAAGAAGACTGCCATTGACCCCACAGCAAAGACGCCAACGTTTAGAATGGTGCCGGACTGGAGCGATGTGGATGACAGAATGACGAAACGTCGTGTTCTCAGATGAGTCACGCTTCTGTTTATCCAGTGACAGTCGCCGCATACGTGTTTGATTGTTTGATATAGGGCGCAGCCCAGGTCCCCCTAGCTGGTAAAGCCAGCCTTATGACCAATAATGAGCAGGCCCTCCAGCCAAAAACAAAGAGCCAACGAGCCATCTGTGCTCCAAACTGCCTGAAATCCAAAACCAACCATTAGCATAAAATCAGTTTTCATTCTGTTCCAAGAAAACCTCCAGGAAACCAGGCCCGAGCTCCAAATAACTTTAAAAAAAAACATAATAAACCAAACAAGCAAGTATAAATCATTGTTGTAAACCATTAAACTCTTAAAAACTCGCACTCACATAAACGAAGTTAGGAAAAACATAATCAAAAACGGTTAGCAAAATAATAAAAAGACAATACATAACTCATTCATACAACACAAAAAAAAAATACGTGTACCTGTAAAAATACGTGCCGCATACGTGTATGCCGTCGGCGTGGAGACAGATCTAATCCGGCAGTAACTGTGAAACGCCCCACCGCGCGACAACGAGGCATAATGATTTGGGGCGCTATTGCCTACGATTCCAGGTCATCTCTAGTTCGCATTCAGGGCACTATGACGGCCCAACGATGCTTGGATAATGTACTGCGGCCGGTGGCAATCTCCTACCTTCAGGGGCTGCCTAATGCAATTTTTCAGCTGCTTCCGTGGCCACCGTACTTTCCTGACCTGTCACCAATCGAACATGTGTGGGATGTGATTGGACGCCGTTTGCAGACTCTGACCCTGCCTCGTTCAGAAGACGAACTGTGGCAAATGGTTGAAAGGGAATGGAGAGCCATCCCTAACGACACCATCCGCACTCTTATTGACTCTATGACTAGACGTGTTTCTTCGTGCATCGCTGTCCGCGGTGGTCCTACATCCTATTGAGCCGACGCGGTTCTCGCTCTGTATTCTGACTATCATTTTGAAATAAAGATCACTTATTGCTGCTTGTTGTCTCTATCTTATTTCCAAATTTCATCACTTTCTGACCACTCCTTCTTGGTGTTGCATTTTCAATGTCGAGTAGTGTAAAATGGTAAAATACAACAAAAATAAGTCATTTTATAAAGCATTTTATTTCTGACTTTCTTAAAAATAGCCCTTAATGTGCAAGGAAATCTAGCGTATTCCTGTGCATGCTGTCATAGCGTAAACAGTTAACACGCTCAGCTAGTACCTGGAATGTCTGTGGTTTAAATCTCAGTAAGAGCACAGTGGATTTTCCCGTTTCTTGCTCCAAAAATCTTAATGGTTCTAGAAAATAGCTTTTTATTCTATGTTAATTCCTCTCTTCTGCAATACATTCTCTTCACTTCGGCACCAAACTTTCTCTCCAAATGTAATATCTACCTACCTTGACTCACCTTGTTTAGATACCATTTAGATTTTCAATGTAACACATCTACCTCTTGCGTGTGTGTTCTGGATGTTTGCCTCGCTATTCACTGCAAAGTTTTTAAAAAATTATACGAGAAACAATAAGATTACTTAAAACCCTGTTTTCAAACAGTTTTGATCTACGGAGAAGGCGGTCTTAAATATCCGATGCTTTGTACTTCTGTTCATTAATGTTTTGAAAATAGTGGTCATTTTCAGAAGTAATCACGGAGACAGGGTTCAATATACTTGTAGGCTTCTAACTGTGCAGAAGCTTAAGTCTTTCAGTTCCTGCTAAACTAGCAAGCCAGTTATCGCTCCAGCCTGAATTAAGATGAAAGTTCGAATAAGCTTTTTAACTCTTTAAATTTAACAGAAGGCACCACATATGCTTACAAAACAAAACTCCGTTGCTTCCGAGTATTTAAAATAACATAAGTTAAAAGTTAAATCCAAGTATTCTAGTCGGAGATCACACTAAAATGGTCTATTTAAGCTACCTGAAATAATTAACAGCGCACTTTTAACGTCGACTAGCAAAATGATTAAAGCCGAAATAAATTTTAGCAGAGTAGGCGATGGGACATACTCTGCAAGCGAAGCTGGCAAAAGCTCTAACATTAAAACATTCAACCTTGCGTACTTACAGAACTAATTTGCATTCTGGTGAGGGCTACGAAAAGAAGAAGTTATACTAAAGGTTCAAATAATAATAAAGGACTTTAATTAATATAAATTTCTTACATACTTTAGATGCTTAATATCCTATTTTGCCTCATAACCGCTGATTCAGTATCCGAGGCTTCAGATATTCCCGGGGTTTTCTAAAATTTTTAATATTAAAATATATATAAACGGTTTATAAATTAATGGTGTGTGAATGACTGTGTCATATCATAATAAAATATAAAAGTACCTAATGCTTTCTTTCTACGGCAGTTCCGGTCGGCATGTTCAACTCTGGTCGATGTTCCATTTCAAAGGCTTTGAGAAAAGAGCATTTTTAGGTAGGCACTTTTTATATTATCCTTCACATATTACTCTTTTAATTTTGTCAGTACTTGTTTAATTACGCTGGTGTTCATTATCGGATTTCATGTCGTGGGAAAGTAATGCCATTTTAGAGAAATATTTGCTACAAGCCTCGTTCGCAGATGAACCAATGAAATAAATGCCTATCATCGTTTTGATTAATTACGTCTTTTCTTTATAAATAATTCTCCATTTTCAGTTAATTTACTATGAAATAATATCATAGCTAGGGATATACTATTTTTGTATTTGCAAAATAGAAGCGAACAAATGCGAAATTTACCAGTATTTAGATGGTGAGTGCGAAGTACTGTTTGTGAACTTTTTTTTTAAGAGAAATTGGTGAAAAGTAGGTATTTAATGATAGTTTGTTGACTCGCCCGGCGCGTCTTTTATTCAAGCAGTTAGTCGTGTCACAGACTATGGAATAACAACGCGCACGCGGGGGGGAGGTTCTTTCTTTTACCCCCTAAGTATGTCTTTCAATTTACTGATCACAAATTTTAGTGTGGATCACCACAAAAGGAAACAGTTGACAGAATAAAGAAGTTCACTCAAAAGGGTTGGTATTAAGTAATACACATACCGTTTTGTGTGAATATTGTAATGTTCGCTAAGAAGGCTAGAAAAAGGACACTCTGACGAAACACGGGATTAATGCTAATTATTTAAAAAAGAAAAATGCATCTACTGTAATTCCATAAGGGATAAAGAGGCAGACTACAACTCTCGGTAATGGCTATTTGCAAAGCGTATGAATCCAAAATGGAGAGAGAAAGAAGAATTTGTTGAGAGTACAATGCGCCAGAGTAACAGACACCTAGACCTAAGCCAATGAGTAGCCCATACACGGTTTTTATGTTTTCACACCCCGGGAGGCCGAAACTCCCAAGGACAAATTTTTAAATTATTTAATATGTAGCAGTCACATAGCCCGAGACAAACTTGACAGTCGTCATACAGACGATGATTTTAGTAACTGTGAAGGCAGCTAATCTCCCTAATGCTGTCCACTCCCAACATATGAACGTTACGAGTTTGTTGAGGATACAGTGAAAATATTTTTAAAACCAATACATTGAACCTCTCTGGTGACGACGTATTTATAAAAGAATTAAAAGAATGAAACCAAAACGAAAACAGTGTTGTTTCACTCAAAAATAATGAAAAGCATCGTAATCTGTTATGGATAATACAGATGTAATACTTGATGAGATGGAATACTTGGTTCGAAGCTGTCGCTTAATTGAAAGACTATATGTAGCATGCTGTTCGTTGTCTCGATGCATATGAGGATTGCAACTGAAGTATCTACTTCTAAAGAAAAGTTTGGAAAATAAAATTCTATTCCGTCAAATAAAGGCTGAAATGATTTTAATTTTTGAATTTTGCCTCATTTTGAAATTCATTCATAATTTTGAAGGATTAAACTGTGGATTTGCTTATATCTTGTGGAATCAGGTAGGTGACTTAAAGGATTTTCTTGATTTCGAAAGTGATAGTTAATTTGGGGATAAGACAAAAAGTATTTTGATAAACGAATAATGGGAAAGTGATCAAACTCACAATCATGTCAATGACAGCAGTAGAGAAGAGTTTAGAAGAATTCTACGTATGCTTTATATTGATTCCACATAAGCGGTCATTTCGGAAATTTCTAAAGGATGCAGTTTTTAAGACCCTGAAATAGCTGCTTCCATAATCTTCTAGTAAAAGTACAACTAAACAAAAATTTAATTTTATAATTTCAGAACCTGCTACCCATAGAAATTTAATTTAAACACGAAATTGCAATCTGAAAACTTCAAATTATGGTCTAAAATCTCGAGAATTGTTAAACATTAAAAAATAAAAGTTCGTATTTTAATGTTAAATACCATAAAAAAGACCAAATGTACATAGATGGTGTTAAAAACACATGTTATTAATTACGACAAAGTTACAAATGTTCATAAAACTTATAAAGTGGATATATGGACATTTCACTTTAACGGAGACTTTTGATTAAGAAAAAGTTCATCATTACTTTCCGGACTGTAAACGCGTTGGAACCGTAAGGTCTTTGATCAATGCACTCTCATTAAATGGGCAATTCCTGATAATCGACAAGCTTTGATCCTTTGAATGCCCTCTAACAGAAAGTTCTACTATTTAATTCGCTTAGATAAGTGATAATAAACTGATTAAAACTGAAATCTACGGTCAACTTTTGATTAACCGGCGGCGCGTTAATTGGGTTGTGAATTAACAGTTTCGTGTCTAAAAAAAGTTAAGTTGGTTCATTGCGAAACGACTGAAAATTACTATCACAAATAATCAGAATAAAGCAAAATGTTTAGGGAAAATTAATAATAATAATAGTAATAAAAGAAGAAAATGCGTAGTATAGCAGCAGTGATCATAGCAAATGAGGCCGTAATGTTTAGGAATTGTTTTTATTCATTACAGTATGCAATTTAACTGCATATAATCTGAAATACATAAACATTGTTAAATCATCCGTTAAAAATAAATTGCTGAATCCTAAAAAATGAATTAGGCGTACTACCGTTAATTTTCCGTTTCGAACTGACTCATCAAAATACAGATTAATATAAATTTTTTTTAATATGTTCTTTTTATTTTGAATGCTGATTTAATTTAACGTAACAAAGTGAACAAATTAAACTGCTTGAAAATAAAGGTAAATTGTTAGCAATATTTTTCTATTAATTGTAATATAGATTATACCTCTTTCCTTTAATTTTTTTTTTTTTTTTAATGTAGGGAATAACCTTGTCATTTCTTCTGTTAATACTCGGTATCGATTAGGCGGGAAAGATAAAATAAAGATTCTATTATGCTTTGCGCAGTGGCAACATTTGCCGAGGGCTGCTTTTAGATGGGTTATGTTGTCAGAAATTTATTCTACATAGCAATCGAAAACAATGTATATTGCCGCCCAACCGGTATAGTGGTTAGCGTCGCTGACTGCCGTGCCGAAGAATCCAGGCTCGAATCCTGGAGAATGCGTGGATGCTTTTAAATAGTGTCCGTGCGGCATGGGGGGCACTCTAAATATGCGACGAGCCGAAAGTCCTCTTGAGAGGTTGTCGTAGGGGAAGAGGAGCGGAAGACCCTCGGACCCGTCTCCCCCCCCCCGGGTTGCTCTCCATCAAAACTGAGAGTGGAACTGAGCTAAATCGCACTGTCATTTGTAACATACTCAAGGCTGTTGCCAACAACAGGCGTATCTTGCGTTCCTTGTCACGAGGAATTTCGTGGGCTTGAGTTGACTGTAGGTTAGACAAGTGAGCACTAGTCAACGACAGCGACAGCAACAATGCATATTTCTTCGAGATATAAGAATTCTGTGCTTTATTTTGAGATATAAAAGGCTTATAATCAATATTTATAAAAGTAAAATCTGTAAAGATCTTTTCTGTACATCCAGTACAGTGAAGGTTGGGATGCGCAGTTTTATATAATCCCTGGAGATATTTATTAAGCATATATTACAATATATTACAAACATATATTATACAGAATCTTATCTTTTCGGCTAATAAAGACTCAAGCTAATAAAGATGCAACTGCATTATTCAGTGATCTCGCTAGAAATAGTAAGTTGTTTTACATTAAATTCATTTGCCAAAACTTCAAACCTATTGAAAAGAGTAGCTAATATTAAACTTCTTTTAAAGAGTGAATTACATTTAGGCTTATGCAGAATCACATTTTTTCAGTGTTTAATTTATGAGCTGACTCCAGAAGACACTTTTACTGCCTCCATTACTTCTGGATCCATTAAACTACTTTCAGGTACTGAGTCAACTTCTTTCTCGTCCAGACACAAATCCTTTCAGTCCATTAGTCAGTTCATGGTTGCCTTTTACGAATAACTGAAGCATATATTGTAACTGCAGGTGTGGGAACAGCTTTATTTAAACTATTATATGTTCTTCCCGTTTAGAGAGCATGAAAGGCTCTTGCACAACATCTGTCTGAGGCATCCACTACGAAAGACATTTGTTGTCTCCTCGACGTTCTCCAAACTTTAATTTAAAAGAGCTGTAGAATAATAACTATTGACTAGATTCAAAACGAAGGATTCCTCTATTAGCAATAAATTATTGTAATAATATATTCTGTCTCATTCTGTTCTTCATTTTATTAATTACAAAAGTTCAATTCTGTATTAATTACAAAGTTCAATGGCTTCAATCGAAAGAAGAATATATACAATGTACCTAGGCAAATTTACACTTGAATTTATAAAAAATTCCTATTAACGAAAAGAGAAAGCTTTAAAATGTGTTTTATTATAATTACCAAAAATTTAATTGCTATTATAAATTACAAAACTTTGATGATAAATGTTTCTTGAGAAAGAGCACTTACACAGCTGTTATCTGATCGAACCTTTTCTTCATTAACACGATGAATTCTTTTCAGAAGTCACATCTTTTTATACAATATGGAGTCTACTGCCTTCTCATTCGAGCGAAAAATTCCTTACGAACCACGCCTTCCAATCAAAAGAAAAAAAAAAACTAATTTAAAGAAAAAATCTGATAGCTTTCAGATTTTATATGACTCCCAAAGGAGCGTGTTTTCCATTTACAGAGCATTCGAAAGTCTTTACCCTAATATCCCTTTGAGCTAAAAATATTTAAAAACAGCATAGCTTTAGAATTTGTGATAGGCAGTCCCGCGCTGAAATATAAAAATGCTTTTGTCCGTACAGTGTTGCCATTTCTCTCTTTAAAATCTCTTTAATTTGTTAATCAAAAAGTCGTTAAAGTTTTACAAATATGAAATAGATAATAAATACAGAAAATTAACTTACAAAATATGAAATAGATGATAAAACAAATTTGAAATTCCTGATTCAGGTTTCCAGATGTCTATATTTCCTGGAGTATAAGCACATGGAAGGACTACGTTATTCAAGATTTGATGGCTCTGGGTACCGTTATTTTTTCACAATAGGACAAACATACTTATATTCATGCAGATTCTTTGTTATTTAATTTCTTTAATGCAGGGCTATAATATTTGATGGCAACAATCTGAAAAGTGAAATGGACATTAATACTGAATCGACGCGAAATGCCATTTCATGACGCGACTGCCATTTCGTGACTTTCTGAGCTAACACCTCTTTGGGCTAAAAAAAACATCACCAGCGTAAGTATTCATACGCCATAAGTTACTTATTTTATAAAAGCGTAGCTTCTTTGTTGCAGCCATTATAGGCTTACCTCTAGATAGTAAAAAAATATACCGACTTTCGTAGCAGATAATGATTTGTTTTTAAATCTGCCATTTCAACCGATTTCTCACTGCTTGTCACATTTCATTCTTTGAACTTCCCACATTCAAATAAAAATTTCCGTAAGGAAACGTATTTTAAATAAAAAAGTTAGTGAGAGATGTTGGTAGTTATTTCGCAAACCTATTGGAACTCATTGAAAAAATTGAGCCATAAAACTTGGCTGATTAAGTGTTTGGTTTTAAACCTAATTACGTATAAATAATTATTATGCGTGTTTTTAAATTTTTAAGTGAGCACCTAAATAAGGATATAATTAGTTAATTAGGAAAATATCCGTAAGGATTTTTTGCGCTAAAAGAGATACTTTCGCGGAAGGTTTTTAGATAGAAAATTATCACTCATGGAGGAAAAAAAGAATCATGCATCCAAAATCTTATCTACTCGGCCATAGTGAACTTGAGTAGCTAAAATTGAAGGTCATAGTGTAAAATTATATTGCTTTTAATAATTTTTGATTTTTAATGCCAAAGTTTATTTAATTATTTCTGAAAAATTATTAACTGAGTCTTACAAAATTCAATGCTTCATTAAAGCTTACAGTTTCTGCTTTAAATGCAATAAAATTATAATTTTCCCTGTTTAAAAATACTGAAATCAGGTATTATTAATTTTACCCTGAGAAAAACACGTTCTCAAAAGGCTCAGCTAATTCAGGAGCCACAACTCTTGATTTTTTAACACTTCGAGGAAGATGTATATTTCTCCAATTTCTGTATAAAATCATATCCTTCAAGAGCAAAATTAGTAGACTCGATTATGCTTAGGGAATTAGCAAATGAAAGAAAGGAAAAATCTAGAAGTAGCCCTTTGCAAGTGGTATCACAACATGAATCGTAAAACTTTTTGTTAACCTTCTAAGTAGATTATCCGAGTGTTGCCATTTAGGAAAATACAAGGTTTACCAAATTTAGTCATCTTGTTAAACATCCAGTTTCCAGTGTGCCGCCATTTGACATGAGAGAAGATCTTAAATTTATCTGTCGATTCTAACAGTTTCCCAAATTAAGTAATTTAAAAACAATAAAGCTATTTAATAATTTCAACATTCGGTTTTAATTAATGTACCCAACAGAAGTAATTCAAAATCCATTTAATTTATAATGCATCAATATGTTAATTTTAGAAGTATCTGTAGTTTGTTTTGTTACGATTAATAATCGATGTTTTAGTGCTATAATAATTTTTTACCCATTTGATTGAGAATATTTTTTTATATTTTTATGATGATTTATATTTTTTAAATTTTTAATATTTGTTGTTTTGAAATTTTTATGGATAAACTCTTGTTCATAATCTGAAATTTTAAAAGTACACTTTTTTAATAAGTCAATGTCAGTTTTCATTCATTATCCTGAAATTTGACATTCAAGCTCCTCATTTTTTGCTTTTTAAGGAAATTTAATAAATCTTTAAATGAAAGGCCTTCTGTTCTGCAGACGCATCATTGACATCAGCTTCGTAACCCTGGCTATTTGGTTACAAACACTTGTTATCTTCATCTAAACATGCAGAAACACGTTGTAGGTGTATAATACCTTACACCTCGCACTGGCGACTGCGGGGAGACGATGCGTGAAATGTCTTCATTGTGCATCCTTTTCTGACCCAATGATCATCGCGACCCCAAGTGTGATTCAAAACAAAAGGCTAAAGTCATAAGACTTGTAAACGGGAACTCAGGCTACATAATAAGTACTTTCTATCGCGTATCTATCTAGACAGAACATGTTTGACTGCAATTTCGTTATACCATAGTGTTTGAGACTAAATTCTAAATACTTGAACGTTTTGTTATACATACGGTCTTGGATTTGATTCTATTGTATAACAACTTGAATTGGTCAGATTAGGGCAATGGGCCATTAAATGGCTTAACTGTAGATCATTTTCCCAGAAGACCATTTCATAGTATCCATGAAACCAAAATAGAACTGTGCAAATGTTTAACACTTTGTCCAGAAACTCTGAGTGCTGTCTAGAAATTCCCGAAAGGAATGTCTCCACTTTCCGAGACTATTAAAAACGTTAAAACAAGCTGAAATTATTAACAGAAGAAAGAAATAAACCTCACAGTCGTCGACATCTCTAGCCCGAGGTTACAGTTTAACAGATGAAAGAACTGTTTACTACTGAAATTTTCCAGTTTAAACATATGATAAAATCAAGTAAATATTTCGTCTCTTCTTAGATTACAATAATATCTACTGTTTCCTGCTTACAAATATAGATTTTTAAAGCTTAACAAAATTAAACTTCAGTTTAAAAAATAATACAGTTTAAAATTCCTAGATTAATTTCAATACTTCTCTGGACTGCAAAATGATAGAAACAAAAAAGTATTAAAGTACGAAAAAAACTGTATTAGCTTTTGAATAAAACTGCAAAATAAAATTTACATAGAGAATTGCAATCTGTGCGATACTCCAAAGTTTCATTGTAACCCTTGCTTTATCTTGACTATAAACGATAGAATGCAGAAGAAGTAAAATTAGAAATTTTGGATTAGAAATTTATTTTATTTTCCGCTCTTCGGGTATAAAATGACATTTGTTACAAAATGTTATTGAAAACTGCTGGTTATATTATTTTTGAATAATTATATTTTCTTAAATTAATGAGCAATGCGCTTTTATAATGCTGAAAATAAATAAAAGTTTTATCTATCATCGACTGGCAACAAAATTTGCTGCCACGTGCTTCTTGTATTTATTTGGAACGGAGCAATCACTGAATTACTAGTTGATTATAAACATTTAGTTAAGAGTTTTCGAGAGCACCAGTGCTTAGCCATGGGAATACTGTTTTTCGACTGAGACTTTCTGTAAGTTAAACTCTTTTTTAACGTGCAATACTTCTTCAACATTAGTGTTTGAGATTTTCTGTGAGAAGAAATACGTATATATGTGCGCTTCTTGCGTTTTTGACCGATGCAACCCTTATATGAGTTATCTATGATGATTGCTTGCCTAGAATGTGGTTTATTGTCATGTGTTTAAATGGTTTATTGTGTTACAATGAAATCAAAGTTAAAACTTTATGACAATGTATTTAATGCGTGCGATAGAACGATAGACTTCAGGCAAAAGAACAAGAGAAGAAAAAAAAATGTAAATATGATTGAAGAAATGCATAAATCTGTAGAGTCAAACATATTTAGGTCCTTCATATCAGTCAGATTTAATGACAAATCACGACTTTAGATATCGAACATAAATATTGCATACATTATTTCTGTTTACATTGTTAGCGCATTTTTTGAAAACTATGATACTCAAGATTCTTTCTTATACAAATTTGTGATAACTACTACTTCCGTTTACGCCATTTCATCTTACGAAAGATTTCATAAAATTGCTCTTCTTTTGTGGAAAGCGGAAGAAAAACAGTAACCCGATCCCGAAATAATTTATTTCATAGCAAACGAATAAATTATATCATTAAATTTTCCTTGATGTTAACTGAACAAATTTATACTATCGTGAGAGAAATTTTGTAGCATAATGGAATTGAAAACACAGATAAAATAAAGTAAGAGAGAGGCGATGTAGGAAAAAAAATGCTTTAAAAAAAAAGAAAGAGAAAAAGAAAAAAAGGATGCTGAAACTTAAATTCGGGGGCATGCTCGCTCAAGATTGAAACCTATGTATGGATACTTTGTTTACTGTTTTTAACTAGGATAAAATAATGCATACTTTGTTTATAAGATTTAAGTCGTTCATGCTTTAGATCAGCGATTCTCAACCGGTGGTACGCAAGAGAAAAATAGGTGCTACGCAAAGAAACAAAGTATTTTTGACTATTGAATTCAAAAATTAAATATCCCAGCATCCTGTTCAAGTTATTTCTCTAACACTTTTAAATTTATGCGATCTGATCTATGTTCAAGGTCTACAGCCGCTCATAGATTTTAACAAAATAATCCTTTTTTATTTTTACACACATTCTTAACTATAGACATAATAAAATTTGTCATAAATGATGGTTTTCAAAGGAGTAATAGAAATGGATGTTGTATTTAATAGGAAATAAAATAAGTTCCTATAAAACGATTATAGTATCTCATTAGTTCTTTCAGAGTTCATCAATTTATTAATATATTTACACTTAATGTCGCCACCATTTCCAGATTCATATTGCTCTATTTTCAATTAGAATCTTTTTTACGTCGACAGCAGGTATTTTGTCTTCTTGTTGCTTTGTATTCCCTACGTTTCTACTCGATTTCAGAATATCGTCGTTTGTTTCTGAAGAACTCGTAATATATTGTGCATTTAAATATTTGTGAAAAACAATAAAACTATATGCATGCTTTTTTGTGGTCTTGGTTCATGATAAGGAGATAAAGCTACTGGAATAACGCAGGCTTTCAGCGTATATTTTATTACTGTCTTTTGAAAGAGCCAAAATATTATTAAGAAACATTATAGTTGGTATTTGCATTCATAAACAATATACACTTATAGACCAGTTCCACCGTTTAGCTTAGGAAAAGATTTCCGTGACTATTTTAAGCGAAGTACTATAAGTACAAAAAGGAAACATTTTGTTACTTTTGTTTATGTAATAATGTTTCTTTTATTGCGTGGCAAAAGTTTTAGTTGAATATTTTGTGAAGATGAATAATACCCAAAATAATCAACGTTATGCACCGCAAGTAAATTTATTGATTCATCTCATAAATAGTGCTGTTTTTCCAATTGAAGCAAAAATGGGAGGGATAGGGACTAAATTATCTGCATTGACCTACTATAAGAACAGGTAATAATTTTTCTTTGTCTTACTCTTGGTGCAAATTTTGAAGAATGCAGTTCGATTTTAACAGTTATTTCTTTTTCAAACCTAAATGGAAGAGACAACGCATGTTCGGTATATTTTGCTTCATGATTTCAATTAGATAAATATTAATAATAAGAATATTAATGCAGTATATGGGAATCAGACAATGAATCAGTGTCCAAGGTGATTCCAGAAATTCCGAGACGATAACTACAGCGTAGATGAAAAGCTTCTTCTTGGAAGATGTGGAGAGCTCGACGAGAATGTTCGACAAACACTGGTGAAACAAAATCCCATCATAGCTGTTATAATGAGCTGAGGATGAGCCAGAGTATATTTTAGATTTAAAAAGAACTTTGTTTATTTAGTTTTGAAACTTGAAAGAAAAAAGTATAAAAAAACGCGCTCTTTACGGGATGACCCAACAGAATAAAACTGTACAATTCGTTTTAAATGAAGTGATTTTTATACTATAATAAAAAAGGGATATTTATAAAATGATATCTCAGTTTATCTATAGTTGAGCATAGTCAATATAATTCCTTTTAAAGAATTTTTAGGATATTTATAGCATTTTGAGTGGCTGGAATGACTACTTAATATGGCTACAATAGGGGAAAATAACATTTGTAGGTAATTTTAGAATTTCGTCTTGCTGTCTTAATAATAAATAGCAATCACAAATGCAGCCACTGTATGCTGATATATTGATATCAATGTATTTATGAAGGATTTCTACTGCAGTAGCAGTATTTTTCTGCTAACCTTGATTAATTCCGCAGTGGGCCTGGTGATGAAAAATGACTGAGGAAAGTATCGTAGAGAGTGAACATTAGAGAAGCTGGCGAGAAGAATCCACGGCCGCTTTTGTTTATCTTGTTAGCAAGAGGGAGCCGCCCAACCGAAATAGCGGTTAGCGACGCTGACTGCCGTTCCGAAGGGCCCGGGCTCGAGTCCCGGACAGTGTAAATGCATATGGTCTGTGCGGCGTGGGGGGTACTCTGAATATGCGGCGAGCCGCAAATACCCTCGAAAGCTGGTGGTTGGGGAGAGGGGTAGAAGATCCTCGAACCCATCCCTCCCCGAGGTTCTCTCCATCAAATTTAGGGACAGAACTGAGCAAAGTCGTAGTGTCTGTCACCTGTGTGGTGCTCAAGGCTCTTAGAAACGGCAGGGGCAGTCTTGCGCTCCTTGCCACTATGAATTTGGTAAGCTTGTTCTGATGTTACTGTCAGACAAGTGAGAAAAGTCACAACAAGAACAACACAGTGAACCAGTGGATGGAGAAAGAGAGAGGAAAATCATTTCTAAACTGGTGGTTAGAGCACGGATTTCTCAAAAAAAGAAAAAAAGAAAAGAAAAGAAAAGAAAAAAAACAAAACAAAAAACATTTTGATTTGCCCCAACAGATGGCAGCACACGTACTCACTCAGCATTGAAGTTTCAGCGCTGTTGAGTGATGTTCGTATGGTGTATGTACACACAGCTCACTGGAATTTGTAGAGCTTTTACTATAATTCCAAAGAACTTGCCCTTCCCCCGCGTAAAGTTAAGGAAAGTAAACTGTCAAATTGTATATATATATATATATTTAAGATAAGGGTGGATTTTATATAATGTTGAATCTGCTTCAAGAGTAACTAGTATAAATCCCTCTTTTTTTTTAAAGCAAAATATATTTTTGCTCCTCAATACTTACGAGTCTGTCAATTTTGAAATGGATAAAGCTTTACAGCATGAGACTAAGAATATTTTTTTCCTTAATTCCGCATTTCATAGGACGAATTTCTCTTCCTTATATAAAAAGTGGGGCTTTCGGAGGGCCCGAAAGACCACTGTATTTAGGGTCTTATACAGCCTTAACAGGGCTTTACGTTTAAATTCCTTGAATGTATCTAAATGCAAGTAGAATCGAAAAAAATGGACGAAAGCTTTAGTTCCATAAATATGGATCATAAGTATTGTAAGTAAGAATTTCCTTCATCTTATCAGTTTTAGTACTTGATGTAGTGGCTTGAAGGAAAAGCATGAGTGGAAAAGCATGATGACGCATTTAGCACAACTGAGTTTGAAGAACCGCAATCTTTATTTTTTTACGTATATCAAATCATCCTTTTGTAGACAAGATATTTCTTAATTATAGTAGAATACAATAAGTTGCATTTTAAAGTACGACGTCATCTTAGGCAAATAAACAACAGCATGGAAAAGTAACGTGTTGCCAGTAGGAAAGCGTAAGCGAAAGAGAACGCAGCAGTCAAAGGAAGAAGGGAGGAAATCAATAATTTCAGTTCGAGTTAGAGAAAGTTTTGGTTTACAATTATTTAATCAGGCAGGAGATAACTGCATTAAAACGTTACGTAACATGGAAAGATCTCGAATTTGGGAGAACAGATGAATTTAGGGGGAGAGCACCAAATTTAGAATGTTAATTTTGAGGTCGCCAATTATTTTTTAAAGCAGCTATCATAGTTTGTTATATTTTACACACATATATGTATGGAGCTATAGAAGGTGTTTACATATTTTTAAAATGATTTCAATGAGTAATTAAAAAAATAAATGTTTTGGTGCAAACGTGTCTGGCAACATCTTATTAACTGAAATGAGAAATATCGTCTATTACTTTTAAATTGATTCTTCTTTCAGAATGTCGCATCTAAACAAGCTGCGGATTAAAGGATATATTTTGCGGTTTCCGAAAGGAATGCTACTGTTCCATAATTCAAAAACGTTGTGGCATGGTGTTAAAATTTCGAAGTGCAAAATAAGCAATATTATTTCTCAGAAAGGAAAAAAAACCGTCAATCATTACTTCTATACGGAAAGAAAACTCCAAACGAATACTCGAAAAAGTACTGACTTTTCTGATATTCCTAAAGTTAAATCATCGGTAACGAGAGAAAGTCTGAACATGCAAAAAATCAATTGCAACGTCTTTAAAATACATCGTAGCAATAATAAAGCCATATGACTCAACGCACAACTATTTGTAGAGCCCTGTATAGAACTATTTAACAGGAAATAAATGGAAATATACTATCACCCTTGTTGAGACTGCAAAAAGGGTCTGTTTGTCATCGAAAAGGAAAAGAAAAAAATGTACAAACTGGTTTCATCAATGCAAAGAAAGTTTTAGTAACGGATTTATGATTGTCACCTTATCATCTTATACAACGGGAGATTAAAAATAAGAAGTGAAGAAAAAATGCTAAAATAAACTGAACATATTATGAAGAGAAAGTTTTACTTTCGATATTTACAAAAGAAATTCAATTTCTTTATCCCAACGACGTTCAAAGAGTGAAACTTCACCGGGCAAAGTAGTAAGTCATACTTCGAAAAATGCCGCTGTATTTCTTAAAAAAATGAGGTCTGATACGGGAATTGCATATATCGATATAGTTTTCAGCGTATTCCTGCAACGTTCCTGACGTTTTACGTCTAGACTATTGTGCCTCTGATCTCTTGAAAAGAACTCTTTTTAAGCTCAAACCCACCACGACTGAAGTGGTAAGAAGTGGTCTAGAAAATAGTAGAAGAGGAATGGAAATCAATATCTCTCGAAATTTTACGAAAAGCCTTCTATCATGGTAATTACGATGCGGACAAAAACAAGGCTATCACATCAAACATTTAAAAAAATACTCTTTGTGTTTTAAAAATCAATTAAACGCTCCTAAAATTGTCCTAAAAATGTGTAAATACCTGTATAGTTGATAATGAGCGTTGTTTCATTCCATGCGGATCATTACTCTTTAAAAGGAGCAACATTTGTTTTGCCATTTATCCCTTAACTGATTGAAATCGGTTGCTTTTCTAATATCACCATGGATTTTATACATAAAGATGTGGAAATATCCATATATTTATCAAAGCATGATAAGCATTTTGCTAGTTAAATTTTTTTAAATCGAGGGTACCCTTAAGTTTAATTTTTTATTTACATTGTCCTCCTAACACCAATGCTCAAAATGCTTTCATTAAATTCTTCACCTCTTCCGAGGATGTTTGTAATAAGAAACACATATCTAAAATAAATATTTAATGAAATACTGCTTCCATCTCTTTTACTAATACTCCGTGTAAAAGTAATTTGTAAATTCAAGAAAAGAAATTGCTTGGCGAGTTCCTATCCATAAACATTTTTGAAGGTATATATGACGCATAACTGACAATTTCTTTGAAAGAAATACAAATGAAATTCATATTTAAATCTAGTTAATTAAACCCGGAAGAATTCCTTCAAAGAGCTAAATATTCTACGTTAACAATTTTCTACGTGTTGCGTAATATTAATTCTCTTTCCTTAGCGTATGCTTTCTAATTATGATACCGACTTCACAATTCGAAGTGAGTGGAACCAGACTAGATTCAGATAAAAGACTTACCTGGAAAAAAGAATCCCCATTTTTACTTCCTTGTACGAAGTGAAGGAAATATTGTAATCACGAAAATTTCCAGGTACCGTATTTCAATGAAAATATCCACTTTGACCAATATTGAATGCAATTTAACGATGTTTTTGCATGGCATCTAGAAGTAAGGACAGAATAAAGGACTCTTTCTCCGAACGAATTATAAAACTGATTTCAAATGGATCCAGAAGAGATTTTTTCGTGGCTTCTTACGTGTATCTGGCATAACTTTAAAATGAGTTGATATACATATACATATATATATATATATCAATAATTCATAATAATTTATAATAAGAAAACTTTCCATATATCGTCTCCGCGGAACAGATATTCAATTTAAAACCATGAATGAAAAAATTTTTAGTCAGAATTTTAATTCCTAGTTGCAATCGGCCGTACCAAAAGTATATATATATCCACTCTGTTATTCGGCTCAGTGATCTTAGTTTCTTTATTCTTATACATTTGTAAATTGCACAA
The DNA here is from genome assembly GCA_000611955.2 of Stegodyphus mimosarum. Taxonomy (NCBI): domain Eukaryota; kingdom Metazoa; phylum Arthropoda; class Arachnida; order Araneae; family Eresidae; genus Stegodyphus; species Stegodyphus mimosarum. Next base: position 280,034 of record KK116654.1, on the reverse strand, counting down.
TTTTTGCTTTAAAATGGTTGAATTATGCTGTTCTAATCTTCCTGTTAAGGTTTTTATGCCTTTAATTAATCTGCATGCAATAGCATTATCAACAATTTAAATGTTGTTTAAGTACGACTAAACCTAATTTTTAAAAAAAAATTTTTTTACCATAGTTGCGATATTTGTTTACATTTGAAACTTAGCAGAGTAGTAAATTAAGTCTTTCTGTGCCTTCAGTGTCTTTTTGCCGAGTAAGACCAAAAAGAAACTTTTAGTTTTGCGCACCAAAAAATCTGCCTTCTTGTCTGCTGGCCCGAATTGCTTGTTTTTGCGTAGAAACTGTAATTTTAATTGTAATTTTTTTTAATCGTTTTAACTGTATTTGGTGTTTTATGTTTTTCTATATTTTTCAATTTTTAATGAAAATATTTTGAGGTTTTATGTATTTTTGCTTTGCCGCGAAGTAAGAACTGAAGAGCTTGAATAAGAAATATGTCTCTAATGAAATTCGAGGAAATTGGAAATGCAGCAAATTTTTAACTGTATTTGGTGTTTTATGTTTTTCTATATTTTTCAATTTTTAATGAAAATATTTTGAGGTTTTATGTATTTTTGCTTTGCCGCGAATGAGAAATGAATTAATTGTATGAGAAATGTATCTCTACTGAAATTCGTGGAAATAAGTTTAAATAAAATGCAGAAAAAAATGCGTATAATTTAATATTCCGTACAGGGAAGTCATGTGGCGTACACATCAGCTTTTTTAAAATTAAAATTCCAATGAAATTGTTTACTTTTGATTATTACGTCATGTATTTTCAATCATTAAATTCTTAATTATGGTATTAAATTATAATTTCCAACGAAAGAAAATGTAAAAAAAAAATATTACTCATAATAAATTTTTAGAAATTTTGACTCATCCGCATTACGTTCCTAACGTTCTTATTTTATCTAAAAAGTTATTATGATTTGAATCTTTACTTTAACGTTTCCTTTCCGTATTCCACACCAGATTACATATTAGTTGTTTGTGTACTGAAGCTGAGGTTTTGAGAGGGAATGTTTCTGGTATGTGCACTTAAGTGGTTATTTTCTGCTAGCTTTAGATCAGTATAACTATCTCTGTTTTTCGTTCTGTCGCCGCCCAAACTTTAACTCGATGCATCGGTTATTTATTCAATCAGCTTACAACTTAGTATTTAATTATGTATTCTTAGAGCATGTACCAACGATTGATTTGAACTGACTGTTATTTTAATTTGCATTTCGAAAATTTGCGATTATTTGTAACCTAATGCCGTGCCCTTTTTTTCAAAGTTCCGTTTAAATAAAAAGATTGATTTAAAACCTTCGTAAAACTTTGTCTCACTATCTCAGTTATAGCGATAACTTTCTATACGTCTTCTAAAGTTATAGAACTGAAGTAGCAGTACTAGACCAAGTACCTCATAATAATAATCCAGCAATATTTAGTCTGCCTCATCCCCTCACAAGAAGTCCGATGAAAGGCATTGAGTTCATCTTAGATACCATGGGAGCATTGATGACACTAGCCTTTACTTTCGATGGCAGAAGTTTGGTAATGGTCTTATTAGAGTAATTAGAAAAGCATTTTCTAATATGTCCTTTTTCAGAATTATAGACAGTCACTATAACAATCACTCCGCTTGGAGGATCATTGAGCTGATACAAGGGCATCGGTAAATTTTTATTAGGTTAACCAGACAGAGAAAGCTTAAGTCTAAAGCGTTTAAAACCACTCTAGTGAACGCATTCCCTCTCGTAAAAGTTAGGACGAAACTTGAAGCGGAACGTTTTGGTAAATATCAAACACAAGGCCGAAGACTTAACTGATTTTATATTGAGGAAAATACAAGTCGTGAACTTATTATATGGAAAGACACCTGACGCAGAGTTTATCCGAATAATATTGCCTCAGATTCAGGATTTTGTTGAATTTTGTGAACAATTTTTGTTGATTTACGAAACCTGATACACTAGAACAATTACTCAAATTAACGATGAAGTTTGAAAGTAGGCGAGTGTTACAAAATACAGAAACAGCGGGATATGAATCAAATGGATATTTTCATAGATCTATAGGGGAAGAAAGGCAAAAATTTGACCTAAGGATAAAAGGATTTAGAAGGATAAAAGATAAAGGATAAAGGATTTGATAAACGAAAAATAATTTTGCCTGCAAAAGGCGATCACCAAACTAAATCGGAAAAGAGAAAAATAAGGGAACGTAGGAAACCTTTAAACTAAGCAGGGATGCTGAAATACAGAGGGCACATTCACCCCAAAGAGAAAAAAAATCTCTCATATTAAATCAAATATGGTAGTGATAAAAAATTTGTCGCTTCCGATGGGTGAAATTGTGCTAAATAGCGAACCTGTAGAAGCAAAGTAGTTTTGGGCAGAAAAATTTAAAGCGGTGCACAGTGTTTAGCGTGGCAAGAGGAAAACCGATAGTGCCTTAGGGGGAGCAGTGTCAATACATAGGGAAAGTAACCCTAACTATGCAGCTGAAAAATGAGGACCAGAAGGTTTTGTGATGAGACGTTTACAGGATAATGTAATTCTGTGAATGGATTTTTTGAAGGCGCTGGCACAAAAATTAATTTTCAGGAAGCTACGGCGCAATTGGATATAAACAAAATGGTGGGGGAAAAAAGTCACTCACCAGCTTTAGACTTGAAGGATTTGAACACGGGCGAGAGTGGAGCAGTTGGTAAGAAATTTTTTCCCAAATTTGATTCAGGTGTTAAAATCACACAATAGAAATTGCAGCTCACCTCCCCTCGTGCCGAGGAAAACTCTACCGCTATGAAAAGATCAAGGAAGAAATTATAGAAATACATATTGCAGAAAAGGGGGAAAATAAAACTATATTCTCCATAAGTATCATTTACGTTAGGCTTGTAATATTATACCAAAAAAAAGTCTTCCACCCACTGATTTTAAAGCATGAAGTTTTACTATTGACTACAAAAAACCAAACAGCATAACAAAATATCCGGTTTACCACTCACTAATAACTGAAAAAATAATTAGGAAAATTAAATCCAAGAATACATACGAAGCTGGACTTCACTTCTGAATATTTTCTGATATGTGTGAAATCATAGAATGTGCCGAAAACCGTATTTATTACCAAATCAGGAGTTTATGCCTTTTTTAGAACGTTGTTTGGCTATGTGGAGCAACCGCACCGTTTCAACGAGCTATTAATATAATACTAAGATCTGTCCATGGAAAATCTACTTTTATTTACCTTGATGACATAATTGTCACTAATACAATTGACGAACACATTCGAAATTTGCACGAAGTCTTTTTGCTTCTAAAAGAAGCAGGCTTAAAGATGAATGCAACAAAATGTAAACTCGCAGTCAAAAAACTTCAATATTTGAACAATCAGGTATCTCAGAGGGAAATTTAAATGGAATATTCTAAAATTATAAAGATATAAAGAAATTGGTCTCATTTTGATGTTTGTGCTCCTATTATAGGAGTTTCGTCAAAGATTTTGCTCACATAGCAGAGCCCCTGTAAATAATAATAATAATAAAGAAAAAAGATTCACTTGGCTTGCAGAAGCAAACACGATGTTTGAAAGCCTTGAATCGGCATGATTCTATGCTCCCATCTTAAAATTTCCTGAAGCGGATGCTAAGCTAGAAGTCTTCGCAAATGCATTGGATTTCGCGGTAGAAGCTGTGCTTATGCAAGATGTCCAGCCGGTTGCATATTTTAGCAAAACGTTAAGTCCAACTCAAAGAAAAAATACCGCCACCGAAAGAAAAATTTAGGAGTCCTATTGGCGGCTCTGAAATTTCGAATTTATTTTGGGAAAGCATCCATCACGGTGTGTACGCACCATGCGGCCACTGTTCGTTTGTATTCTGGGAAGAATTTATTACCCAGACCAATAAAATGGGCTCTTAAATTGCAAGAATACAATTTAATAATTATACACATTCTCGGGAAAGAGAAAGTTATAACGAATGCTCTATCACGAATTAAACTAGATGACGATGAAAAAGAAGTGAAACTGCTATGTTAATTTCTAAAACTTTAGATTCACGAGAAATAGTTACCTCATATCTATAAGCACTCGGAATTTAAAAATATTAATGCGTGTTTGAAACATCCCGATCATTTTGAACACCAAGATTTTTAGGAACAGAGCTGCAAATTACGCTTGGCAGAAAGTTAACTACGCTTCTCGATAAACTTTTTTGTTGTTGTTGTTGCTTTTGTTGAAGAAAGAGCTACACAATTTAAGATAGTAGGCATTCAGAAATTAGTAGATGAGGCAAATAGATATTCGATATTGCTCGGGCAAAATAAAAATTGTATTAATTACAACAACAACAAAAAGGGGGGAAGTTCGTTTTAAGGTGAGAGATAAAGTCTTGAAAATTAAATATTCTCCTTCATGTGCACCAGAAGGAAAGACCTTGGAAGTTTTGTAATATGTTCTAGACCCATTTTTAGCTCAACAAATAAGAGAATAACTATGAGCGCTCTCATATGCTACTGATTAAGAGAAACTTTGCAGGAATCACCGCGTAAGAGCAATGAAGGAGCATGGTAATAGTTTTCCATTTTTTTTATTTGCAATTACCAGTTTTTTAAAAGATCAAACTGCGAGTGGGTTATCATGTAGGTAAACTAACAATTGCAAATATGTATATAAATGTTGCAGGTATTAGGTGCACACCTCCCGTTTTGCTAAAACACGCAATTTGGCATAAAATACTTAACGTATGAAAATAAATTTCTGTTTTGTTAAAATAATCATGCAGTTTGCTTAAAAATATTTTTTTCCTTGCCCAACACATGAAATTCAGTTATTAGAATAGATTAATTATTCAAATTTAGCTTACTCGTTTCAGTTCGGATACCTAAGGAAATAATGTGCAATAAGTCTCCTAATTAACTACTCATTCAAATATCCGAAAAATCCGGATAACTGGCTTTTTTCTGTAATCTAAATAAATATATGTGTTGCAAGGAAAGAAATTTCCTTTTCCTTTTGTCGCATTTTATTTCAAAATAGATTTTTTTTTATGTTGTACTTTAAATAGGTGGGGGTGGGGGGAAGACTTATCTTCGAGGATTTAAAAAAAAAGGTGAGACAAAAACAAAATACCCGTCGTACATCAGAAGGCTAATAGAAGGTACCTGACTGCAGTTATGTTTTGTACTGGAAGAAAAAAATTTCTTGGAGTGAAGGAGAATTGACATAAATTCACCTCTTTTGTTTTATCGATTTTCAGATAAGAGTTATTCCCGTTGTTTAGAAAGAATAATGGACTTACATATTCGTAACTGATTTTTCATGAATGCTTTATAGTTTGCATATTTGCCAAATAATGGATACAGACTAAATTCGTCTAAATTAGTTTTGCTTTTAAGGCAAATGTTATCACTTAATATTAATTCTTCACTAGAGAAACTACGATGCGGAAACTAATAACAACCTTAAATTTATTTAGAAATGAGATCCAAATCTTGACCAATGATCCCGATATGTAAAATCCAAAATAATGCTCTAGTGTAATTTTATTTCATTTCGTTAATTCTATCTCACGAATGTCAAGAAAGAGAAAAATCTCTTCAGGAAGCCAACAGACAATAGCGTGATCGTTTTGCTTCCGAATTTACCTGAGGGATGATTCAAATCATCGCTACTCCTCGCATCTCTTCGACGCTCTCTCTTCCCGCTAACTAGACAGCAAACGAAGGAAAACAGAACACCCAGCGCCAATCTCAATCTGCTACTCTGATTGGCGAGCAGTACGCATCACGTGACGAAGCAGGCGAATAAAATCATTGCACTCCGGCGGCGCTGAGCGATTTCTATGGGCAACGAAAGAGAGTTGGCGAGTCATTTCAAGCTGCGAGACTCGTCGGCATCGGACGGAATCTCGTGCGCTTTTCAACTTGGAAAAACTTGACACACAGAAGTTCAAGAATTTTGTTCTTTTACTCCTCCGAACGTTTAACTTTAAATTTCAGTTCTGAATGATATGACATCCTGTGCATCGGGTGGATTTTCCCTCTTTGATACATTTTATTTTATTATTTGTGGTGTCTCGCTCAGATACATTTCAGTAAACGACCGTATTTGCGGATTTTTGCAGATTCTTTTTCAAATTCTTGTCGTGTGAGTTGGATTGTAAAAGTGAATCGACTTTAAAAGTTCGATGCGTGCCAGCGGATCCATGAGGAGACATATGTCTCCATGGTTACTTGTTGATGCCACATGTTAATATTCAGGTAAGTCTAGGATAATTATTTAATTATCTCTTAGGTTAAATTATTGTTGTGTTGCAAAAAGGTAATCCAAATCTATGCGTTTTGTGGAACCGCAGGGCAATAATATTCATTTGAAAACTAATACTTTAAAAATATAATATGCAATTTATCAAATTTTACATAATTTGTTGATTTAAAAAAAACTGAATTTCCTTAAATTGTATACAAAAATTTATCTACAGCGATGAAGTAAGCGAAATATACTTCTAGCTATGATTGTTAAATATAGGGATATATATAATTTTATCATGTTAAGTTGTAAATTGCTAAACAACTTTTATTGCCAAATTGGCAATTTTAAAATGCCATTCACGGTTTTTATTTGTAAAGCTGGCAACTATAAATTGTCATAACACTTTTCGTTTACAAAGCTGGCAACTGTGCTGTATAATACTTTTCTTTTGAAAATCTGGCAACTGTAAATTTTCAAAATACTTTCATTGAAGGGGTTAGGAAGCAAGATTGCTATGACAATTTTTGTTGGAAAAGCAGCTTGTTATAAAATTTCTTGCGGTAATAAAATCAGTAAAGCTAAGAAAAGAAACGAAAATATTTATATATATATACAGAAATTAGCCTTGATTCCTGATTCTTAACTATTGAAATAATTTTTTTTTTCGTTTAAGAGTTCTGTTAGAGGAGGAACGTATAATGTTTTCTAATCCCTCTAAAAAATTGCATGCAAGCGAAACACATGCTAGCGTTAAATCGAAAGGTTAAAAAATTTTGCATCTTTCTTATAAAGTTTAAATATATTTTACAAATAACTGAACTTACAGTTTTTTGTATTAATATCATTTAGTTTCTGGTATTGTAAAATTTTTTTTTTTAGAAGTTTGGACTTCATACCTTTTTCTTTCGTACTTTACTGTGTTTTACAGTATATGTATGTTTTCCTTTCGTACTTTACTGTGTTTTACAACATGTGCATTTTGTCGTATATATGCTCTTTATATTCAATTGTAATATGAATTAATTTTTTTAAATATGTTATTTGCTTGCATGTTAAAAAATTAACACGTGTATTATAGACTATTGAAAATTACTGTTTGGGTTGCATTTAAAATAGGCGAAAGGGAGCAATTTGTGCATTAGTAGAAATTCATTCTTATTGCATCAGCGGAAACTTACTTCTTTGGTTTATGTTTTTAAATATGAACTAAAACTTATTGACGAAAAATAGAAAGTAGGGTTCCCCCCCCCCAAAAAAAACTGTAAAAAATAGCAAACTTAAAAATAAAAAGTAAAGGAATGGCAATTTTTTCACAAAAAATAATTATCAGTGAGGTATAGTAATCATTTTTAAGCAGCATATAAATTATGTACATCGCGATCAAAATATTCTGTGAGCGTCAAGAAAATGGAAATATATATATACCATACAGAAACGTTCTAATTATCCGAACGGTAGATGTCCTGAAAATTATGCTAGGATCAATTTCTTGCTCTTTTAAAATTTGACTGCCACGAGCGGTTAAAACCGCAGAGTTCATTCAGCCCGAATTCGGTTCCCGGCATGTAAATGGGCTTCCGTAGTTTTTCCCTTGCGTAGCTCAGATAAGAGCCATTTTTGCTTAGAGAGTAAATACTGTACGAATTCATCCAACTTAAAGTATTTGAGATTTTTTTTAATTAAATTAATATTTTATGTATATTTATATCTTAAAAATGGCAATCTATTTTAGTTATATTATAATTCGCCTCTAATCCCACGCTGACAATTTTCGTTTGAATTCTTAATTATTCCGAGCCCTTTAACCCCCTCCCCTGTTTTAAGCATTTAATTTAAACACACACACACACCAAAAAAAAAAAACACGAATAAAAAATTTTACATTTTTAAATTCACTTTTTGTCAGTCATTAAGGTATTATGTTTCAAAATATATTTCAATTTACAAAATAATTTTCTAAAATTCTGGTTTAATTAACATGCATTTTGATGTATTTAATATACGTAAAATTGGCATAACTGCTGAAAGAATCGAGTTGTTTATTTATACGTTTCTTCTTTTATTCCATGTAATGTAAAAGAATTCCAAGTAATGTAAAAGATCGAGCTAGGCATCTGTCTGTATTTCAAATATGTAATTGCAGATAATGTTTTCTTAATCATTATTCCAAAATTATTTAAGTACTATTTTCAGCGTCACACAGTTTGTGGAAAATCAGTTGAGGATTATAATTTAGATATGCTTTTATTTCATTGAATATACGAAGGTAATTTTTCTGTAATGCGAAAATTAAACTTAATAACAATAATAATAATGGCATTATGGGAGACGGGATTACGGAGAGAAAACATGTTTGCATTTCGAAAACGGTTCTTGAAAATTACAAGCATTAACTTATCAACAAATGGGAGGGGAGAATTTTATTTAATTCGAGAATTTTAGCGCAAAAAAATGTGTAAACTTAAAAAAAATAAAATGAAAACTAAAAAGGAATTAGTAAAATTAAAAAACGTCTTAACATTTCTTTCATTGTATACATAAAAGTAAATTTTAATCATCATTACGATTGTGTTTCCGTAATAGCCATATCTGTTATTAGAAAGTGCTCGAATGTCTTCATCGTTCTAAAATTCTTGAATATTTTCATAACTTTCACTACGCAAGTTTTCCTCATTTACAGATATTCTGCCGAGTAATTAAGTCATAAATATCCCCCTTTTATTTCTCAAAACTATTCATCGAAATCCCGTTCTGTGAGTATCACATTATACGATAACTGCTGCAATCTGTTTGCGCGTTATATCAAAACCCCATTATATTAGTACCACATTATGCTCAAGGGTAACTTGAATTACCGATTATATTCTGTGAGTATTTAAGTACTTTTATTTGAAATTCTGAGCCAATATCTATCTTATCCCTGCTTTTAACTAACATTCATATAATCACATGTTTCACACATATAATCACATATTTATCACTCATATTCTTAATAATGCATGAAGCTGCCCAGACGGTATAGTAGTTAGGGGAGCCTGCTGCATGAACGAAGGGCCCGAGTTCGAATCCCGGAGAAAGCATGGATATTTTAAGTGTTTTTACGGGATGGGGGCACTCTAAATATATGGCGAGTCGAAAGTGCTCTCGAGAAGTTGGTGGTAGGGGAAGAGGGGGGTGGGAGACGCACAGACCCATCGCTCTGGAGTGCTGTCCATCAAAATTGGGGGGGGGGCTGAATTGAGCGAGGTCGTGCTGCCACCTATATGGTGCTCAAGGCTTTTCTCAACGACAAGCGCAATCTTGTTCTCCTACGATGAATTTCGTGGGGTTGTTCTGATATTACTGTCAAACAAGTGAGATAATCCACAACACAATGCATGAATGCGTATGAAATTATAATTTAGGTATAGGTGAGACGCAATAAGAAAAAATTCATTTTGTGCAGCTTGAGACTAGCTAAAGTATAAACTATTTTTAACCAAATTTTGACCTTTTTCTTAAAAAATTCTCTGTTACATCACTTGCCGAAACTAAACTTTTGAAGCAACTGTTTAATTTCACCAACGATACAAATGTTGTAAAAGTAAAATTAAACACATTTCTAATTAATAGATTTTTTTTATCTGTAGACAATCTAAAATATACCTAATTTATGCTTTTTAAATATAGTTATGCATCAACATATATATATTATTTCAGCTTGTCGCTAACATTTTAGATTCATAAACTAATTATTTTCCAGAAAATAACAATGAATGTTTGTTTATCATATTTTATATCTCTGAAAAATTCTATAAATTTTATGAACAATTTTTTTTATAATTTCATATAGAGAATAATATTTGGTCTAGTGATAAAATAATCACAGTTTATTGGTGCATGTTTACATTTGTCAAAAATAAGACTATATTTTATCCTTAAAATCATATTACGAAATCCAAATTCGTCTTGCATAGCCTAACGTTTAAAAAAAATTGATCATTATTATATATCTCTAATTTATTAAAGCAATTAGTTTAGAATGAAGCGAATTAGTTTCACCAAAATTATTACGTCCAGACAATCTAATAATCTTATAAAATATTTTTAGAAAACTGAATGCAATAAATTTTGCGTCTTATTGGATTCGCGATTTCAGAAGAATGGGCGTTTTCGTAGTTTTTCCCATGCATAACGTAGATATTCTCCTTAGGCAGATTTCCCAAGCGTACTTTGTCGTAATGAAATAAACCAAACCAAACCTAGGCCTTCATATTATGCTGTTGCACAATAATGGCCATCTTAAACATTCTTGCGCAGAGATTTTCTTACATCTAAAATGACTAGAAAATTTTTGTCTTCTAAATATGCAAGGTCATCTTATGTAAGAGGACATCTTATTGCGGTGTGGATTAGTTATATCTCACTTCATGCAGTGCATGACTTTTGGATTAAAATAAGCACTTGTGTTATTTTCTGTGAACTAATTAGCCAGGCGAAAATTGTGCGTAGTAAGAGATGTAATACTTTAATATGTTGTTGTGCAAAATTCGTTACCCAGCTTATTTAATGCCTACTGCTGTGGAATCTTCATTTTCAAATTCATGTAATAAATGTCGGCATTAAATCATCGTAAAAATTCAATACTTGGTACAAAATAATAGCAACTCAAAGTCCAGCGCTCAGTAAATGCAGAAATCAAAACTGCAGATTTTATTGCAATTCTAATAACATAATGATTAAGAGTCTCCTAACAGTTACTATTATTACATGCATGGCTAATGGATGCGGACAATATTTTTGTTTCCAATGGCGGGCGCTTGCCTATAACGGCGTTGGCCACTACTAAGGCCAGAAGTGATGGCCATTTTATTTGAGGCACCTAATAGGCGGCCACCATTACTTCCGATGAAGGGGCAGATAATTTTGCATCCATGCCTTCTCCGGGATTCGAACCCGGGCACTTCGGTATACCAGTCAGGCTCACCTAACCACTATACCGTCTGGGGACTATGCGGACAATATTTAAGCCTTTAACTTACATCCTGATCATTTTAACTCTCCTCTTAAGCTTACCTTTGCAGGTTGCCACAACAACAGTATTAGAAATGACACAATTTTAATATTCTGCATCAATTTTTCAAATTCGAAAAGATTAGAAAAAAGTATTTAACTGTATTAAATACAGTCGCTCAGTAAATTTCTGCTCTGCTAATGGATTGCGACTGCACAGAAGCCACAGTTTAATACTTTTCCCGAACAGTTTAATTGTTTTTAAAGCATCGACCACTCTTTATTTCAATTAAAAACGTTAAATAGCTATAGCTATTACTATAGGTTTTAAGCACATTAATTC
>KK116654.1:205817-246798 GCA_000611955.2 Stegodyphus mimosarum | reverse complement strand
TTTTTTTTTTTTTTTTTTTTTTTTTTTTCTTAAGTTATTTTTTGAAGAATGTATCATCGGCACCACAGCAAAAACACTGTCCCCCATTCTTGCTTTTTCGTTTGCAAGTATTTCCTTTGATACATCCATTCCCATGTTTTACTGTATTTTTAAAGAGACAGACACATATTTTAGAAAATAAATATATGAGAATTATTAGGTAAAAATGGAAATTCAGTTTTTAAATCATGCGCGTGGTAACTCTTAAATGCGATTATCCTGAAAAACTGAAAATTCATAGGGTTAAACAAAATTCTTTAAGAACTAGTTATTAAGGTATCGGGTCAAATATAAAATATACAAAAGACGGCTTTTGGTTTCTGAAAATATTTTGCGAGCGTATTCAACGACACTTGCATATGCACCTCATATTTATGAAGCAAACCTCATGCATGGTGCACATGTCTACCAGAAATGATCAAATTGTTTAGATAAGAAATTTAAAATAATATAAAATGTCTACAAATTAGATCTAAAATAGCAAATATATTTTTAAATGTATTTTTTAAAGAGATATATAATAAATTATTGTCATATAGTTCTTTAAATGTCAGATCGTGCGTATGAAATGGGCATGGTTTCTCAGAAGGTCATTTTAAGAGAAGGGGATATTATTATCTATTCGGGCTGGTGTTGGACCCGATTAGGATACTCTGAGGCCTCAGTCACAGCGTTCTTTTGGTCTCACCAATGCCCTTTACCTTGTTTTTATAGAAGGGGGGGGGAGAGATTACCAAGAATCATAGGAAATTAGTAGGCCTCATAAAGTCTGGGATCCTGAACCTGAATCTTCGAGCTTAAGCTTTTAAGTTCTGTTTCAGTTCCTTTGCAACATATTCGAAAAAACGCAGGTGGCGTCTTTCATATGTTTTATACTTGAGCTAATAAGGGGTATAATCCAATCTGGTAGTTAAAAAAAAAAAAAAAAAAAAAAAAAAATTAAAAAAACTGAAAGTTTTCAGATTTTACATTACACCCAAAGGGGAGTTTTTTTAACGTTTTGTGTATTACCTGTATTTATTAAATATCAGGTTCCTCGCACTTAAACCATAAAATTCAGTTCAACAGCAATATCGCAAAATAATTTTAAAATGAATATATCTTTAAAATTTCCGATGCACAGTCCCGCGCGCTGGAGATTTTTTTTTTTCTTCCCCGTACAGTGTTGCCGTTGCTCGCTTTGGAATCACCGAGTTTGTTAATCAAAAGTTCGTTAAAATTTTACAAAATATGAAAAAGGTAATAAAACGTATTCCAGATTTCAAATTTGGACTTCCAGATGCCCATATTCGGGTGGAAGCGTACGTTATTCAAAATTTGATGACTCTAGGTACCGTTGTTTTATCATAACGCGAGAAACATACATACATTTATGCAGATTCTTCATTATTTAATTTTCTTAAATATAATACAGGGAGGTAATATTTGGCGGCAATAGTTTGAAGAGTGAACCGATATTTCAACGCAAAATGCCGAAACGAAATTAATAGTCCTTCTGGGCAAATTGTCCCTTTGGACTAAAATAAACGGGGGCCGGCATGGAGCTTAAATGTAGCACTGTAAGTTAGTTTTCTTAAAATAACAATTTTTGACTCTTATATGTTCCCTTCAGGTACTTTCTTCGGGCAGGCATTGGTTGCTCGAGTGTGAGGAGATTGATGCCCGTATTGTGCCTTACTGGATTTTTCTCGCTGCGGCGTTTCCCCTTTTTTCTTCCGTAACTGCGGAAATCCAAGCTAAATCTTGCGTCTACCTCTTTTCTGGCTTTTCCTTTCTTCCACCCCTCCCGGCTTTCATTTTTTTTTTCCTTTTATTTTATTCGAACGAAGCTTTGTTTGTTTTTATCCGAAAGTACAGGTAAGCTCACGTCTGGAGAGTCGAAGAATATTTTCTTTTTTTCTGTACGATTTGTTTGAAAAGTTTTCTGCTAAAGCGGAAAGTTCAGATGCAGAAAAATGAAAGTTACTCGCTGGGAGGAATTTCTTAAGATTCATTTTAATCTGAGTCACTCGTCTACTGCTTCATTGTAATTTTTTTTTTTAATCCATGATAGAAATAAATAAATCTAAGACTTTAAAATATTTCTGGGGTTTTTGCTATTGCTAGGAGTCAAGATTTTTTTCTTGCATTTTGAATCTTGAAAAAATTCAGTACGCTGAATGTAGGAGGTTAGACAAGATTTTTCTAAATCTGACGAGATTCTTATAGAAATTTTCTATTTTCGAAAATGGAATCTGATATGTATTCGGAAATGTACGAAATTCTTACTTTCAAAGCTGAAACTGTGGAAGAAAGCAACTCTTCATTCCGTGAAGTGGCAGACTTAGTTTTTATTACATCTAATTAGTAATCAGCACTTATGATGACCGAAATCATTTAGCAGGACCAGTTTACCAGTTTGTGAGTTTCCTAAAAAGAATCTTCTCCCCCGCCCTCGTAATTTAAAGAGGTCAGTTTAAAGTTTTATAAAACTACAACATATTATACGTAATAAATTATACAACAAACCTGCTGACAAGATTATATAGATCATATACCCAGTAAATTATATAACAATGGAGAATAAAGGTTATGTTTACTGATATAAATAAGTATACTCGCTTTCTCTTCAGTAACCCAAAATATGCAACAGCTTTTTCATGTTTAACATAAATATAACGTACTTTATTTCAGGCTTTAAGAAAATAATAGCAAGTAAAAATATTTTATATTTAACTGTTTAGCTTGCTCAACAAATACGGACATATTTATTCTAAAAGTTATCGGTGGCAAAAATTTGTATAAGATATACTTATTCTGACATGAGCTGTAAAGAGTATATTGAATTCTGTTTATCTTCTTTCTGCATTTATAATTGTCATAACTAGCAACACATTCTAAGCTATCTTTTAATATATGTAGTAACCGTTGTCTCAAATCAATAAAATATTTTGCTAAAACGAAAGCGTAAGAAATACCTTTAAAAAAAAATTGTATACATGTGAGTTTCCTTTATGTTAATTAAGCAGTTATTTTATGTTTGGGTCTGTATTCCAAAACATAAAATCTCCCAATTCTCCCTTTCCGTTTTCCCACTAGAACCGTTCGCGTCTATGTTACTAGGATTGCTAGATAAGATTTGCAGTTTTCGGCCTTACATTATAATTGCCGATAGTTGAATTCCACGCCGGTTAATTTTGAACCAACTTCGCGTTAAATTGATTGTATAGCCTTTAAATACCAGCTATTTAATTAAATTATTTTAAATACCAGCCTGAATTTAAATTTTACATTTGACTTATTGTTAACTTAACGTATCTCGCCAGAAGTGATTGACTGATTTGTAAGCACAAAGTGTGCTTTCTGTTCTTATTTAATTTTAAAGAACCCTTCCCGAGTTTCTGTTGTTACTTACGCATAACGTCTACATAAACTTTAGACGCTGTAGATGATATCTAAATACGTTAAATTCTACAAACATGTGGTTAGTTATTAAATGTAAATATTCCTTATATGTTTTTAAATTATATATTTTTTAGATGCTGAAAACACTGAGTATAAAAAGTGAGCATTTCTTTTTGGTAGCTGTGCTTTTTGAACGATATATTGCCCCAAATAACTGAAGAAAAAGGATATCCATTTATCTTTTGAATCCTTTAATTGGATATCCTTTTATCCATTGAAATTTAATCTTTAAGACTTTTCTCGAAAATTTCCACTAATATAATGATAGCTTGTTAAATGATTCACTGTATAATATAATTATATGCAAAACATCCATGTGTGATCTTTTGAACAGAGGCATGATAAGTGTAAATTTTCATTAATGAATATATAGGTTTACTTTTAGGTTATCGAAGCTTTATTCGGCTGTAAAAGATCAGCGGCGATACTCTTAATGGATCTAATTAAGTTAGTAGTTAATTCACAGATTTAATATATATGAATGAAGTCTTAAAAAATTGCAAGTTTGTTTCGAAAGTATAATAAAGCGCGGTTTATTAATATCTCCCTTTTCGGCTGTAATTTTTGTGAAATTGGAAATGAAAATTCAAATAATAACCTGTTGTCATTTTTTATTTAAAGGTTTCAGTAAAATGCTGCATTGCCAAAGATATCGAGATTAGGAAATTCTTCCTGCTTTTTATTTCCTTGTACAAAGTAAAGGAAGTATTGCAAACGCAAAAAATTTCGGGTGTATTTCAACGAAAATATCCATTTTAACCGCTTTCGAATTCGTTTCAACGATCTTTTTGCGTGACATCTGTACGTACGGACAGAATAAAGGACTTTTTTTTCCCAAAATGGATAATAAAAGGGATTCAGAAGGAATTTTTTAGTGATATCTGTAAGTACGTACGTTCGTGCATAATGTATCTCGCATAATTCAAAAACGATTAGCCGTGGAATTTTGAAATATTGTATATGGGACTGATATAACATCTAGTTGTGCACCTCCTTTCTTGTTGCATTCGGCCGTAAAAAGCACATACATGTACATACATACACCTCTTACCCGGCTGAGCTCTTTTTTTTTAATTCTTATATGTTGGTAGATTGTGCATTTTTTGCTTTATAAGTGATTGAATTATGTTGTTCTTATGTTCCGGTTAAGCCACTCTTTTTTTTTTTTAATCTTTAGTTGACGTACATACAATAGTTGTAGAATTATAAACAATTTAAAAATGTAGGTAGCGCTAGGCCTAACGAGGCAGATGTTTGCTTACATCTGAAACTCTTCGTAGTGTAGTGAATTCAGTTGGTGCACCAAGTTCGGAGTCTTTTTGCCCAGTGAGACCAGCAGTTGACTTAAAATTTTTCTGCACCTAAAATTTGTCTTTCTGCTTGTTGGCCGAATTACTTGTTTTAGCGTAGGAACTCTTATTTTAATTGCTCTTAAAACTGTATTTGGTGTTATGTGTTTTTCGATATTTTACAATATTTAATGAAGATCTTTTGAGTTTTCATATATTTTTGCTTTGCCGCGAAGTGAGAACTGAATTGATTGAACGAGAAATGTATCTGTAATGAAATTCGATTAAATAAATTTAAACCAAGTGCAGCAAAAAATGTGTATAATTTAATAGGCCGTAAAAAGACGTCATCAGATTTTTTCTGTTAGTAGACAGGGCAGGCATCTTTAGTAGCTAAAAGACAACCGATGTATTGGCAGCGATCTTGTTAACAGACCATTTTGACCAACCATTGTAGCGCTCGAATCGATTTTCGGTTAAAAATCATCACCTCCCAACTTGTACAGAGCGGCCACAAGGTCAGCGAACAGAAAGAGGTTTCTTCATTCTTTCTGTCCGTCTACCTGGAGAAAGACCACTGGGTAATGAGGTGTGTCGTGTACTTGTAAAAGTACCGCCACCAAGAACGGTATGTACAACACGCCCCTTTTTTCCAGATGATGGACAGGACGTGGTAGAAAGAGTAAGTAGTACGAGGGAAGGGAGGGAGTCCCTCTTTACTTTTCGTTAAGTTTCTTTCTTCCCTCCTAAGAAGAATTATTAAAATGCACGTTTTCGGGAAGAGGGTTTATAATTTTCCCCATTTAATATATAGTCTAAAAAAATGAAATAAGAACGCTACTGAAAGTGGTACTGAAATGCCTTTGGTGAACATTTCACTCAAACTGATGCCGATAATTGCACTGTTCGCGTTAAGGGTTTCCTCAAATGATAGTACTCAATTCCGCTTAGTTTTTTAAATTTTTTTCCCCTTGGGCACCATAAACTGTCTCAAAAAAAAAAAAAAAAAATGGTGGTAGAGAGAAAGAGAGAGTTGATGGGAAAGGAAGACTTCTACTTCCTACAGTTGAGAATCAAAAACTGCGAAAATCAGCTTTTCGGAACAGAGGTATTTTTCATTTTCTGTTTATTTTGAGACTGTACATAAACAATTTTTTTTTTATTTCTTTGAGTATATTCGTGGCTCTTATATTAGAGTACAGCAAGTTTCGACACTTCGTTTTCTGGTATATCATTCTGTCCGCAGTGTTCAAACCCGTGTAGGGTTCTTAACTCCTTGTCTAAGATGAAACATCGAGGAATCTAGTGACTATGTAGCGATTTATCGCTGAGTTCAAATAACTAAGATGTAGACTCGAGAAGGGTTAATTACCCTTTTAGTCACTTAAATAAGAATAACAGTTGGCCACTTCTCGGGCTTACATGGAAGCCTCTACTCGGGCTTTAACTCAGAATAAGAAACGAAACTGTAATTAACTAAACGAGACACAGACGAAGCTAGATACAATTACCTAATGTAGTTGGCCCCTAAATTAAACTAGGTGGCAAATATTAGTAGGCACATATAATACGGCTAAGAATAACAGTTTCAAGAGTGACTTAGAAGGCAAACAAGCGCTACTAAGGACCCTTAACACTTTCTGTCGAAGTTAGTTGAACCTTCCTTAAATACTTCTTCTAACTCATTTGCATTCAACACGATCCTAAAAACTCTTTCTGGTAGGAAGTTGTAAGTGGAAACAAGAATTGATAGGAAAGGGTTTCAAAATTAAATTAACTGTTTGTAGAGACATTAGGTTAACTTCCGAAGCAGGAGACATAAAAAATGAGCAACGCCTTCGCCGGGAATCGAACCACAGACCTCTGGGTTACGCGTCGAGTACGCTGCCCACTACACCACGAAGGCACGCGAATAAGGCGGGAGAGCTACCTTAAATGTTATAAAATTAAAATATACTTTACATCTGGCATTTGAGCTTTGTAAGTACAGCACCGTGTTTAAGTGGATAACTAAAATATACCGTGTGGTTCAAAATTTCCTAAATTCTAAATATGAAGATCTAAAGATGTCGCATTGTTATTTTATCTTTGGTTTATTTTGATTCAAAATCAGTGTCTAATTTGATTCACAATCAGTATAGATATATAAAACATAAATTTAAGCCAGCTGTAAATGATTATTACGATTTCTAGCATTTTTTCAAGTCGTTAATTTAATTTAAAATAAAATCGGTGTTGTTTTTAAATGTAAAATTGTTAAGTTCAAATACTTTTACGATTAGAAGAACGTGGAAATGATATAAAAGGTATTTAGATATTTCTGAAATTTCTGGCTTCACTAAGTAAATAAAAATGAAACGATTTAGTAAATAAATAAATAAGTGAGGTGTCATAAACGAAATCTTTATACTTTTCAAGTGTCTGCAAGCATGCAATCAATCTCTAAATTTGATATAACGTTTATCTCATACGTTTAATTTCAGTATTATGCATTTGGTAAAGTTGGCTGCTTTTGCATTCTATTTACTTAAGAGAACTCCTTAAGAATTCTTTGCCTAGAATTTAGAATACTTGTTTGTAGAGGAAAATTTAAATGTTGAAGTCAAATGTTTTATATTTTACGTTTTGCGTCGCTATGCCTAATAGGTATAATCTAGGCTCTGGATTTACTATTTATTTTGATGTTTTAATTAAGAGTATGATGATGATAATAACAATAAATAAATAAATAAACCTTTAATTTCGTATTGCAGTTATGTTTGCGATAGAAATTCTGAAATGGAATTTTTTAAGTACAGTGAAAAAAAATTCTGTTTTTATATGTGAACGACATATTTTATTCTAAAATACTGTTTGATGGATGGGGAAAGATTCAGTATTAGTGAGTCTCTAAACGGCATGAAATTCTTCTTTTCTTGATAATAATCCAAAATGCATGTCCGGATCGATAATTGTGGGTTCTTTTCTTTTATTATTCGGTGTCTAAAAATCAAATAAACTATATGCCAGAGTTCATATATAAGGGTGTTAAAATAGAACGCTAAGTCTATAACAATCTGTTAACTCAAAGCCGTTGTGAAACACATCGGAATGATTCAAAAGTGAAAATATTAAACATTATTCTAAAATATTTTATTTTGCGTTAATAAACTTCGACATGTGTTGCATCCGTTGATACGACAGATCACGAAACGGTATTTGAGCTCTTTTCTTATCTTCTGAGTTACGGTTTTATCATTGAGACGACTGCTGTCATATTCTACTGCAAGTCCTGGAGATTCCGAATCTTTCTACTATGTTCAATATTCTAGAAAAGATTATTCTTCACAGAGATGATCGAAAAGATAATATTGGCGGTTTGGGCTGACTAGGAATCTAGTGATTGATCTATCCTTCAGAATCTGGCCATTGAAAAAATAACTTCAGACATCATTCTATTCTAAGAAATTCTTTTAGCGAACTTAGACGAATATGTTTTCTCAACAATGCTGAAGCAATATAGGGAACTGGACATCGTATTCTTTCGGGACTCTTAATGGCCATTTTTGTTACTTTTATGACTGAACAGCAGGATTATGAGAGTTACAAGGCGATCTTGATAACCCATATCTGGGTTTGTAGCCTAAGCAATGACCAGAGTCTCTTTCTGATCTTAGTCTGTCAAGAGGCAAATTCGACGCGTTTGGAAACCTAACAGAGTTAAGGCAACAATTTTAGATGTTTCATAAGAATTTAGCATTTAAATCATTTCGATGTGCTTAATAATTGTGGAATATGCATTGTTATCGTCGTGGCATTCTTTTTTCGGTGTCTGTAATATTTAGAAGAGATGTACGACTATGTAAATTTTGTAGGTAAAAATAATTTATTTTTGCTTTTTTTTCCGTATAAAACATTTCGTTACTGAACTTTATAAGTGCAGTAGTTCTAAGCTGTAACGTCTTTAGCTTATGCATAAATTCGATCCGTGTAACGATAATATTCATTGAAAGTTCCATGAAATCAAATCGATTTTATTTCTTATAAATAAGCCATGGTAAGCATATTATCACAAGCCTCCGGCAGTGCGTGGAACTAGTAGCACCTTCTAGACGTGAAATTAGTGTTCACTGCAAATAAATAAAAGAAAATGTGGCATCCAGCTAGATCGAATGGAAACGTTAACAATTTAATGAGAACTTGAGTGAGGAGTGTGCTCTTTCGAGAGGTGATTATCACCTGTTGCAGTTATAATCCGCCCCTTCTATTGAATGGCGTGATGTGACTTTCAATCCGCTTCCTTCAAGTGAACTCGTATAGACTTCATTTTATCGCGGGCATGAGTGGTGGTTTCGAAATTCAACTATTCTTCTGTCTTACCCTTTAAGTGTCGGGCCATTACTCGCTGTGAGGATACGAAGTTCGGCAGGAAAAATGGTATTACAACAGTTAATTGGTCGGTAGAGCACCAAAAAAATGTCTTTTGCGCACCTGTAGTTCTCCAAGTAATTTAACGTAATCCAAACTCAAATTCTCTTTCTCCGTTTTACCCCTTCATTATAATGCTGCTTTTAAAAATTGAGGGTATTAAAAAAATTAAGATAGACGATTTCTCCTTCATACACTCACGTTTGTGAAAATTGCAACACCATGAAGGACTTACGCGAGTGAGCTGAAATTTTCAGGAAATGCAAAGTAGCGCATGATATGCAAATGATTAGAATTGCAAATCCGTAGCGCATGCGTATGCTGAGCAGCGCCCTCTGAACGGCTGATGGATCCGAATAAATAGACGGCTGTAGCGAGGCGTGTATGGTTATCGGTGGTTATCTGCTAGTGGTAAACGTTAACTCAATCTGTACTTATGCCTCGTCGACGAAAGAGAGCGAGATTTGAACAACTTACAGAGTTTGAACGAGGGAGAATCATCGGCCTTCGTGAAGCTGGATTGTCGTATCGTGCAGTAGCCTCTCGTGTGCAGCGTAACAGCAGCACAGTGATGCGCGTTTGGAAGCAGTGGACGGACGAGTGTCGGACAACTCGGAAATCCGGGAGTGGACCCCGAAATGTGACGTCAGCTCGCGATGATAGACACCTGGTCCGCATGGCGCGGACGGACCGTACAGCTTCCTCTAGACAATTGGCAGCACTGTGGTCAATAGCTACAGGTGTTTCATTGTGTGCTTCATCAATTCGTAGACGTCTGCTGCAGTGTGGACTGCGCGCACGGACTCCTTTATACAGGATCCCCCTAACGCACGACCATCGCCGCCTGCGGCTACAATGGGCCAATCAGCATAGAGACTGGCGTGCTGATTGGCAGCATGTCGTGTTTTCTGACGAATCCCGCTTTAATTTGTGGTACCATGATGGCCGCATTCGTGTCAGACGCTATGCCGGTGAACGCCACCTTCCGGAGTGCATTATCGAACGCCACAGTGGACGAACACCCGGAGTTATGGTCTGGGGCGCCATAGCATATCATAGACGATCTCAATTGCTACGAATTGTGGGCAATCTGAACAGCAACCGGTATATCCGTGAAGTTCTACAGCCCGAAGCTGTTCCCTTCCTTCAAAGCTTGCCAGGCGCTGTATTTCAACAGGACAATGCCCGCCCTCATACTGCTCGGATTGTTAAATCCTTCTTTGCAGCGCAGCAGGTACAGCTTCTTCCTTGGCCTGCGTGTTCCCCGGATATGTCGCCAATTGAACATGTGTGGGATGTCATTGGTCGGCGTCTTGCTCGTGATCCTCGTCCTGTTGCGTCTGCAGACGAACTTTGGGTACGCGTACAAACGATATGGAATGCTCTTCCTCAGTCAGACATTCAAACTTTGTTTGACTCCATGCCACGTCGTGTAGCAGCACTTATTGCGGCGCGTGGTAGCCACACAAAATACTGATTCTGATCTCTTGTTCTTGTTTGTTTGCTTTGAACATTTAATCATTTATTTGTACCACTACCACTCAACTGTGTATTAAATTGCATTCAATTATGACGATTCCTTCTTGGTGTTGCAATTTTCACAAACGTGAGTGTATTTCACTTCATTTGCAGATTAAAATTTCAGTTTGCAAGTAAAGGTTTCGTGAAATTAGTTTTTATATAGGACCAATTTCACATTTAATTCATCAGATGTTTACATAATTAAATGCTATGTCGACCCGAATATAAGATGACGTCCCTTCCCGGAAGTTTATTTATTTTTGTAAACTCTACCTATTTTACACCTGTTTGGTACATACCTAACTCTACCTGTTAAACTAACATTTAAAAAAATATCTTAATATAATCTATAATTTGTTTTTTAATGTTTATGTGAAAAGGAAGCATTAGATTGATTATAATTAATTTTCATTTATTGGAACAAGTACAGTGATACCTGTAATATACATCATCAATTTGTTCCACATTATTGGACGTAAACAAACTTTTCCAATAAGAAATAAAGGAAAAATAACTAATCCGTTGTTATAAAAATGTATTTTTATTGCAACATTATTTAATACTAAAATATAAATGCAGTGTGAGATATGTACTGTACATAAACAAAGCACTGCATATGATATTATACGTAAATTTTTCTTTCAGCCAGATCAAAAGCAATTTTTCAACAACGTCTCTGATCTTTGCTAATCGAATTCGTTCCCTTCGCAGCGTTTAGCCGATTAAATAACGTCTTTGGCTTTCACACTGGCGGACACCTTTATATTGGACCTACGAAATGCAATAGCCAAATTCCAGATACGCATGCGAGCTTCGCACTTTTCAACAATCTCTTTTTTCACTTACTTAGTGATCCTAACCCTTTTCTTCGTTGTTTGATTCCTCTTATTAACTTTCCTAAAACACGTTGTTAATGAATTAAAAAAAATACGCAAAAAAACACAAAATCATTTGAAAATTCATAGTTATAGCGCAGATTGTTTACTGAATAGTAGCAGCAGGCGTACTGGCTCTCGTAGCGAAAGTCTCCAAAGAGGTGAACAAGTGTAGCGAGCGCAGTTGTGACGTATCGAACTCGAGTTGTATTCCAGACAAATGTCTTATACAAAAAATTTTCGTATCCAAACAGGGCGTATACCAAGCTGAATGTACTATGCCGATGTACCACTGTATATTTACTTACTGTTATTATAGAGACCATTTAATTTGCCATTCATGTAGAATGCCATCATCATACCAAGTTTATTAATTCGGCTTTTGTTCCTGTAAATTATTCTCTGCTCTGTATAAAATATCGTCAAAAACTCTCGCAATATGCGAGAATCTATTTTATGTTCGATCTATTACGGTGCATATCTCTGAGTTTAAAATATTACAAGCATAGATTTCAGAAAATTTTTAGGAAAAACTTATCATGCGATATACCATATTTCTTCGAATCTAAGGCGCAACGATTTCTAATATAAACATCTAAAAAAAATGAGGTATGTCTTAGAATCGCAGATTTTTCGGAATGACCAGTTATGGGGAAGTAATTACTTTTTCAATATACTACTTTAAACAGTGTACTATTTTTGTTAATAAATCAAAGTCGGTTGTCTAAATTTTTGCTACTTTTATTTCATGTATTAGCGTTTTATTTTATGCATTTTATAATTTTATATTTTAGCATCAAAGTCTTTTTTTTTTTTGTTAGTGGTACTGAAATCAAAGAATTCATTTTAGCATCGAAGAAATGGAATATTATTCATATAATTTAAAGACGTACGCTCAGGGATTGTGGCCGTACGATTTAAAAATATTTTTGTACAATTTTAAAAAATTAATTACACTCATTGTTCATATTTATTAATGATATTTTGTCAAAGCATAAGATTCTGTTGCTGTAAAATGTAATTGCTGTAAATTGCCTCACATATAATGAAAACAAAGATTTTTTTCTCTCCCCATATCTTTAAAGTGAAACTTCTTAATACAACTCATCTAACCTTGGCGCATAACGTAAAATGCGACGGAAAATACTATTGAAGAATGTAAAAAAATTTCGAAGTAGTGGAATTGGGAGGAGGGGGTGAAAAAAATTTCTGAAAGATTTCAGATTTTAACGGTCGCCCAAAAGGGTTTGTTAAGGTGTTTTACGCTCTCGCTGAGCTCGTAGTCTACCAGTCTGCGGTTACACTCACTCTACTAATATTTTCTTTTGGTCCTTTTAACTTTATTATTAAGCATAATTTTTACATCATATACAATTCAACAAGAAAATCATGAAAATTTTTAAAACAGCATAGTAGTATACGCTTAGAATTTCCGATGCAGCGTTAAGTGTCGTCATACATTTTTCTTCCCCCCCCCCCAGTCTTTCTTATCTCAGTTCATCATATCAATGTTAAATTTTTTTTTACCAAGATAGCTTTACAAAAGTATTTTTGTCTTTTTTTATTATTAATGTTTTGTGGTTAAATATATTAAACATCACGTACTTGGCCCTTACGCCACATACAATTCTATTCAACAGCAAAATTTCAAAATACTTAAAAATAGCATATCTTTGGAATAATTATAGATATATTATAATTATATTATTCCGATAGATAATCTCGCGCGCTGGAGATAAAAATGTTTCCCTCTCCCCATAGTC
Source organism: Stegodyphus mimosarum (assembly GCA_000611955.2). NCBI lineage: Eukaryota > Metazoa > Arthropoda > Arachnida > Araneae > Eresidae > Stegodyphus > Stegodyphus mimosarum. The sequence goes on along the minus strand of KK116654.1, from coordinate 233,460 downwards.
TTGCCACTGCTCGTTTTGAAATTGTTGAGGTTGTTAATTAGAAATTTGTTAAAGTTTTACAAAATGTGGAATAGATAATAAAACAAATCTGAAATTCAAAATTCGGGCTTCCGTTGTTTTTTTACACTACGAGAAACATGCATACATTCATGAAGATTCTTCATTATTTAATTACTTTAAATATAATACAGGGCGATAATATTCGGTGGCAACAATTTGAAAAGTGATACAATGCATTTAAGTGCTTCAACGTAAAATACCGTTTCGAGACTAATATCCCATTCGGGACTAATGTCCTTTTCAGGCCAAAAAAAAAAAGTGACGGTAACACGCCACTGCTGAAAAAATAAAAACTTTAGAAGGATATCCCTTATCTGCATTTTTTTTTTTGCGTGTGTTGTTGTTGTTTGTGTATATGTGTGGGTGTATGTTTGTTTACAAGGCTATTACGAAGAGCAGTTTTCTCTCTTATCTAATATTTCTGGTATTTTAATGAAAAGATGAATGGTGTATGTTCTCTAGTGGAGAACAGAAATGCACGCGCCCACATGTTGTATAGTTACTTTTTGGTTTCGGATGTGATTTTTAAGTTGCCAGCATGCAAATGAACTTTACAGCCATGAAGATGTGTGAACTGAAGAAAAATCTCTACTTTAAACTTAAAACTCAACTGCAAATTATTATCATTATGACAGAATGGAATGTACAAAAGATTTTACTTTATTTGGGACCAGTGTTTCTATTCATGCCCTATTCATGCCTGGTCCTTACCCATAAAGAAGGTTACTATTCTAAGTAATACTGAATTTCGGCTTAAATCTATATAGTGCGCAGGCACTTTACTTTGTGCGTTCTTGCATATTGTCATTGTCAAGGATAACATAAAGAAAATTTAAAATTTTAAAAAACAAAATAATGAATTAGTTACTGACTCAACAGAGTGTTTGAAGATTTTTTTAGATTTACACTCGAACATAAAGTTAATATCTTATATTTGCAAAAGAACATTTTTCTTCCTTTCACGGTTGACCCAGCCCTGAAGTACAAAATAACTCCTGAGCATTGACAGAAAAATACAATTCATGTAGAGGGGTGGAGGGAAAAAGAAATGAAAGAAAGAAAAACACTTCACACATCCTTTATTCCCTTTCGCCTTTCGTCTCAAGAAAGGAAATGGAAGGTCCAGGAGGTTGTGACACCGATGACACGCCGAATGGACAGGCCCAAGGATGGATCTTTGGATGGAGATGTCAGTCCTTCCTCGAGTGGACGTTTCAAGTCTTAATTTGTTCCACCGACAGTAATGAGAAGGAAAGTAACTCTTCGTTATTGTTCCCGTTACCGGTTTGGGTTTTGAGTTTTTCTCTTCGGAAGGTTGCTGAAAGTTCCTGCGTCCCTCAGCTCAATTTTTTTAAGTTTATGCAGAGTTTGTATAGTCTTTTGACTATTAGGAAAGTGACAAGCTTTGTTGCCCTACTGGCCTGGATCCTCTAGGAACTGATTGCACAAGTCAACAGCACAAAAACGTGCAATTTCTCTTAAGAGTGCAGCGTACTTGCCTTTGGCTGAACATTTTTAACATACTTTACTATTTTTATATCTTCTGTTCAGTTTCTTTTTATACTCGCAGAGAAAGATGCAATAGTCTTAGAAATATTAATGCTTATTAAATTATGAACTAGCGGTTAAGTGTAAAGAGAAAATACTGTAGGCGTAAATGATAGTCGTTATAATTATGTATTTCAAATGTTTCTAGAAAATTCTTGAATTTTTTCCTTTCCTTAGACAGTAACATTCGTCATTTTTGCGATGAATAATTTTTCAAATTCATAACTTTAAAGAATTGAGAAATGGAATTTGAAAAAATATGAATTTTTTTCATTTTTTGTACTGTATTTTTTAATTTTGCTTTAATTGCAACAATTTAATGGAAACTTATAAACAGTATGTATTGAAACTTCTTTTATACTCGTTACGAAAATTAAATATATACGCATAATATTGCCAGGTACTATGAAATGTACACTCTTGTATTCTGTATTTGATAGTAAATGTTTTAACATGGACATATTCCAAGAATACTACCTAGTTTCTTTACCATACATTATGGTGCACGATATTGCGTATTGATTTCTATAATTCATTAACTAATTAATATTTTAGCTTAATATTTTTTTACCATAACAAGCAAGTAATAGACTTAATTTGACAGTGAATTTGTAGTGTAGAATGTATATACAGCAGACTAGATTTTATGGTTAAAATATGCAGGCATGATTAAATATATTCATACGTAAATATAAGTAATTTTATCAAAAGACGAGAAGCGGATTCATCTTTAGAAATAAAATCGCGAAAAATTCGTAATCTAACATTTTCACGAACATTTCGTGGCTTAGAATTATATTAATAATTTCGATAAACTTTGCAGTTGAGGCTTATATTCGCAGTTTCCAAAAAAAGGTTACTTGTCATTTAGATTTACTTGTCTTCAAGAGAAACCAGCGGCTACTTAAAGAAAAGAGAAGTGGATAGATAATATGTTACAGAGTTGGGTTAACAGCGCAAATTAACCCATTTCACCTCTAAAGCAGAAGAAATGCATAATTTTATTTAAGCTAAGATCGAACATTTTCTTGCATTAGTGGTGCAATTGCCTATTTAATTATCTCTGCATGTACTTCGATCTGAAACTCTGCGACAGCAAAGAACATGGCGCTATGACACATCATTCAGTTTATACAAGGACGATAATGTAAGTATGACTAACAACCTCTCATTTTGATGCTAAATGTGGCAGTCCTAATGTTGCAGATAGGCTGAAGGAAATGTTGAAAGGGCGTCGTTCAGTCTCAGGTCTTTTACCCTTCCGTTCGTGAAAGGAATCGCGGAAGCTCATATATGCGACGACATTAGTGTGTTAGCGATACTCAAAGGAACGGAAACATGGCAAGTTAGTTTTTGTCCAACTTACCTATTACATCGAGTTATGGCGATGGTAAAGACAGCCTCGCTTGTAAACACGACATGAAAAAAAGAGTAGAAGAAGAAACGTATGTCATTGTGCTCAGAAAGAGTTAGGGTTGATTGATTGAGAGCGGCTCCAAACCGTAAATTTCTCGGCCACTTCTTAGCCGGACAAAAGTTAACAGAGAACTGCAGAGAGCAACTCTTTCTTTTCATGTTGCCGACGACATGGACGGCTCCTCTCTTTCCTCTTTTGCGATGTCCAGCGTATTGTTGGGTTCACAATACGTTCTGATAGTTCTCTTTATATTCAGATACGGTGTTTTCATACGTCTTAGTTTACCAATTCACTATAACGTGTTCATTATAAAAATATTCTATCGCATAAGCCATGTCGCTATGGCAAAAAGAAGCTTAAACATTTTAAGCTAAGCAAATTTCTACCTTAGATTGACATTCATTGACTTGTATAAAGAAAGTTCTGTGCAGTTTTAGAATATCCGGCATTGGTCTGTCTTATTCAAAGAGCACTTTTTTACACTTTCCAAGACTTCAGCATAATTAATAAATTCTCATACTTATAGTTCTTTTGATAATTAAAATTGTAGAAACTTTGAAACGCTTTACATTTGCTGTCAAATTTTGGATATATTCTATTTATAGTTTTTACCACTTTTCGTGTATAAACAAAATAAAAAAAGATACTAATCACGCTAATGAACATATTAAGAACCGAGCTAATAGAAAAGTAGAAGTATTAGTCAATGCGGAAATTAATAGCATATATTTTGTCTAACCTAATTGTAGCTCAACTGTGATATTTTTTCTTTTAGGTTTTGTTTTAAAAAACTAAATGCATGTTCGTGTAAATCGTTATTGAATATTTTTCCATCAGCATCCAGCTTACCAATCATTCAGTAAATGAATCACAAATAGCTTCAGTTTTCCGTAGAATTATCGGGCTGCATAGTTATTTTGTTATATAACATTGCTGGAACCCGAAATTGTCTACAAGGACATTTCTTGTAAGCAGGTTAATGCGGCATGTTACGTGCACTGCGTAATATCTAGTTGGCAATTTTGTTTGTGATGTGAGTACAATGAATCTTTTCGTGGTAATCACTTCTGAAAATGTCCAAAGTTTCTTGAGAACGCAGCAAACATCAATATTGAAAACTATCTCTCTGAAGTGACCAGCTCTAAAGAAAACCCAAATCATGGGGAACTATGGGTAGTTCAGTTTTCTTAGAAAGGTATCACTGTACTTGTCAGATTTATTATATGGTAATAAGGAGAACAAACGCTTGTAAAACTGCGCCATTTACTTCTTCCAGATCAAATTAAATATATTTTCGCTTCTTTTAGGATATAACAAAAAATTTATCTTAACTCTCAAAATAATACCAGTTCATTCGTTCTTTGTCTGATGATAGTGGCGAAATAATGTTGACTCAGAAGAAGAATCAGTGCTAAATGTCCTAGTTTCCTTTTGCACAAGATGGGAACACTTTTAGTAGTTTATTGTACGAAGAGGAGAATAAGGGTTATATTTATATCACCAGACACAAACAAGTCAGTCAGTTTTTTAACATAAAATCACCTTAGAAGCATTCAGTAGCAGAGTCGTGTTAATTTCATAAATGCCTTAGCAGTAATTCTGTTCATGCTAGTACCTCGAAGCAGACTAACATGGCGATCGCGACCTATTTATTTGTTATATTATTTGATTATTATTTTTGTCCATGCATCTGCAGACTGGAATGCAGCCTGCAGAAGTAAAAAGTAGCTCACGCTCACGAAACGTTTGTAGCAGTATCACACAGCGATAGCTTCTAAAATTCTGTTCTGAAATTCTGTTTTTCTTGAACATCAAGCTACAAAGGTAAAACGCAAATACTGTTTTTCATGCAGCCCAACAAGAAAAACCGCAGGCTAATGAAGTGTTCTCGGCGGCCATTTCAATAAATTTAATGCAACTAGCTGTGGTATGTTCCTTCACTGTCTATGTAGATTTTGCGTTATCTAAAATGATGCAAAAAGTTATATATTTATTCTTTCTGAAAATATGAATGCAACGTTGATATCTATTCCTGCGGTTTGTGTGATAAATTATTGTAAGTGGTTTATTATTTGTAAACATCTTATGTTTTACTTTTTGCTTACTGTTACTGCATTGGGGCTGATATGAAAATATTTATTTATGTATGAATTTATTTATTTACTTATTTTCATTCAGTTTTCTTCCGGGTTATTTAGATAATAGAGAGATTTAAACTTCTATTCAGTCGCACGCAAACGCGGTGATATCTTCTTAGTACTTCTAAAAACGACGTTCGAATATCGCTTCGGAGCGGAACTCAATATCGATGCTCCGTTACATCCTGTAAATTTAATATTCTGTCAGACACAGCGGCGCCGACTTTCAAGCTGTCGCAGCCAGATAAATAAATAATAAAAAAAGGAAATAAACTTAAGAAAAAAGGAACCAGCGCATCTTCGGCGACGGCAATGCACCTACAGACCTTCGCAAATTAAACAATAGCAGGGTAACATCGTGTCTTTGTAAATAAATAGAAAGCAAAAGGAAAGAAAAGAAAAATATGTCCCAGCCCGGAAGAATACGAGAGATAAGAGCTCTCGACCAGGATACGGTCCTTGCCGAGAGATGTCCTGAAATATATCCGTGAATTTAATCTCGTGTTTAGCTTTTGTCGAGTGCTTGGTTCTCGGAGGGACCATTGTTGCGGTGAAGTGGACGCTGCCGTTTATCGCAGGCTTGATCACGCCTGCAGGTTATGTCCTTCTAGCGCCCTTTAATAGATCTTCATATTATCAGTTATCTCCATATTATTCAAAAACTTACAAAGCAAATCCTGGATTAATAGATCAGTCTACTTTCGTATTAAACAAAAATATTATAACCACATTAGAAATTATGAATTTGATGCAAAAGCACATGCTAGCTGACTTCTAATAAAATATTTCAATAAGAAATTCTTTTGCAGGCAAGGACACGTTTTGCCTTGGTAAGGACGTTTTTACTGTAATAAGCAATCGGAGAAAAATATAAGTCGCTTATCTCTCATAATTATGATTATCAGTATAAACCCTTAACTCTGTAAGGTATTATTTTATCTACCCAGTTATTTTATGTAAGTATCTTTACTGTTATTCTCCCTTTCAGTTTTCCTGTCAGAATGCAGATTTTGGTTTCCGATTATTCAACCGAGGTAGAAAGAAACAGTATTTAAAGTGAGGTTTTAGACTGGACAGAGTGTGTTCCACCTATTGGAGCCACGTTACTACGTTACGTGAAATTTTACGATAGCAGTCTATCTTTGGCGTTGCGTTATTCTTGCCAATAGTGCTTGTCACGCCGGTATAGATTTCAGCCAACTTGCGCATTAATAATTTGGATGTAGCCTTTGGGCTAACTTGAGATTTAACTTAGTTTTAATTTGAATTTCTTACTGAGTTATGCGAGTGTGAATTTCTTACTTCTGAGTTATGCGAGTTTGAATTTCTTACTTCTGAGTCATGCTATAAATGCTGGCTGGTCTGTAAGCACAAGGATTGCCTTCTGTTAACTGAATTCTTAATAAAAGGGTCTTTTATACCCTTCTTACGTTCTCTGTTTTCTTACAAGACATAGCGCTTTAGTCTTCCAGACTTTCTACTTAGTATATGCTTCTCAGGAAACGAAACTCCATAACTTCAAGAATATTTTACAAATTTTCGTGTAGTTATTCCTTGCAGTTATAAGTATTTCATCCTAAGTCACATAGAAAGCAACCAATTGGTATGTCTGTAATATTTTTAATTATAAACATAATGATTTATTTACATTTAATTAAGGCAAATTTTCTTGATCTGAAGTAGGATTTTGTTTCCATGGAAATGTCTACGAGTAATATAAATAACTGATAATAATCGATAGGCAATTATCTTGGATTAAAAATTTTAAATAAAAGTAATAACAATAATTTTACAGCGTTTATACTTGAAACATCATGCCGCTTAATTATTCGCAAATATAAACAAAAATTGTATTATTTTGTAATGCAATCGTATTTAAAATTAAATTAAGGTGATTCCTTAATTTAAGGATGGATTTGATTTAATGATTATTTTCAATAGTCCCTTGATATTTGTTAAAACGGGATTTGACTGTTATAATAAAATGGAAATATCGAATCATTGGAAAAAAAATGATGTTTGAATTAAATGATGTCTGTATAGCCTGATTTTTCCACTTTTCATTACCAGATAACATCCATATTTTTATATGCTAAAATTTCCCAAAGAAAGTTTTAGTGATATTTGAAGTTTGAAGCGTACAGCAGTTTAGAAGACAATTTAAAAATTGTTTTTTACTGTACGCATTCAAAATTCATGCGTCGATTGTTTTCAAAGCAAAACGTATGAATTGAATTAGCTGAATTCAATTTTTGAACTTATGGTGTTGTTTCCATAGTCATGCATGCCTTCCCTATCAAACGAATGCATGACGGAATACTAAAATGCAAAAATAGAAACACAACAGCTTTATAAAGCATTCTGGTCATTCCTTTCTGGCATCCATAGATGACCGCCAAAATTGCGCAAGCAAGTATAAGCGCTAGCAAAAAGAGAAACAGTGCCATGCGTCATAGCGAGCAGCAAGTTCACGGCAATTCTTCATTCCCATTTGGAAGACAAACTCGGCGACCCGCTTCGGCAATCGCTCGAGGGTGGTCCTAAACACGATAATTTATGCGAATAAACGAATAAAAGTCTCTTGAGCAAAATGATAGTATGGTAATTGAGCTTTAGGATTTTTTAATTCTTGCACTTACTTGCTGTGTGGTGTATTAAATCATGCAGCACGTGTTTGAGTTTTTCGTTTTAGAAGCGTTTGCCTTGTTGCTTTATTTAATGTCGAATTTTCTTACATTATGTTTATTTATATGATTAAGGTATCTGCCAATTCCGCTATAATTTGTTACTTTTCCCGCTTGTGAGGTAAATTTGTTGCTGTTTACGTTGATGTGTCGCTTTAGAAGATTATCGTCTGCTGAAGCAGTTAAATTTTTACGTCGAACATTTTTGTTACTGTGTCAGAATGTAGAATTTAAGGCTGCCTCTCAAAGATATAAAAATGAAATTGTCATTTGCGTTCACTTAAAAGTACTTTATTGGCCCGGACTGAAAAGAAAATAAATTATTTCCGGTGACGGCTAGTTAAATAACAAAATCTGAAGCGGGAATTTTTACGCCTGATGTCACGTGAGCAGTTTCTTAACTGAAAACTGTTATTCTTTACAGGCCTAAAATTGTTTTGGTATTAGTAGCGAATAATGTTAGCAGATGCTTGCAGAGCGTTCTATTACGTGCGACAACTTTGGAAAAACCCTCAAACTGCAGAAACTTCAAAAAATGAACTGGTTTGCATAAAGAGGATTTGTGGTTAATGTATATAATTACCTTCAATTTTTCGAAGCATTTTATTCATCGCGATCATATGTGATCTGCTAACCGATGACAATATAATATTTTTATAAGGCAAGTCCTGAATGGCAAACCTAAGCAATTTTACTCTCTTAAAATGCACGCTTCAAATGTCTTCGAAGTTTGCACTTTTAAGATTTATTTGTTCCGCAGAATGGTTCTTTCTGCAGAACAAATAAATCCAAACCACAGTCGAAATTTTAATTGTTATTATCAACGTAAGGTTTTCTAATCCAGTTGTTCTATCTTTTGAATTTAGAATATTATACAGTTCTGAATATCGGAGCTTGAGTTATCTGACGTACTATGGAAACTTATTTCATACTTTTACCAGAAATTATATGTATGTGTTTCATTACTGATATATCATTCCTTTGCTTCCAAATGAGTCAAAATTCTTAGAATAGCAATTCTAAACCAACCATTATCCTAATCAGGACACTAACTAGATTTTCCGCAAAGTAGCTAATAGATTTTACAGAATATATATTATCTATACTTATCATAACTTTCGAATATATATTATCATAACTTTCGGAATATATTTCTTTTTAATCCAAGGCACTGTAACATCTTTAATTTCTAATGAAGTAGTATTGTTATTATAGGTATCAAAAAGATAAAACTATAGGCTAATTTCCATATGCAGTAATTATGTCTTTATTGTCATAAAATGTTGTTCCTTCTTCCCCATCCCTACCCAAATGGTTCTACTTTAATGACGCACACCGAAGAGCATTCAGTCCTTTTCATATCAGATGACGGAGATTCTGCTATATCTTTTGTTGAACAATCATTCATTACCGTAATTAAACTATTCTTTGTATTAAGACTAGTACGCATATTTATCATAAGAAGACATCAGACTTCAGATAATCTGCTAACAAATTACTTACCAGCTCTTAAATATGAAATATATTGTCTTTCTTTTTATTTATTGAAAAAAATGTTGTAATGCATTTTTTTTAATATTATCTCTAAAGAGGAATCTTTATAATGACCGAAAAAAGTAGGTGGGTTAACGTGTTTTTATGCACTTCCCTACATGTTTAATATGCATCTGCACGAGAATCAGAAAGCTAACTATCATAATCTTCGACAATGAAGCTCAGCTTTATAATTTTGAAAGTGTGTAAAAGGGAAAATCTCTTCTTATCGTGTTGTATGATCTATTTTTCATCATTTTATTTGAATCTGTCTGCATGAAAACAATTTTTTTAAAGTTTGTTATAGATTCACAACGTGATAACGATTGTTGTCGCACCAAAATTTTTCGTGGCCTTCCATTTACCAGGTGCTTTAACTTTGCTTCTCCTGTCCGTAGAATGTGCAAGAAGATTTCATTCAAGTTTCCTGAATTTTTTTAGTCCAGAAATGTTTTCATGAAACATGAAAAAGTGATTGGCTGGGGCAATTTAAATAAATATTGAACCTAAGCAAGCACTTCGCATTACGGATAAAACAAATAAAGAATTTTACTAAAAAAATTAAAGCTTAGTGGAATGAAGTTTCTATTGATACGAAACATGACATTTTTATAGGAGTCGCACAGAACAAAACTCTAAGGAACATTCTTCATGCGAAACATCCCAAACATTTACTTTAAAAATTCCCAGAATTATGTCCGATTAACAATTTTATTGGAACAGCAACCAATTTAATAATGAACGCTGTTTTACCCAATGCGGATGGAAGAAATTAATTATTAATAGTTAAAACGATTAATTTTGATTTTGTAATGGCTTTCTTGCGGTGGCGATTTCTCAAATTCTGTTCGACAACTGGCACTAAAAGTTTATCTGAATCTGCAAATGGAAAATCTCAATTTTGCATATAAATGGATAAAATATTTGTATTTAATGGATTAAAACACGATGAATATGATCAACTGAAATTTTTGTTCCACGGGACCATAAAAGAATTCGAATTTTAATTTATTAAATGCTTGCACCCTCAATGTTGAAACTCTTTTCATAAAATTTCGTATTTTACTTTGGAAAACTTTTTAGTTGGAAAAGTACAGAGTGTTTATAAAATCCCGGACCCATTTTGATGTTTAATAACTCATAAAGTAATGAAGATATAAACAAACTTATTGCATGTTTTGATGGAATAACTTATATATTTTCCTTTTCAGATTTGAATAGCTTTACTTTTGTAAATATCGTCTGCGCTTGTGGTTAATTTCAAATAATTTCATTTTCCATTCTAAATATCTGTACTTTTCTAAATATCGTCTATTTATTAAGTGCATTTTTCTGCATATGGGGATCTGAAAACCTCCATGAATACCGTGAGTTAATGTGTGGTATGGACTAATGCACGACAGAGTCATTGAGCCTTTCTTTTTTACAGAAAAGACGGTCTCATCAGTCGTAAACTTAGACATGTTGGAAAACTTCTCATTTCCACTACTAGAAGAGCTTCAGCCACATGTCTTTTTGCAACAAGATGGTGCACCAGCTCACTGGGGCACCATCGTTCGTAGTTCTTTGAATTACCATTTTACAGGAAGATGGATTGGGCGATGAGGTCCAATTGCTTGGCCACCAGATCCTGATATAACGCCGCTGGACTTTTTCCTTTAGGGATTTGTAAAGGACAACGTTTTACAGGAGGAGAGTGTCGAACATTGATGACCTAAAAGCCAGAATTACAACCGCAATAGCCCCTGTGGATGCCGACATGCTTGCCGGTACCTGGCGTGAAATTGAATATCGATTTGATATTCTCCGTGCGACGAAGGGGGCACACGTGGAAGTTCATTGATAAGGGTCATGAAACTTTTTGCGTCTATCTAACCATTTATGTTATTAATTTTAATCTATATTATTTTATAAGTTATTAAACATCAAAATGGGTCCGGGACTTTATAAACACCCTGTATATGTCTAAGTTAGAGCGTGTAACGATCTTTATCCAACAACCCTGAATTAAGTTTATTGAATTTATTATCTTGGCTATGGTCGAATGCATATCGAAAACCAGAGTAAACGAAATTCTCGTGCAGTTTCATTTGTCGTTAAAATAAGTTTGAAGCATAATATTCACAGCAAAAACGATTCAGCTTTTAAGAAAAATAAAGCAAGACACTTTTTCTCCAGGGTTCCGTGTTTGTGCTCTAGGAGAAGTATTATTTACTTTTTGTTTTGATTTGAATACACATCAGATAATAAAAAATAAATCTTAATGCCTGCTTAATTTAATGTAGCAGAAATTGGGTGAAAAAATAAGGGATAAGACTCAGTTCCATTTTTTGAATTATTATTAATAAATCTACGGTTATTATAAGTTCAGTCTCCTCATCAAATACGATTTTTGTGCTTAATCCGTGCTAATCGAAATTATAATAATATTTTGAAAGTTCTTTTTCATTAATTCAGCATTTCACAAAGAATTTAGGATAACCGCAATTTGATTATCAGTGCGCACAGGAAAAATTAGGGGAGGTTTAATTTTTATTTGATTATAGGAAAGCATTCGAGGGCTATCTGCCTAAGAGGAGGAATGCGTTCGTGGAGGAATTTCTAAGGAAATTGGCTTGTGTACACATAAGGGAAAGCACGAAATCGCCCGTGCAGCCAGCAATTTCGCCGGGATTCAAACCCCGGATCAAATTATCACTAATCAGCGAATTTACCACTCGGCTGCTGGTGGACCAATTAAGAGAGGAGTTGTGATTTTGTGATTGCCAACATGACCACTAAACTAAAATTTCGAACTTTCATAATCGTCCTTAGACTAATTATTTTACTGTACATACATCAAAAGGTATAAATATCACATTAAAACAGGATAGATAATTACGGATTAAAATCATGACTGACATGTATTTATTTGCTTCAGCCTTTTTGATTTCCTGAAATGTCTCTTTCTTATCTGAATTAACTGAAAAGAAGCCATTCCGTAATTAAAGAGAAAAATAATAAAAGTTATATAGTGAGTTAGAAAGATATTTTAAACGAACCATGCAACACAGTGCATTACATCTAGATTATTTATTCTGTGCTCATATCTGAGGTTCTTCCTTATGAAATTGTGAAGGACACAACCAGATCCAAGCCTGAAGAAAACATTATTCCAAAACTTAGCGTGAAGTAAACGTTACATGAAAGCATCCGCTGGTTTTAGTAGGTTGGTGTTTGAGCCATTTATCTGTGCGGATAGGAAGTTCTGCGTTAGGATCCCAACAAGAGCAGCAAATGCTACAGTGCCAGTACCTTCATATAATTAAGCACATTTTAAAATTTCGATTTGAATTAGCTGGGAAACACAATTTCTATCTAGATATTTGTAAAATATGTGTAACTGAGCTCGCCTTTTCCTGTAGGCCAATAAGCGTTTAGTATGATTACAGGCATTTCATTACTTTTTGCTTATTACATTTTATTGCAAGATAAGTTAGAAATTTAAAAAATGTTTCATTTTCGTAAAACAAAGTACATTTTTCTCACTAAAAATAAGCAAAGAAAGCAAAATACACGCGCGTATACACTGGCTCACTCTATTTCATCCCGATAGTAGAAATTATCTGATTGTAGTTCTGTCTGATGTACAAATTCTTCGCAGGAGGCAGGATAAACTTAACGTCATATTTGTTTAATCTATTTTTAGAAAAAGAACCCTTATTATGGATAAACAATGACCCGCTAATAAAACAAATCTGATAAAACAAATAATTGCTTTAAACGCAATTGTTGTTTAATTAATAGAGAAAGCTACATATTTGCCTGAACACTTTAAGCCATTATGCATATAGTACAGTAAATAAATTAGTTTAATAGCTTTTTAAAATACATCTACTAGACTGTGTTACTTTGTAATATAATTTACATCAATTATAAAATTATAGTGCAGACTTGAGTAGCGACGAAATTTTCTAGCTTATAGTACATACACTGTTCGACATTGAAAATGCAACACCAAGATGGAGTGGTCAGAAAGTGATGAAATTTGGAAAAAAGACAGAGACAGCAAGCAGCAATAAGTGATCTTTATTTCTAAATGATAGTCAGAATACTGAGCGAGAACGGCGTAGGCTTAGTAGTATGTAGGGCTACCGCGGACAGCGATGCACGAAGAAACACGTCTAGCATAGAGTCAATAAGAGTGCGGATGGTGTCGTTAGGGATGGCTCTCCATTCCCTTTCAACCATTTGCTACAATTCGTCTTCTGAACAAGGCAGGGGCAGAGTCTGCAAACGGCGTCCAATCACATCCCACACATGTTCGATTGGTGACAGGTCAAGAGAGTACGGTGGCCAGGGAAGCATCTGTATTTGAAAAATTGCATTAGGCAGCCTCTGAATTTAGGGGATTGCAGTACATTATCCAAGTATCGTTGGACCGTCATAGTGCCCTGAATACGAACTAGAGGTGACCTGGAATCGTAGGCAATAGCGCCCCAAACCATTATGCCACGCTGTCGCGCGGTGGGGCATTCCACAGTTACTGCCGGATTAGATCTGTCTCCACGTCGACGCCACACACGTATGTGGCGACTGTCACTGGATAAACAGAAGCGTGACTCATCTGAGAACACGACGTTTCGCCATTCTGTCATCCACATCGCTCCAGTCCGGCACCATTCTAAACGTTGGCGTCTATGCTGTGGGGTCAATGGCAGTCTTCTTAACGGACGCCGTAAGTACGGGCCATGTTCAACCAATCGATGCGAAACGGTTCTGGTCGACACGGGAACATCTAGGGTATCTTGCACATGCTGCAGAATCGCGGTGCAAGTGACCTGGGGGGTCCGCCACAGCTTGTAGGCGGATGCATGGATCCACGCGTGTTGACGTCATTCTGGCTGCACCTGCACCCCTTCTTCTTCCCACATTCCCTTGTTCCAACCATGTTCACCATAGCCGATGCCCCGTGCTCCCGTCTATGTGGGTATCAATTGCGATTTGACATAAGGACCAACCCGCCCTTTTCAGTCCGATCACCCTCGTAAAATCGTCTATCTGCTGGAAGTGCCTTCGTTGACGGCGGCCTGGCATTCTCTCCTATTACACGTATCCGTAAGAACCAACTTTCTTCCGTAATTCGTCTGGCAGAAATAACGACACGAATATTGCCCATTCTGCACGTTCCTTCCCTTATATCTTACTTCACGTACGTCGGAGAGCTGCGCATTTCACATCATTCGCATACGTGCGTCTACTCTAAAATTTGCATAAATTTCTGACCGCTTCTTCTTGGTGTTGCATATTCAGTGTCGAACAGTGTATCTAGTGTTTTGGATTAGCAGAGTTCTACTATATATGAATTCCCAGAGTTTTCAGTTTGAAACGGAATTCATTCAATCTGGTACCAAAGTTGTTTCATTTCATCAAAACCATTTGCCTCTGTTTATTTATTCATCCACAGTTAGGGATTCAACGAATTGGAAGTGTATATGTACAGAAGATTTATCAATTCTTCTGTTATTTCCTTCGCGCTGTTTTAATCGATATTTAATCAGCTTCGAACATTCGCTTGAATAATAATAAAAAAGTTTTTTATACAAAGAAAATTGTGAGAAACTTTTTGTTTTTAGACCTTGAACCGTCTTATATCTCGTTTTGCATGCTTTTCAAATTGTAAACACAGCTGTTTCCGACAGTGATTTTGGATCATGTTTTAACTAGCAGCTGTCGATGGAATTGTCGGTTAAATGATAACCAGGAATAAACTCAGATTCTGTCGACAGCTACTTATACAAAGACTGTGGTAGTTTACTTAGCAATTTTTAGCACTCAGATCACAGCTTTTGCATGAAACTGGTTAAAAGGAATAACCTGAATCATCAGTTATTCAAATTTTTATCTTTCTAAATAGACAGTTTTTAAATAACAGGTTTCTTTTTGCGGGGAAATGAAATTTTTTCTTACTCCCCTTCTTTATTTCAGAAGAAATTAATTCACTTTTGTGTCTCAGTAATTTATTAGAAACTAACGATTTAAGTAATCTCAATGAAATTTTTTAGTTTAATTCCTTTTAATATTCCTTGTATGTTGATTGTGTTGCATGGCTTTGCTTAGTTAAACATGCTGTTAATGATGATAAAAACAGAGTCAGGCAAGCAAAGCAGCGATTTCTACAAAGCTAATACTTTACCGATAGTGTGCATTCTAGACCAGAATTTCGTGCAGATAAGAAAATCGTACATCTTTTATTAGACTTTCAACAAAACTAGTTACATAATTCTAATCATAATGATGAAAACTTCTAAAAACAATGTTTTTTGTTTCATCTGTAGGAAATGGCATCATATGACAACCTTTTGATTCAGTTTGACAGGTCATAGTCTGTGTTATAGATCAGGGGTTCTCAACCGGGGGGGGATGGGATTTCGTAATTTCAGGCTGGCGGAATGCAGCCAGCCTTTTATTCAGTTGTCGAGTACATAATTTTAGGTTATGAGTTTGTAGAAACATTAGGTTATTTCGAAGCAGGAGAGATGAAAAATGAGCAATGCCTTCTCCGGAACTCGAACCACGAACCTCTCGAATACGAGCCGAGCGAGCTGACCACACTACACCACGAAGGTATGCCAAGAAGACGGGAGAAATACCTTATAAGTGTAAAAAGCTATTTTTTATTCACGTTTTGGTATTTATCAACATTTTCTACATTTTTTGTCGTTTAATTCCTAAATCACGTTAAAAATTAATTTAAATATAGATAAATGCATTTGCGTAATTTCTGAGTTTTGTAAAGAAGGGGGAGCGATGGTGAAAAAGGTGCATGGGGTAAAGTGAGTTAAAAACCACTGCTGTAAATTATGTTTTGTATTTACCTTTTAAAAAATTCGTCATCCAATTTAAGAATTTAATTTGTCCATCATCTCTTCATTCTTTGGCCCTCCCTGTGAAACGGGACTGAAATTAGAAAGGATTAATGACCTGTGGTTAAACTAATGCCTACTAAATGCAAAATTTTAAGTCCTTCATCAGTTGTTTGTGTAACTGAATAATAAATGTACAGGTAACATTTGCTTATAGTAAGTTAGAAAAATATAACTTTAGAATGCAATTTTTAAATTTATTAATATTTAAAATTTTCATTGTTATATTTATTTAAAAATTAATTTTTAAATTTCACGCTAATGACTGATGATACGTTTATCCATGTTTAATACTAATGATTACTGATGAGACCTATACAGAGACTGACAAGGCCTATTTATTACGGCAATAAACAAATCAAACAAAAATATATAGTCTCATTATAGGATTGTAAAAATAAATTATTTTCCTTATTTTGTGCATTCAAAAGCAAGCTGAACACCTTAACTGCAAATAACACCTGATTAATGATTTTCGCAAACTAAGATCTCCCGTTAAACTAAAATCTTACTGCTCGCAGAATTATTTTAAAATTTAAAGTTACTGAATAATTCAGTTATTGAATAATTACGCAGGTGAATAATTTAGGTGCAGATGAATACTTATTCTGAATTAAAAGTCTTAACATTCAACTTTCCTTGATTTCTGGCTCTTAGTTGAAAACTAAAACTAATAGGAAAGCGAGTTTCATAGTGAATGAAGGAAACCATTGTGAACTTTGATGAAGAAGAGCCACGGTTTTCCTTGAAGTATATCTAGCTTATTTCCTTTTTACTGAATTTACCGTTGTAATTTATTATTTTCCAAAATATATCGTATAGTTTTGATCACGAAAATGTAAATATTAAATAATGAAAATTGCAAATTATCAGTAGTTTTGTTTTGAAATCTGATAATCAAGAAATAATACAACGTGATATTCCTTGGCATAATTTATAGAGTCATTAGGTAATTTTGAAGAAGGAGACGTGAAAAATATGCAATGCTCTCGTCGGGACTAGAACCCTAGACCTCTCGACTACGCGTCAAGTATGCTTCCAGTTCAGCAACGAATACGTTAGAAAAGATATGCCAATCCTCAACATGTTCTACACAGGATGCGGTTTTCCACCCAGGCGCCTGTTATCTGTGTCTCGTTACACCTGAGTCTTCAGCAACGAATGCACGTGGAAATGAGGAAGAAAAACAAAAAAACCTTATAAATTTACTTAGGTTTTCGTTTTGTGATATTTTTATAAGCTCATTAACAAGGCATTTTCTTGAGATCATATGCCGTAATGGCAATGTTATCACAACTGAAACTACCGTCGTAAATTATAGTGAC
Organism: Stegodyphus mimosarum; assembly: GCA_000611955.2. NCBI lineage: Eukaryota > Metazoa > Arthropoda > Arachnida > Araneae > Eresidae > Stegodyphus > Stegodyphus mimosarum. The sequence goes on along the minus strand of KK116654.1, from coordinate 215,850 downwards.
CTTAATTGAAAACATGTCCGCGTGATCAGGATCCAAGAATTTACCAGTTGGGTTAAATAAAGTAGTCCGTGGTTGGATCATTTATGTTTTTCTACATTTCTTTAATATATTGTAAGTTAATATCAGAAATAAAAATTAGTCTATACCATAAATACTTGTGAAGGGAGAGTGATTATTATCTTAAAATTAATTTTCATATTTCAATGAATCATTTATTAGTTGCTGTATATCTACACAATAAATTAATTAACATCTTATTTCTCGGAAATAATATCTAAGAGAATTATTCCATAAAATGGCAAGGTTATTTTCGTAAGAAATAAAACTGTATTAAAATAAAAATCCAAACGTGCATGCGAACTTCAGAGAAATCCACTGAAAGGAATTTACCAAGCAATAGCAGTGAATATCAGATGTAGGCCAACTAGCGGAATAAGTATGTGGTTGATAAACGGTATTTACTTCTCTACAGGTGAGAGGTTTGGAGGGGGGAAAGATACTGCGTGATATGAACTATAAGCAAACAATACCGGTGAAATTCGGTCTACATGTCATCTCGCAAATAAGCTAAACGGAAATTTTATTTGTGAAAAATGAGAAATAATCGAGTTTGATTGATAAACTATATCTCTGGCGAAGACGATGTTTTTGTTTCACGGTCACGGAGTTTGTATTTTTTATGTAGCAACTTGTAAACCCGTAATTTTTTGGTAGTCTTTTTATGTACTGTTGTTAGTTATTTTTTAAATTTTAGCTAAGGATTCTGTTAATCGCCACCTCCCCCCCACACACACTGTAAGAACCGAAACTGTTTGTTTTTCTTCTTCAAATCGAACACCTTGGCATACTGTTATCGACTCGTAAGTTAAAGCGCAATAGTCCAACAATCGAACGACTAAATAACTAAATATAACGTCCACTACATAGATATCGGAAGAAAAGAAAAAAAAACCGTCGGAATCATGGAAACATGTTAATCAGGTTTCAATATATGCTGTATTTATTGCATTGTGAACCTCAGAAAACATTCCATCTCCTTTAATGTTCCCTAAAATATGCAGTTGTAGCTATATGATAGTCTGCAATGAAACTTAAGTGCTATAGCGACGCCTTACATAGTTTATAAGGTATTTATCTCGCCTTCTTAGCATGCCTTCGTGGTCAACACACTCGGCGCGTATTCGAGAGGGCCGAGGTTCGAATCCCGGCGAGGGATTGCTCATTTTTCACGTCTTCCTGCTTCAGAGTAACCTAATGGCTCTACAACTTAAAGACAAAGGCCTTCAAATCCATCTATTCTGAATTCAGACGCTCAAGATCTTCTCATTCACATATACCGATTTTCCCACATTTTAGCATTTGAATTTATAATTTCAGTTGTTCATATGGTGTTGGAAAAATTTGCTTTTCTGATGATCTTGTATTTTAGGGAAAATGTAATCCTATCTTTGTCGTATTCTTTCTCTACCCAACCTTCCTAAAAGAGGAGTAAAATTGAGCCAACCTCTCATTTTGATGAGTTACTTAATCGACGATGAACGTGCGATTTTTGTTTCTTGCTAAAGGACAAATTAAAACATCTTTTTTTACTAAAAGTGCTTTGTAAAAAAATGCTGTATCACTATGTTCATTGACTCAGTCTCCGTGGTTTTTGTTCTGCTTATCAACAAGATCCTCCATTTACGCAAATATGTTGAGTAGCTTTCACTTTAAGGATTGTCTTCCGAACAGCTGAAAACTCATATTTGGTTTTATTGGTTGTAAATGCCAGAAAGTTGCGGTTGAAATACACCAAAGTAAATTGTTTAATGAAATGCTTTCTCGCTGAAGAAAAACGAGCCAGTCACATATGCGAAGGTCACAAAGTTATATGCGATTTCTGGTGGGGTCACTTAACAATATTTACCCTACACTGTACCCATGTAGGAGTTTGTTAATAAGAAGCTATACACTTAAAACTGTCTTTCAGATGATACAAGTGAACAAAGTTATATATTCTTGAACTTATATATTCTTAAAAATACTAAAACCCATGGTTGAAGGTTAGGGAAATATAAACAGAGAAATGCAGGTTTATAAGCTAATGAAAGAAAATTTATTTTTTCAGATAGTAAGTTAAAAATTGAACTTAACTAGTTTATTATTCAGAACTTATTTGAAAGAAGCAATAAAAGGAGTAACAATAGAATTTTTAATGCTAGTATTTTAACTGTAAATATTGCGAAATAAATAAAAGTGATAATGTAAAAGTAATTGTCAATTATTTAGTAAAGTCCCATAAAACGCCAACTCTATCAGAAAGAACCCTCATTTGAATATGCATTATAACTCCCAGTAATTTTCTGTGATATGTAGAAAAAATCGTATATAAGGATGGTAACAAAGTCTTGAAACTTATGATAATGGCTGGACATTTCGCTGACTTTAACAAAACGAAAGACAAAAATGCTTAGAACTCAACTCATTTCATTACTTTATCGAGTCTCACTTTCTTTAGTAGCATAAACTCATGACCTTTGGAAAAGCTATAAAGGAAGTATCCTCTTGTCTTAACCTGTAGACAGGCAAAGTCAGAAGAAGGGTGTAAACAGCTCTTTTATTTGAACACAATATTTTATTTGAACACAAAGAAATTACAATGACCCAACTTGGATTTGCACAAGCTAACACTCCTGACTTAAAGAAGTGATGTTGAATTAAAATCAAATGTAGATAGATTAGCCTAACGGCTCACAGGATAAAATAACGTGCATAAAGGCTGTGGTTGGTAGAAAACCGGCTATACAAGCCTAATGGCTAGAAGCACTCAGCGCCACAGAATCAAATCGCTATTTACGATAATAACGTGGCCTCAAGTAGGCAGAACACTCTCTAAAATCATCTTGTGAAACCTTCGCTTAAATAGCACTTCTTTCTTCCTCAATCTAATAAACGCGCGCTGTTTCATTTATAATCTGGCGTGAAAAGCGTGAGTGAAAAGGCGAACGACAGGAAATTTACTTTAACTCAGAATTTAACTATTAATCAAAAATAAATAGATAAATCCTCACAACTTACAACATCGTTCTTTGTTGTTTGAAGTTAGTTAGCCGAAAGACCGCATACTTTTTCAAGTGTTATTAAATCCAAATGTTTCTAATGCAGTGATACAGAGTTTATTAATGTAGTTGCCTTACTATTGTTCATTCAATTTTTTAACCTTGAAAAGGTGTTTTAAGTTTAAAGAAATAAAATATTGAGAGAGTCCGTTATTTCTGGACATTATGGATATATCTCAGACGTAACAAACAAATATTCTTTGTTATTTGTACCCAGTGTAAGGAAAAAGTTCATATATTGTACAAAATTACATCAGTCAGTGGTAGTAAAAATTGATTTCAAAGGTCGATAAAAGAAGTAAGATTCCTGTAGAATTTACGGTATTATTCGATAGGCCTAATGTTTTTTCATCTTCAAGTGTATATAGTTGGAACAGATCCATATGAGAATATGTGTTTAAATAAGTTATCAGGTATTTTCTCCCTCCTTCTACCATACATTTGTGGTGCAAAGGTAGTACACTCATATTCGCGTATTCGAGAGGTTCAGGTTCGAGTTACGGCGAGGGCGTTGAACATTTCTTAAAAAAAAAAAAAAAAAAACTTAATGTTTCTACAAAAGGTGCCCGAACTAAAAGGTGGTTAACAATAATTCGTCACCACTAGGATTGGGTCCCCTAATTCCCAGTCGCCCTTTAAAAGGGGGAGTACATAGGGTATCTTTCTTCCTCCTTTCAGCATGCTTTCGTGGTGTAACGGTAGTACACTCAGTGCGTATATTCGAGAGGTCCAGGTTTGAATTTCGGTTAAGTCATTGCATATTTTTCAAGTCTTCTGATTCAAGAAAAACCTAATGGCTGTACAAAGTGATATCACAAACATTTGGCTTAATAGCAGTAGACTAAAGCATGATTCTGCTATTGATATTTATAAATATTTAACATAAATTTTTGGTAAAAGGATAATGAGTTTGCAGCATCAGCGAGAATTATAGAGAGAGGCCTCGGCGAGGAAAACATAAAAATTAGTTTCAAACTAGACATTACAAAATCTGAAGAAGCGATTGTTTGAAAGAAGGAAAGATGCCGATAGGTACAGATATTGCCGCAGATTTAGTTCCAGCCTAGGATAGTATTGTACAAGATGGTCATAGTCTGACGACTAGGGTCAGCTAAATTTATCATTTCCTGTGACGAAAGAAAGGCTGGTCCAGTAGTAAGAACAGTTAGTTCATAACACCATTCCTTCAAAAAAGTTTACAAGAAAGATTGCGCATACTGTAGTTATCAGTGCAAAAGAAAGAAAACGAGAAAGTGTACTATATTTACCAAAAGTCAAAAGGATTTACAAGAGGAGTCTGTACACACAAAAAAGGAGTTTGTACACACAAAAAATTTTCAAGCTGGTATCACAGTGGAATAAATGTATGAATGCTGTAAGAAGATGTGTTGAAAAATAGTAATCCATGCATTATTCTCTCGTGATATTTTGCATCTTAATTTATTTTTCCATAGAAATTAATACAAATCAGGGAAGCTGGTAGTTTTGTACTCTTATGTAAATACTTCTCCTTTCTCCTTTTTAGTATCGTCTTAAAAGTTTTTCGTTTCTTCTTTACTTGTTTTGTAAAGTGCTCTATAAAATAAACAAATAAATAAATAAAGCTGTTCAGTATAATTTTGAGTTCTAAAATTGTTTCATTTATGTCAGTTTAGCTGTTTAACTACTCCATAAAATAATGCTAAGCAATAAGCGATCAGGTTGCAATTTATTATTATCTCAAACGTGTGACTTCTGAATAATTTTGTTAAGACAGAATTTTTCAACAGACCAATTTCACATTTACAGGTTCCAGAGTTTACTACAGGATTTACCTTCGTGTTCGTGGCGTTCAGTTAGCCGGAAATACTGAATCTAATGAAGTGGTAAAACGTCGCGTAATGTTATGGTAATGCATAATGATTATGGGGTAATTTGCGATGATGTTTATATTACAGTCCTGAAAATGGGTTTCTCCTTTACTTTACAGAAGTTTTTTGGTTGACCGAATGTGTTTTGGAAAAAACGGGGGGAAGAGGGAATTCCGCTTTAAAAATAATTCTGAGCGAGGACCACACCTAGACTTATAAACCGGTGTCTCTTCTTGAAGCTGCAGTGGGCGCCGAAATGGGCTTTCGATAATTACACGATCAACTACCGATCGGCGTGAGCAAAGGGATCGTTAAGAACTATTTACGCTTACACCCGTGTGGTCATTTTTTAGGGACCGTTTCTTATTTATGTGGTGCGGAGTACGCTTGTAATTGGTTATAATTTTCTAAGAACTCATATTCGCATTGGGAGAAAAGCACATTCATTGTTACTGGAGATAGAAACAACGAACGAAACATTAATTTGTTATTCCTAACTTAAGGGGGAAAAAACGGCGGAACAGTTCCACAAGTTATTGTTGAATAATTAATTATAAGAGGGAAAGCATACAAACTTAAAAAAAAAATGTGATCCTGTAAATGATTTTTTTTTTTTTAATATTGCGCCCACCTCCCCCATGAAACATGCGTGTAATTTCATTGGCCACAGGTTCTTTATCACACTAGTGATTTCTCCATTTCCTCTTTAACATCTAGGTATCCTACTAAACACTTTTTTTCTGAAAAGGAGTATTTAAATTGCGAGAGATACTTTTTTTTTCAGACTTTTCATTTCATTTAGATTTCATTTTCCTTTTATTACGTTTTATTTTCCTTTGAAATCAGTTTTTTTACTACTTTTTTTCCTAATTTTATTTTTATTGTTTTCGCATAAAATTATCATTTGATGCTTAACTTAAGGTAATGCATCTTTTCTGCTAATAACACTGTAGAGACAATCTTTTGAAAGCAGGAGAAATGAAAAGTGAGAGATATTAGGTATTTTTTTAAAACAAGAGAGATGAAATATGAGCAACTCTACTTCCGGGACTCGAATCCATGGACCTTTCGAATACGCGTCGAGCGTGTTGACCGCTACACCACGAAGGCATGCGAAGAAGGCAGCAGAAATACCTTATAACACTAAACTTATCTTACATACATATATATATACACACTCACATACATGTGCTGAGTTTTTAGGAACACGACTACTCGCTGAAGTAAATGCTGCGTGTTATTATATATTGTAGAAGGAAATGGTAAACATTGTAAACTAAAATAATATATTATATTTAAAACTTCATTTTCTCATTTCAAGTAAATATCACATGCCCGAAATTCTGTCATTAGCCAAGATTACTCTGAATATGAAACAGCAAGTTACATTTGCGTTTGCAATCACCTTTACTGTAGTTGATCATTGCCTAGAATGATAATGAGGCCATGAAACTGGAGAGATATGAGTTTAATGCAGCTTTATTGCCATTGAATATGGAAAGGGGAAGAAAGCTACCTTTTACAATGAAAATTCGGAAAGAAAATTCCTCGCAGTAGTGTGAATAGAACAGCATCGGGAACAAGCGGCGAGGAATTTGAAGCAATTTGCTATTGCTCCAAGAAGATTTGACTTTCCTAAAGCGTAATCGTAGTTGCATAATCGGTAAGTATAAGCATAATCGGCCATAATACTATCATCACACGATTCATTCAACTATGTAGTGCTAATTCATGTGTAATCAAGAGATAATAGTTAAATCAAAATTAAATCACGAGAGGTGGACTACCCTCTAACAAGAAAAATATTAAAATGGAATTAAAACAAAAGCATGAACATTTAAAAATTGAAGCCAAAAAAAAATAAAATCAAGAAATTAACAGAACTGATATGAACCATAAAAAAAATTGTTGTTATATAATGATTCTTATTGTAAACATTTCTTTATGTTACAATTCGAAATTAAGAACAAAAGTTATTAATAGATTATCTCATCCTAGAAAAAATTGTTTAGGGCATTAATATTGTCTCATGTTAATTGAGAGTGGAGGAGAATTTTTTTCATAAAGGATAATTAAAGTTGGAAAATGTGCTAACTGGATAATCAGATTAACACTATTAATCACCCTCTGTTTAATGCTTCAAATAGAATTTTTCAAGGGGTTAGAACTTAAAACAAATAAATCTGGAAGATTAATATATATATGCAATATTTGCAGTCGAAAGTCCGTATGTTTTCGTAGCTAGTAGAAAGGCGGAACAGTTCGCGACTGACGTCAGACGAATTTCATTTTAAGAACTCCATATCTTTATTCGATTAAAATGACAGCTCATTTTTCTTTACACGAAAATCACATATTCTATAATAATTTAAAATTAATACTAGTAAATTTAGAACTCAACGTCATAAATATTTTTAACAAAGGAAAAACGAAGAGACAGAGCAAAGAATTTCTATGGAATGGCAGAAAGGAATCTGACGAAAAATGGCGCGCAGAGCTATTTATAATAGCGGTTACATAACATTCGAGAGAGTTCTGCAAAGTACTGGACTAGGCGGAAGATCTTGAAATCGCGGAAAGTTAATTAGAGTTGCCTGTTCGTGTAGAGCAAAGCCATCGTATTTTTTATATTTTACATATGTATTATATATGCGTGTGTTTAAAATTAAGGGATAATTAATTAAATCGTGAAAGGGGGAAATAATGTATATTATCTTAATTTAAAATTTCTCTACTTTAGTTTGTATATATATATATATATATATTAGTAAGGTATGGAAGGAGTAAGGTATGGATATACTGGGTATAACAAAACTGATGGCCACAATTGTGAGGTTGATAGAATTTTTCAAAACAAACAACTTTCATCATCTCACGATGTGAGGTCGGAAAGCAAACGGCCAGCCGCGAGAGAGCGCATGCTTAGTGAAAATGGAGAACACAACAGAGACGAATAATTAAAGGGTAAAGAATCCTTATTATTGAAAATTGTAGAATAAATATTGAAATGAATGTCCACTAGCTGCAATACAAGTCGTCACATCGGTGACGGAGGTAATCGCGCACACATTTGAAGATTCCTGTAATTTCACGAATGTCTGCAGCTGCGATGCTGAGTCAGGCTACAAAATCCTCTGGTGACTCGATAAGCATCTCATAAGCGGCGCCGTTCAGCTGCCCCTAGAGGAAAAAATCCAGGCAGTACAGATCAAGAGATCTGTAAGACCGAGAGACTGCGGCCAAACCATCTGTTCGAAAAGGCGTCCAGGTAGTTTCACACAATCGTGAAGAAGCCGGCGCTCTGTCGTGCTGGAACCACATAATTGTTCGATTATATGCTGGCATATTTTGTTAGGCAGCAGCAGCAGCTTCTGAAAGAAGATGAGGTACCACGGGTTTTTCGTATCTGCGTGTTAAGTAGTAAAGTCAATCGATGTCCATGAAGGCTCACCTCAGCGCTGATGCCGTAGAGGACATAGTGAATTTTTACCCACTACTGAAAGCATGCGATGAAATTTCGTGCGCGTGAAATAAAAGAGGGAGCCATCGGTTGGACAGCCACTCCCAGCGCGTTACCAAGGTGTGCGCTATCACTGGCGGATTCGATTCGTGTGCAGCTCGAACGTTCTGTGGATGGGAAAAAGCTACCTGTTTGATCCTGCCAGTATTCATATGCTCCGTCTACGCGGTTTCGTAAAAGATACGGGCCGATTAAGTGGTCGTACATAATCTCTAACCACACATTTGCGGAGGACCTCTGCTAGCGGCATCTCGAATGTGTAGCACGCGGATTTATTGTGACCTACGCATGCCTGTTCTGGATATTAAACACATGCCGTCAAATGTAAATGAAGTCTCATCCGTTAACAGGGCAGATGCTGCAAACTGTAAATGTAGTATGCTGTTTTACAGGAACGAACGTGCAGGTGTTACACACTGTAGAAAATCCTTTTCATTTATGACCTAGATCCACTAATGACCTTTCTTCACGCAACACACACCAAACCGTCATATGGTTGAGACCTTGGTTAAAAGTTATTTCCCGGGTGCTTCATTCAGGCTAGTAGTGGAATGCTTCAAGAATTGTCTCTGCATTGATTTATCGTTACGTATTCCTTAGCCGACCTGTGTCATGTCTTCGTTCGCGGAAGGAGCCCGTCTCCAGTAGTTGCCTGGGCAAGCGTTGAAATGTTTTCCGATCGGGCAGCGCCTGTTTGAAAATCGTTCGTTGTAAAAGTCGTACCGCTTCTGCGCAGTTGCCCTTTGCAGTCCCTTACATGAAGTGCACATAGCCTTCTCCGCATACGAATATTCTTGCATCTCTGGCGACGGATAGCAACTGAATTAGAGGCTCAGTGAAAAACAATGTGTCAGCCACTTCAAAGAAAGCGCTCTCTCGTAGCTCGCCGTTTGCTTTCTGGCCCCACATTATATAGTGAAAGATTTGTTTTCGGAAGTTCTATCATCCTACACCCTGTGTATAAATGCAGTCTAAAAAAAATGTTATAAACAATTTAGAATAGAAAAGGGAGATACACAAATTAAAACGAGGAATTTGTTGCTAATTTAACTTGTAATTTTGAGTTACCGATTTTTCTATCTAAACATAAATACACCTTATTCTTTCGAATATAAGACAATATTTTTTATCTTAGTCCCCCCCCCCTTAAAAATGGTACCTGTCGTGTGTAACTTTGTACTGCACTTAACAATATGCAGAAAGGCGCTGTAATTTTAAAAGCATTTACAAAGAAAACGTTACCCATAACACCTTACATAGAAACGATTGTCATTTTGAAGATGCTGTGAAAAAGCGGTTGATAGTTAGAATATCATAACTGAAGGTAAAATTTTGCTATTTAAATTTTAAGCAATGAATTACTTTAATTATCTTCGGTACCATGTCCAAATTACGAATCTGCAAAATCGCTTTTTCAAAGAAAATACATTTATTTTATAGGTGTTTCGCACACAGTGCGTGTTAAAAAAAATCGTGTTACGATTTTAATGCAATAAATTTGATATATTTATATTACTAACTATGCACTCCTTTTATTTATCATACTGAAAAAAAAAAAAAAAAAA
>KK116654.1:162033-204545 GCA_000611955.2 Stegodyphus mimosarum | reverse complement strand
TTTTTTTTTTTTTTTTTTGGTGAGTTGTAGATGTGTAGCTAAGGCTGTTATCAATTGCGTCTTAAAAAATATGGCTTATTGTAAATTCTGCATCTGTGTAACTGTTGGTGAATTACTAATAATAGGAAAATTCAAATTCATGCTTATCTTCTGTGAATGTAAATTTGAATTTTGATTAATTTCATCAGATAAAAGTTTTTTTAAAAGACTGTACCTTACACAATAAAAAATTATTTTTTCATACCCATCCGCAGTGGGAAACTAGATGTTATAATGTTGACGTACCAGTGTACACTGTTTCTTTAGGTAAATCTAAGTTCCTATCGAAGGTCATTACTGAACGTATATTGTCAGCTCTATCGTTTTCAGCTTATAGCCACAACAGTTGAAAAATCAGAACCGAAATTTGAAAAATATGTGGCATGCGTATAGAACTGAAAAACACTTCACAACACTTGCATGTCTCATGTGCTGCGTGAGATTTAGTTTAATTCTCTTGATGCTAAGCTGCAGCCAGCAGCAAGAGAAGTCAATTAACGTTAATAGAACAGACCCACCGTCTGAGACACAGCATATACAAGTATTTCCCTATTCTTATCGATGTCGTTTATAGCCTCGCTACAGGAGCGTGTTACCACTGCCAAAAGCTTATTTCTTGATTACGATTGACCGCCATTTAAGCGACATTTTCAAATCAGGCAAAATTTTAACTTTCACTAAAACCGCAGGAATCAGTATAAAAGAGGATACAGTGTTAGAATAATGATATGGGAATGAGCCAAAAAATTTGAACCGAAAATCACGCCAGGGTACCTGAGGAGTAGATCCCCGAGTCTGCGACAATTAGTGTGGTGCGCACAGACGAAAATAAACAACTCCAACAAAAAAAAAAAATACAGCGGCCGTCGGTTTTAAAGGCAGTCCCTCCTCTTTACCTGCCAACATCGCCGCGCGTTGTAATTACGCGCCAGGTTCCAGAGTATCCTTATTCACTCGCCCCACCGCCCCCACCCGATAGATTTGATTCCTAATAGGAAACCAGCATCGTGAAGGGGAGAGGTGGCTGTCACTGGAAGGCCGTGTCGTTCAGGCTTTTTGTAATTTACCGGCTTGTCTATATCTTGGAGGCGGAGGTGAGGTGTGCTTGAGATTGTTGCGCCCCTGCCGATCGATCCCTGAATCGCATTTCATTCAGATGAGTGTTTATAGGCTGGACGCCGGGTACTTTTGCTTTTTATTGGCACTTTTATGTTCGGCGTAAAAGTTTCAAGTCGGGGGCTCTGTCGATCCTTTGGCTTTGTTCCCGCCTGCAAGCGCGTTCTCAGCATGACATTAAGTATACATGCTGAGCAAACATGTGTAAACGCCATATCAGAATAGGGAACAGAGATCACATAAAATAACCCTACGCCGCTGAAGTTTTCCCATTTTCTTTTCTGTACTCATGATTGCAGTGCTTGGACATTTTATGAAAGAAAACTGCTGCCCACTTGAGTCTAGACGTCGCTAAATGGTGTGAAACTGATCCAAAAACTATCTTTTATTAAGATCTGAAAGCTCTGGCGCAAAATGATTCATCCTACAACTGACACTGACATCTAAACTTGATGACTTTGACCTAAAGATGAATCTGGCACGCGAATGGATCTGAGCCGAAATGGTAACACGTAAAATCATTTGGAAGTGGAAATATAGAAAAAGTGGATAGTTACTTTATTCTAGAAATGTGCGCAAATTCTTTATACTCTCTGAAATTACAAATTATCTTGTATTTTGAGTCATAGTTGCTTTGCTGTGGGAATTTAAAATAAATAAGTAAATATGAATAATTTAGGTCTGTACTTTTTTTATTATTTAAAAACAATATACTTTTATTCATCGTAATATAACATATCAAATTTCCAAATACTTCATTCGTTTAATCTTACCTGACGTTTTTTAAGTGCCTTCTTTTTTTAAAAAAATCCCATGATTACATAGAAAAAAAGGAGAAGGACGTTTTAGTTGAATAGATCAGTTTTAGCATTTTTCAGATAAACCTCTTCTCACGCATAATCTTTAAAAAATAACATTTGTTTTGCAGGGAGTTTGGAGTTAAGATCTAGGCCTACTAGTTGCTGGGTGGATAATACCGTTGGACGCGATTCCAGTTAGTTAAACACATTGGTTGCTTTCGCTTTTCAAAAAGCCCTTCATGAAGCTATTTATTTCGGTTTAAACTTAAAATTAAGCAAGAAAAAACTTTCGCGAAATCTTTGGCCTGATAGCTTCAGAAACCTTCCTTACGTGAACTCATCGCTGGAGATCGACAGAGTTTTATTCCAAATCTGCGTCAAATAAAGACTGTCACTTTTGTTCTGAAAACGACGAAATGCAGCTGGTATTTAAAACCGTACCTAAATTTAGCACATGAGCATAATTAATTGTTAACCGTGTCAATGGATTCGATTTAATTTTAAATAGATTTAGAATTTACATATGAACGCAGAATTCTGGGAATGTCGCAAGTTTTATAACGATTCGAATTCTTCAACTAAACAGGCATGCGCACAAGTGTTCATAGCGCAACAAAGCGCTTCATTGTAAATTGAAAAGTCGTATAATTGATTCATGCTCGGTGGAAACAAATGAGGAGATAATTACAAACTGACACTCTGCGCGTGGACATGAGAGGAAATTTATGTTGAGGCCGGCAGCACTTCTACATTTCGTTTTCGGGTGGATTTTTCTTTATTCTGCTATAAATTTTGTCTTTTCAAAAACATTCTGTAAAAGTTATCAGCTGGACCGACCGGCGTCATAGTCCTATCGTCCTAGTCGTGATAAGCTATTTACATATATCATCCTAAATTTATGTCGTCGTTGACAGCCATGAATAACTACGTAAAGATATAGTGTTATTTTTATGCGAAAAACAGTAAACTAAACTTGAGCGGGATTTGTGTTTTCTGTTTTGCGCAGTAGAAAGAGCTGTTGAGAAGACGATTTTTTATTTACTTGTTCATAAACAAAGCTCGTCGGCAATTGCCTTTGTTTAAAGGAGCAGCTATATGAAGCTACAGGTTGTTGAACAGTTGCCTGAATTTTAAAATCTCACCTTACCAAGGTACTTGAAGAAATGTCAGGAGTTACAATAGATCTAACAATAGAAAATATGTCTGCAGCCACGAGCACTAAACAGCTTTTCTGGACATTGTAAGCTTGTCAAGAAACAGCAAAAATAACTCAGTTTTTTTAAAGCAAATCGAAAATTTTAATCTAATTAACAAATATCTATGTTGTTGCTTCTTTTCTTCTCTCTTTTTTTTATTCGTACATTGGAAAGTGAAATTTTTTCTCGTAAGAATTTGCATAATAAATATGCATAAACTGTTACATGACCTTTCGTGCGGAAAACAGAATTGGGCTTGTTATTGCACGTTGCTGAAGATTTTGTATCCTTCATACGATTTTAATAGACATCGTGCATAAAGTAGAATTTAGAATGCTTGCAAAATACAGTGTGAAAAATGCAGTCACCTGAAGTCGAACACGAGAAGAATTATCGGAATCACAGGTGCACGTGAGAAGAATGTCTTAACTCCTTATAATATGGATTAGTGTGCATTTAATAAGATGGCGTGTCTCCAGTCAAGAGCGAAACTCTTCCTGATTCAATAATCGGAATTGTCGTGACTGCTTTCTGGACATTTAGCAACTTCTTTCCTTTCTTAAGTTGTGCATGACTCGTTTTAATTCTTGCAAATGGCGATTCCTTTGCACAACCTAATTAAAAGAACATCTGTGATTTATATCTGACGGAAAAATAGGAAATGTGCATGAATGAATTCATATTAGTGAATATGAACTTGGGCTTAATGAACATGGGTATTTCTTGATATAAATTTAAACTTTGTGTTCAGAACTGAATCAAATCTCTAAAAATTATTTAAAAACGACGAAATAAAAGTTATAAATTTTTACAAATCATTTTCAGACCAGTTTGTTTCATAACGATTTAGTTCTATGCATAAAATAACAACCTTGAAATGGTTTTAGAATTCGTAGCCCAGAAATAATAATTTTAAAAATAGTTCCACATTAAGATATACAATCACCTTAAAATTAAAGAAATATTAAAAATTTACTTGATAGCTGCTAATTTTTAGTACAGGATATTTTGGAATGACTCTAGAATGTTTCGTTTTGCCTTAAATGGCAAAATATTCGTTTCTGCCAAAGCTGCGATAAATTCCAGCAACGATAACAACTGAAGATAAATGATTCTTATAGTTTTATTTATTTACTCTAGCATACAGGTATATTATGAAATAGGTCAGTGACACGTGTTAAAAGAATAAAATTTTTGTTATTTGTTAAAAGTAGATGTTGAGAACTAGGCATAGAAAGATTTGTTATACATACGTAAAAACAAATATGCTGCTCTTATACATAAATATGAGTAAGTTTCATTATCAGTGCTTGAACATGAGCAAATTATTAATTTTACGGTTGGGAAAAAAAATTCAGTTTGCGGTGATGACATGCTTGTTAGTGTAAAGAAAAAAAAAATCGTGCCTAGTATAATTTTTGATAAACACATACTTACGATGATTTCTTGCAATGGTTAGTGTTTATACCTCGCAGCCGCTTGCGCCACTGGCCATCTAAAATAAGTATTATAGAGAAAAACTGTGTAATGATTTTAATTTAGTCCGCTAGCGTAATTTCATGAAAAATATCTAATGTTTTTAATTAGATAGACAAGGAATTGAATATATTTTTATTTGTATGAACTAGAATAAAAAAAAAGATATTAAGAACTGCGTTTATTGCTATTTAGTCTTTTATTTTGTTAATCAGTAGCAGACAGATCAAATATGAAACTTAAATATCTTACTCTTTACCGAACGGCAACGCGCATAGAAATACATGTATTTTATTTTTAAAAGTGGCAACGTATTGCCTTTAAATATCCATTTTGTTGATTAAATTTGAAAGATAAACAGCTTACGCTTTGCTGAATGGTAATCCGAATTGCATATTTCGAAGATTACTATTAATTATGATAATGATGTGTGCAGTGGGATATCATTTTTCAAAGCATTTTGTCCAGTTATTAAATTTAGGCTAAAGACATACAATTTTATAACGACAAATAAATTGTGAATAGCTCCCTTAATAAAATACAGTTTTAAACATGCAGTTTTAAAATTAGGGCTGGGCTGATTTTGCTGTTTTGTGAAAAGAGACTCATGTCTGACCATTTATCGAAATTTATAGTTTTTAATTTTCTCCTTCTTGGGAATTCCTTGAAAAATCCTGGGAATAATTGTAGGTATCTTAAAATACGTTTTGGGGAGAAAAGATTGGAACACAACAATTTTGTTAAAACTTAATTAAATTCGTTTGAAAACGAACTAATATTACTCATTACATAGCATATTAACAGAAAGTACTGAGAAAAAAAAAAGCTCCTGAAAACTACTTTTCAAAGATAATTTTACAGCAAATTATTTGCCTAGCAATAAATTTACTTGCAATTTCTTCCACAGTTTTCCTGTCTGCTAGCCAACTGTATTTGTGAAGACAGCACTGTTACAATAGTTTATGGCTTATTCGAGTTGGTTGCGTTACCTTCATTGCTTATGAGTGTAGATGAATTTGTCTGCATGGATAACATGGTGCTTGTGCATCTAATTAAATTCCTAGTTGTAGGAACCCCTCTTAATTCTTATTTTTTTTTTTATAGAAAAGGGCCATTTTTTTCTGCGCTAGAGATTACCGTTACGTTTCATTCTCGCCCCCCAACCGCAATAGTGGTTAGCGTCCCTGACTGCCGTGCCGTAGGTCCCGGGTTCGAATCCCGGAGAAGGCATGGTTGTTTGTAAATGTATAGTGTCGGTGCGGTATGGCGGCACGCTAAATATGCGGCGAGCCGAAGGTCCTCTCGTGCAATTTGGTGGAAGGAGATGGGGGTGGGAGACCAAGGACCCGTTTCTCCTCTCCCCGCGTTCTCCATCAAAATTAGGGGACGGAACTGAGCTAAATCGCACGGTCACCTGTATGGTGCTCAAGGCTGTTGCCAACGACAGGCGTATATTGCGCTGCTTGCCACGAGGAATTTCGTGAGCTTGGGCTGATGTTACTGTCAGACAAGTGAGCATGAGTAACAACAACAACAACAACATTTCATTCGCACTATTACAATGCTTCATTCGCTCTACAGCTAACTTCGAACACTTAACTCGTGCTTTCCTTTCCTTCAGTTACGATTGCATTTTCGTTATATTTATTAAAAACATTGCGCCAATTTCCCGTTTTATGGAATTCTTTTAGTTCACTAGAATTAAAGATCAATAAGAACGTATGCGAATTCTGAGGAGAAGGGATCTTGAATTCCTGGCAAAGATAGCTTAAGCTATTGTATTGTGTTGTATTAACGGGCGCAGCTCCCAGTCCACCTAGCCGGCTTGGTAAAAATACCTCAAGGGTACGGCTAGATAAAAATACCTTAAGATATCTATAGCCGGGTTATATGCTATTTTATCCCTCAATTTTTCATGCCTTCGTGGTGTAACGGTAGCACACTCGGCGCGTGTTAGAGAGATCCAGGTTCGAGTCCCGGCGAGGGCATTGAACATTTTTCACGGCTCCTACTATAAAAAAAACTTAATGACTCTACAGCCTGTTTTCAAAATATATGTGGCATTATAATCTAAGTTTAATCGTGACACATGCCAAATGGTTGGCATAGTTTTTATTTTCTATTTTATTTTTGCGTGAGTTTCGGGCTTGTTTGTCTGACATCCACCCGAGACAGGTCTAAGTGGTTTGGCTGTCAACGAGGGTCACCCTTTTCCTATCTAAAACCAACCCGAAATTTTATGCCAGATTTTACATAATTTTAAAAATCTGTCATTCGAATCGTAAAAATTAAAAAATTACAGATGTTACATCTGTTTATGATGCTTATGGCCATGCGATAAGGTTGTTGAACACCAGCAATTCGACGTAGGCCTGATTCTTAACGAACTGACTGGCTGCATGGGCATTTTTGTGATTTCCATCATGTGTGACGTGGATATGAGCCAGTTTCCCATAGAAAGTCCTACACGAAAGAATCCCTTCCCTTATGAAGATAGCCTTTAAGTGTTTTGCCAAAATCAAATAAAACAAAAACTGAAAATGTATTCGAGAACTTAAAATATAATTTTCACGCATTTTCCAGTGTATTATTCTCCTGAACCTTTTCTTCTTAAAAGGGAATAGTAAATTTTATACTAATAAATCTGCTACAGTAAAACTGAAATACCGGCTCCCTCCAGATTTTACTACTTCCCTAATTTCAAAGCCTGTAAAGAATTTGCATCTATTGTCAAAAGCGAATTTTAAATTCAACAATCTTCCTGTCATTGTTCTGTGGTAACTTCGGCAGTCTGAAAATTTGTTGAAAAGCTTTCCGCCAATTTTAAGTTATTCTGTATTTGGTCATGTTCACGCCGTTTATTTTTCTATTTGCTCCAAGCACATAAATCACGCGACGAACAATTGAATGCCAAAAGACAATACAACAAGTATGTGCCAGATAAGCCTTCTCTTACGTTAACAGAACTGACTGTAAAGAATATTTGAAATATATGAATTGTGTATTTGACATTTTACAGCCAATGGAGACGACTTTATGGAATAAATTTAAATTTTACTGTTTGAGTCATATTGCTGACTGAATTCCTCAGTGGCTTATGGGAAGAATCATGAAAAGGAATATTAGATATTTTAATTCTTAAGGTTCGTACCAGATCAAAATTCTAATTATATCCAAACAATTGCGATAGTAATATGGCAAAAGCAAAGCAAATGTAAGCATATTTCTTGTAAGCTTCAGATCTAAAGGAACTGAAATTTAATAAACGTGGTCAGAATATGAGGGTTCTTGTCATTTTTGAAGATACAGTGTGAAGTATTTTAGGTGTTAGTTCCTAATAGTAACTGGAACTGAAACCTTCTTGGAACTTTCAAATTACCACAAAAAAATTTCTGGTATGTATATTTTCCTTTTCCCCCCTTTTAACTGAAAAAGTATCATCTCCGTCACAGAATCAAAAACTGTGATTATCCACTATGGTAGAATGTCTCTTTAATCAGTTAAAAATTATGAAATTTTTAAAAAATGTATTTCATTGTCGATTTGCATGATAAAAAAAAAAAAAAAAAAAGACAAACTAGATTTTTTTAACTTATAGCTTTTACTCTTTCTAAGACCAGCGTTTGAAATTGAAGAATTAAGAGTTTCTAAGAGCTTTACACGAACGCAAAAATATTTTTATATTTAAAAAAATAAAAAAACTAATAACAATAATTTTTCGATGAAAGAAAAAACTGCTTGCAGTTTTCGGCAAAATAATTTTAGTATAAAATAAATAAATAAAATAAACAAGAAAACGCGAAAAGATTAAACTAGTTCCTTAAGTCCGATTACTGTATAAAGCCATTCAGAATAAAAACAGACTAAATGAAAACTTTGCGAAAACTATATTTTTAATATGAACCTAATTATTCATTTGAATCGCCTTTCTAATTAATGATTACAAAATGATGAATAAAACTAACAATTTGTTCCTAATTACAAAATCACAAATAAAAGACGCAAAATCATTTTTATTAATTATCAGCTTTCCCATACCTATCAAGTTACAGTATTAACAAATAGTTCAAAAACATAGGAAATTCCGTGAAAGTGTACTTTGTACCCACTGGAATTCGAACACAGCTGTGCATGTTAGGAGTAAAAATGACTTCAAAGTCAACAACCGAGCATTTGAGGCAAGGAAGATATTCATCATTTTAATCAAATACTGAAAAGCAAAAAACGTTTAAAGAGGTCAAAGAGAAAACCAAGAATTCGTTTATAAAGAAAAAATAAACATGTGAACCAATGATAAATAAAACATCATCAGCTCGATCATTCCATCGGCGAGGTGATTTTAGCCAGTGTCAAATGATAACAACGCCGGCGCTAACGATTACGATGAAAATACCTGGAAACATGATCGCTATCATGGATAGCATCAATTGCCTAATACCTAGTGGCAACAATTTTGAGTGACGTTCGCTGGAAGCGAGAGCAACGCGTGGGAATACCCGTTATTTTTGTTGTTATTTTCTCCTCTTTTCGTTCTTTTGATTCTCGATTGTGATGAAGTATTTTTATAACTATCTGCAACACGTGGCAGTTTTCATATTAACTTTCCTTTTTACGAAATATATTATTTTTGTAGACGTTGGTAATCGAATAAATTGGTAAATAACCTGTAAAAAAAAGTATGGTCGTTTTTGTCGGCCGTTAGTTTGATCCACGAAGGTATCCAGCCCTTTACACTTATAGCTGTAATATGCTCTTTAGTAATAACACAACCTAATTTCTGTTATTAAGACATATTTTTCTCACTAACTTCCATAAATTTTAATCTGAACAGACTTATCCCGGACGAGTACTCTCTATGTTGATTCTCGAAATGTTAATTCTCACTGCGTGCTGTTTCCTCAGCAATACGGGAGATAATAAATCTAAAACTATATTTTTAACAATCAAATACATCACACACGTGCTTTCTTCCTAACTCCTTGCATATAGTTGTCAAGTAACACTGTATTTCTAATGCGAGCATATAGTATATTAGAAAAGAAATATTATTCCAGTATTGAAGAGAACTAATTCCTGAAGAGTTAGTTCCTTTTAATTTTTTAAAACTTAATACCGACTTTATGTTGATTCCGTTAAACATTAATTTGATATTATAATCGCATGAATTTGACATATATTTTATTGCTTCTGTATCTACAAACAAGCTGTTAATTATTTTATAGTAACATTTCTGCATTTGTTTCTGCGTTCAGCTCAGAGTTAACGGAAACATTAGATCACAATGAATATTGAATATGTTTGAAGTCATTTTACTACCATGCTGACTAAAAGATAGATTTTTCGCGTCTCATATTTTTGGGTTATTCAGAATTTGCAAAATCGCAATTCTTACACAAAAAATTTTCCATTTAGTCTAAAAAAGTAATATGCTATATAAGATGAAAAATATCTGTTTCAGTATAGTCTGGAATTCCGGTTCTCAAACGAGTGTTCTTCGCCGGCAACATTCTGTGCAAATGAATTTCTAAACACCTTCACGTTTGAGACAAATAGCTGCACGTTCCGATTTTATTTCCTGTCCTTTCAGTGCATAGGCGTTCCACGCTATTTCATTCGCCGCACAGCTAATTTTAATTCTTCTCCAAGGAAGAAATGCAGTTGTGGAAGATTCGAGGCAAAGTGGGCAATTGAAAGAAATGAAATATAAAAGGAAGTTTTCCACTGTTTATTCTGGCTTCATATCGCTGGTTGGACGGTTGCCATTACGTGAATGCAATGAAGTTTTAAAAGAGAACTATGCGACATGATGGGATTTTACCTTTTTTTTTCCCGAAAAGTCTGGGGTGGCACCTTCACCTGTTACATTCATAGAATGGCGAATTATTATACTCGTTCAACCATGAAATCGTGTTAACGAATCAGCTTCGTTCGGGATCTTGCATACTTCAATATTTCATTTTTTATTTAATTATATTGATTTTATTATACTTATTACTAAATTGTTATGCTGAAAAACGTAATTATTAAAATATTAATACTATTAAAAAAGGTAAATCGATCTTTCAGAATTTTTATAACTAAATTTAAGAGAGAAGGAAAAAAAGGCAGGGAGAATCGTATATTGGAACTTAAATGTGGAATTAGCATTGAATGTGCATCAAAAAGGTCCTTGATTTTGTTGCCAGTTTGCCAAACCAAGCTTATTTCGGTCTAATTAATAAAATTTCACCGAAAGAGTAAAAAAATAGGATTATCTGGATGCTCGTCATTGAGAAATGTAAAGAATACTGAATACTCGACAAAAAAGAATTAGATTTCGATCTTTAAATGCAGTGTCCGTGTTTGTTTAGGAAACTGGCTAAATTGCGTGGAGGAAAGAAAAGAAATAAATTTACGTCAACGTTAAGTACGTGAGATAAAAGGAAACTTCAAAACTATTTTGTGAAATCTAACCGCTGCTAGTCAGAACCATGTATTCCCTGAAACATGTAGCGTGTAAAAGTAAGAATTCGTTTATGAACATAAAATTCACACGATTGCCTACCTATTCGTATTAAAAAACGAACAAATCTTGCTGTAATGTAAGAATAAGATAAGGGACAAAGGAATATTATAAATAATGCTCAGAAAAATGTGTAGTACAACCAAATTTTTTGTGTATATTTATAAAAACAACGAGAGTGTATTACGACGATGCCGAGATTCATTGTAAAATCTTGTCTGAATGCATTCTTAAAACACGACCTCCTCCATTGTCTTCGTTTCCATTTGCATACTTATATTTAAGGTACGGAATTTTTTAGATCATAAAAAAATTTATTTTGGCCATAGCAAGGACGTTTGGAGCTTTGTAATGTATCGTATTATTCTTTACCAAAATTTAAAGTAATATGCGAAACAGCAGACATAATGTGAGAAAATCAAGCATTATAAGGCTTATAACATTCATTTATTTATTTTTTACCTATCTCAGCTAAATAATTGGAAATCTATTTGATAATATTAAAAAATAACGGCTCATTGATTAGTATCAGACTAAATATTTGTGTTTTTTCCCTTTGTCTCTGAACCCTTGCCTTCATTGACAGCTGAAGACAGAAATGTATAAAGTCAAGTGTGTGGGTTGAGTATTATGAATTCTATACTAATTCAGAATTCTTTGCTTGAATTTGCCATAAATCCCGGATAAAAGTGTTCCAAAGAGTCTCATATTACCTCTTTTATATTCTGATCTCTCGACCGTAATAAGCTCAAACTAGAGTGTCGAGGAATGGCTTCGACAATGCATAAAGTCACATAAAGAAAAAAAAAAGTGATAGGCTGCATTCCAAGCAACCGACATTCATTTGATGAAAATATATAGGTCTGTAAAATTCTGTCGGCTTCTAAGATAGATGTAATGAAATCAAGATCTAATTTACATGCCGTTGTTCATGACAATCCCTGCGTAAAGAGCATCTGAATCATGACTTCCCGAAGTTGCTTATCCTCAAGTCACTAAACTGTGACAGGTTTAACGTCTTCGTATGAAGGTGCAATAAAGAAACTGTGGCTTCAGTACTGCATGTAGAATGAAGTGCCACTATGAAGCGTCTTCAGAGAAGTGTGCTCTGCATTTTAGCGTGAATAGAACTGGCAACAATTCAAAGTAATCCCATCTGAAGACTGATCTCACTTTTTCTTGATCATTCTCCAAAAGAATCTATTTAATTAATTTAGGAAATATGTTAGTTCCTTGAATTTTTGTGTAAATCATATTATATAATAAAAAAATAAATGGAATTATAATATAAATTTTGGTTAATAGAACTGAAAAGAATTGCTTAAGCCACATAAATCATACCCGATGCAAATTTTGAAATTAAATGCTGCTGTGCTTTGAAATCAAAGGCATTGTTTGACTAAAGTACAAACTCCACGGCATAATAATTAATCAATTAATTAATGCTTTTACAAATGGGTTATGTTGTAAGACCGTTGATCAGATTTTCATAAAGTCCTTGTACAGTTATATTTTGTTTTATGGTTTTATTGCTCTTCTCTGTGTTAAACCATAATTGTTAGCACTGCTCTTTTTTTCTTTTTCTTTTTTTTTCTTTTATAAATCGAAGAAGTCTGGCAATTCTGTTTTCAGCAAGTCGATCTGCCCAGTTTTGCCAACCGAATGTTCTTACTTGATGTTTCTCATTCCTTTAATTTTGGAAGCTTTTCAATTTTTTCCTTTATTACAACATTCAGATGAGCCAAATAATAACCTTACAATGGTCCCCTAGGGGCTCAACAACTTATTCTGTATTTAAATTTTCCTTATTTTTAACTATTATTGAATTTTGTCCGTCGTTTAAAAGGCTCATCTAACGAAATTATAATCTTCTTAAAAATATTATTTTTTATATCAAGTTCAGGCATTTGGTACCTATCTTTAAATTCATGCAATATTTTGAGCTTTTTTGGCTAATATTATCCTTACATTACTGTTAATAATAACCTTTAGAAAGATCTATAAATATTCAAGTGAAGGAAATGATATCCGTATCTCTCGTTGTGAAAAGTCAAGAATCAGGCTTTAAACAATCTTTCTTTAAACAGTTTGTGGCATCTTTTTAAGTTCTTCTGATAGTTAAATATCAGTTAAACACTATATTATTTTCCATTTAGTTCACATCATGAATATTCACTCAGACCAGAAACTTATGTAAATTTAAAGCAAGCAAAAGAACTTTAAATATTAAGGAAAATTGCTTGCAACTAAAGCGACTATACGGTGGCAGCCTTCAGCTTCATCGAACCCAATAATACCATTTCTAGACTCCAAGGTTATGCGTTAGATATTGGGACTAGTGCAAGAAATGCCTTTAAACTCCTATGGTCAGGAGGGGCAATATTTGGCAAATAACTCTGAACAGCCTTTACTTATTTGAGGAATTGTTTATGAAAACTGTAAACTGTGTAAAATAATATAAGTTAACTAGACGTTATTATTAACCATAAGCTCTTATGGACTTGTCATTTTAAGCATATCTTAGGAAAAGCCAGTGATATTACCAAACAATTTTCTGTACTCATCGGAAACTACTCTGGAGTGCCTCTTAGCAAAAAGAAAAGTTAGAAGACGAGTTCGCCAACTAGGATTTCACCATCAAATACGAACTTCTACAAATTTCAGGTAGTACAGAATAAGATTCTGAGAACTTTACACGTTCATTACTAATTAGAAATAGACAAATACATGATGACTTGAAAATCAAGTCTACAATGATCACCATTTCTAAATTTAATGAGCCTTTCTTCAAAACTGGATTTAACTGTAATCCTGAAACTTCTTTTAGAAGTGTTTAGTTACTAATCGTTTCAGAAGATAACTTGATCTGACCATTTTGCTACTCATCATGCTTAGAGACCACAAATTTATAACCAAACTCAGATTGCTGACTTTTGTTTATTTTTTTGTATATAGTTCATTTCATTTTTTGTTTGTTTTTGTTTGTCGCATTTTCCGAATTCATGAACTACTAATGACTGTATAGTTTACCTACTTTGCTTGCATAGTTTGTATCATTCATATTCATATTGCGTCTTTTATTTTGTATTTTGCTTTAGAGGTGACATGACTTATGTCTCGTCACTTCTCATCTGACTGCCATCTTTACAGTACAGAAGACAACTGTCTTCTTCTCATTTACCGCACTTCCTTGACCAGTTCTCGAAATTTCACCTGCTATCCTCAGAAGTTTTATTATCTTATCTAGCTTTTTAAGGCCCATCTTGGGCTATATAAGCAGCTTCATAATCCGTACCCGTATTTGTATCTTGCAACTCAAGATCTTTTTCACGAATAGCGTCTTGTCTATTAGTAAAACTTCTCTCTCTAACCCAGCTAGTCATCGAGTTCGTACATTTTTAAGTAGTAAGTGCATCCGCTTTTATAGCTGGTTAAACCAAGTTAATTCAGATGTCTTGCTTTAAGATTTACAGCTTTTAATAACAACACTTCGTTCAAAGAAGGTCGCCTAACTGTCACAAGAGCTTCGTGTTATTAAATTAAACTTTTTAATATTATTGATCTTTCTTGTAATCACACACCGAAAACCGCAAGTAAAAGTCAAGTAAATACTAATTTGTGATTTATGTAAGTTTTATGCTAAGTAGGATAATTCGCTAACAGTTACCTTTCAGAAATTTTACAAAATAACTGATTTATGAAAGCTAAGGAAAAATTTTTATTGGAATTAAAATAATACTTCACCGAACATGCAATCCGTGCATAAGAGCCTTATTGCATGTTGACTATATTATATACAGATATAAATATATAATGTATTGTAACTTTTTAGTAATGAATCAATGTAACTAACTCGTCCAGCCATACCTTAAGATACGCCTGAATTTTGTTTATTGCCTCTTAATAAAAGCGTAACTTAGTTTGTCAAATATTAATCGGGGAAGTACATTCAGTATTACTTAATAACAGAAATTCCCGCTTCAGGTCTCAATGACGCAATCAAAGAAATTCTATTGTAATATAAAGGAATGAAAGACAAATAAAAATGGTGAAGAAATCTGCTCTGCGGGAGGTATTCGCTCTTATCCCAGATGAGAGAAAGGGAAAAAAAAAATGATAATAATAAAAAGTGCGATCGTTGATTTCTGTTTCAAATTCTGTTTGTATTTTTGGTGTCCTTTCCGACTGCCTTGAGATAGCGGTCGCTTCTATCTGCGTGAAAAACCCATCATCGCCTTTGTTGTGGAACTTCAGATTAAATAATCATCTTTCGACGGCACTCGGTGGGAAAGGGGGAGGGAACGAACTGCTGCTGCTGAAGTAGCATTTGTTGTTTTTATCGACTTCTTCCTTTGCATTTAAACAATCCGGAAAGAAGTATTCTACATAAACAGGGAATTGTTTTATTACTGATTGTACCTTTTTATCTTCGGTGGGAGAGATCGTGTTTTACATATCAACAGTACACCAGAGCTATTCGAAGATCTTGTGTTTTATTGTTCATTTCTTTCACCAAGTGTTAAGCAAAAGTAATCAGATGTAAGTAAAACTTTCGCCTCTTTACGGTCAAAGGCAATCATCTACTGGATATAAACAGCCAGTTTCTATTCTGTTCTAATGACGGCTACGGAATTAAAAAAATAAATAATGAATAATTATGCTGTCGGTTAGTTTTATACGTCATATGAGAAGTAATCTTAAAGCAAAGTTTTCATGAAATTCTTTAGTATCAGAATAAATGGTTCATAAACATAGAAGTTAAAAACACAATAATGCTATTTAAATAAATTCAAAATAATACATGAATAATGCAACAGCTTTGCGACAGCATCAGATCCATAAAATTCATGTTGTAACTGATAGCGTGCAGTTCTTGCTTCCACGGAGCAAAAGAGCTTTCATCTGAAATTCGAGATGTCTCAGGTGCCATTTCTGTTTGAAGCAAATCAAATTTAATTGCTTGCAATAAGATTTAATTGCGTCCAATAAGAAATCGTTATATAAATACCAGTAATGCGAAACAAATGGGATTTCTTCACGCAATCGCAGCTGCATAACGTTATAGAAAACAGGTAGATAAATTTTCTATGCATTAAAAATGTTAATCATGTAAACTAAGACGTAGCCTATGTGCTGTACAAAAAATGCTAGCGATAGGTTTTCAGTATGTCTGTTCTCATTTCATTCACTCGCGAGTTTTTATTTATCGCTATATAAAAGTAATGCCTATTTTGGCCATTTATTCTATCTACTACATTTGCGGGAAGACCACTGTACTTCATGCGTTCATAAGAATTTTTTTATACTGTGTTAAGCGACTTTAAAAGTCATTAGTTTTCATCCTACTGTATTAATATACCCACCCCGGAAGGCAGCCCCAGGACGGGGGTCCAACTCTTGCGTTCTGTATTAATCTACACACTTAAAAATCTAAATTCATAGATTTTGTTGATTAATATTTGGCAAATCGTTCCTGTTTTGTTTTAGTTTTGTTTTGTGGACATCTAAAAATTCTCTGCTGGAAATATTTCCAGTTACTTAATTTCCATTTCTCTTCATTATCTTTTCTTGGTCTGAAGCGCTTCGAAGTATTCAGTAATATCTTCACCGCTACTGAGTTACCAACCAACGATATTAGAACCATATTTTCCGCAAATCCGCGAAAAATAATTCCTGTGTAGGCAATAAATAAGCAAAAGTTATATTTTCCTTGTTTTCAGCCAACGGTTAGGAACTATAAAGTGGCTCAATAACTGAAAAAGCCGCAGCTGCTGATTTCGAGTAACACGCATGGAGTAAATGCCCTAATTTATTCCCGTATCTCAAGCACTTGCGGGCTCTTTTAGTATTATTTTTGTTTTTCGTTGTGAACACTCTGAAAAGTGTTTATTATATTGTTAGTAACTTATTCCAAACCTGAAAACCGCAAATTTCATTCATTATCTTCTACTTTTTTTGCCCATTTCCCTTTCTCTGTCTTCCCTTTTTGAAACTTCCTGAAATCTCTTACTAGGTTTCTCCCCCTGTATCCCACTGTTTCTCCATTGTTATGCCGAAGAGTTTTATTCCCATTACTTATGCATGAAAATTGAGTTAGCAATTCTAAATTAATTGTTAGAAAATGCAGAAGAACTCCAAACATTCGAGCTAACTAGAGCCACTGTATTTATTGTAATGCAATGAAGGAACTCTACTTTTTCGTTTATCGTATTTTATTTCGTTAAAAAATAAAATACTTTCATTTCCGTAAAACAAAATGTAAAGTTGTTTTTCCTACAAAACAGACAAATTAACTTTTTTGTTTATCTAAGCGCAAAATTTATTTCTCTTTCACCTAAAATAGAAAGATGAATCAAATTTTTATTGACGTAGGCTGTAAACTAAACATAGAAGACAAAAACATCTTACTGATATTTTTGTCGCACTGAAATTCGAACAAAATTAATTTTTTATTTGTTTAGAAATAAAATTCATCACCTATGCCTATTGTAGCTGTATTCATCTAAAATATTTTTAATCTAAAGTGGAGAAATAACAAAATTAACAATGTAATTATATATTACATTCTCCGTTATTTTAATCAGCATTTTTATTTATTATCATGAATTTGTCCTGTACTTCTGCTTTTTGTCTACGCACCAGAAATACAAATTATGTGAGTTCAATAATGAGCACGAATTTAAGTTTAAAGAGATAGCTTTGGCAACTAGGCCTGGAGCTGTATAATTCTGACCTAACATTCTGGAATGCTGTGCTGATTATTAGTGAGATAACTTTCATTTGGCGTGCGTGAGAAGGCACGTTAACATGGGAACCAGACTCTGTAATATTCGTTTATAAAGTAATTTAATTACTGTTGCATTCTTAGGCCGAAAGCAAAGGAAGTTTATATTTTATGAATCATTTTAGTTGGTAAACTTCAAACGAAGATACCAGTAAATGTTCTAGTTGCTTTTACACGATTGCTGTTATTCCTTTTGTGTTAATTTTAGTTAGAGATGGAGAAAAATTCCTCTGGCTGTCAGCAAGGTTACCCAGTATTAGATTTAATCCAACTAGATTTAAAAATATGTAAATAAAAGTTAACACCAAGCTTGATTTACCTTGGTCTAAAAAAACAACTGATGCGAATAAAAGGATATCTGAAGTCTATATCCAAATTTCTATTGTATTTCCTGTGCAATTGTATTTCTCTTAATAACAATAATAAATACCGTAAACATCATTAGTATATTGGTTATCTCAATGCTAAAAATGTAAATTTGCTGTGCTTTTACAGTAAAATTCGTTAATCAGAATCAATTTCGGTCTTCAAAGCTAATTTTTGCTCTTCAACTAGTAGCTTGGACATAAATTACTGTCGAAGTCCGGATTGTTTGTTATGACAAAGCACTCGGGAGCAATCTGGCTTAGAAAAAATGCTGCTGTGGAGGACTTTAAAAGGCCTATTAAATATTTCATGCTGCATTCAATAGTTCAACGCAGTTATTGATAAAATACAGAATTGTCCCAACCTATCAGTAATAGGCCTAGTTTTCCGTTCCATCTCCTTTGTCAATTATAATCAGCATCTCGGAGCATGAAATTCACAGCAATGCTGAACAGCGAGGTGTCACTAGATTTTTGACTAATGATAGTGTCTGCCATCTTATCTCGAATTTATTTAAGAGTCAAAAATCAGTTTGAGATTTCTTGACCTAAATGTTTGGTGCAGGTCTAGGAAGCTCAGGCGAGAGCTGAAAATTAATCACCTGTTCAGTCGGCCGAGAATTTTAACCGATGAGATAAGCTGACTGTCTTTCATGCATTAATTCGGGCGGATTGGAAAATCATCATCACCGTAATCGCTAAGCAACTTAAAATATGTGCTGTTGTTATGAACACATTAATTAAATATTGTCTTAAATGTAGCAAGGGAAGTAACAGGTAGTTAGAAATTTTGATGCCTGAACTCTGAAAGAAAATTCTTTGCAATCAAACAGCACTAGTAGCATGTCCTAAATCACCCCTACCCTGCCAGTTCAAATTTAGCACCACCAGATTTTCATCTTGTCGGTTAACTTATAGAATTTTTAGGAGGAAAGAAATTCAAATCTAATGAGTAGGTTATTGACCCCGTGCAAAAATGGGTCAACATGCAGACAAAAGTATTTTATTCTTCTGAAATTAAGAAATTTCCCTGGCGCTGGAACAAGTGTGTTTCTCTGGCAGGTGACTGCGCAGAAAACAGAGGTTAAGTCGTTTCACTGAATTCAACACATACAGTTCAGCTGATAAATTTTATTATATTTAAATTCCTCTCCTATTGTTCTGTGTCTGCCTCTTGTCACATGTATATCGCTCGGGGCAATTTTAATGCTATATAATGAATTATTACACTTTACAGGTACATAATTATGTTATATTATTGTCATAAATAAAAACATACATAAGTAATGCCAGTCTTTTAATATTGAAGAAAATCGAATAATCGAACGGCATCCAATTGGTCACTGAAATCTCTCTTAAAGCTTTTAAAGAGCTCTACCGTTCATCTTCGTTTTAGTACCAAGATGACGCATCCAATCACAGTGTCTCATAGCAAAGCGTCTAAATCGAGCTGTGTCCATTTCACAAATACACAGCAGTCAGCCGGCGCCTAGGCGAATTATGACGTCAGAACCCTTTTTGCCGATAAGGTCCGATAAACTCGGAACATACACGAGGGAAAAAAGGGAGAGGGAATAATTCATGACGTCATCATCCGTAGTCCTTTTATACTCACTAACGCTTTTATAGAATAAGATTGACAGCATCATTTTATTTATACTGTTTTCTTTTTTGTTTCATCTAAACAAGGTTAGTTCCTGGGGCCATCCTTACATTACGACTCTTTACGACTTTGGTTCGCTTTGATTTAATATCCTTAAAAGAATTCTACTTACTGCAATATTTATTAAATAATTTCGAAATTTGTATGACTACATTTTGGTCTGGCAATCTCTGTATTGCAGAAATTTTACCTAATTGAGTGAGAAATCTTTCGAATTACATATATACGGAAATGAAATTTCATCAAAAAATTAATTAAAGTTTAATAAGCTCATGTGTTATTTCCATTACTAAATCTCGCTTGTTATTTAGTAATAAATTGGTATGTAACTTCTTGATATAACTTCTTGATATTCTTGATAACTTCCTTGTAACTTCATTCATTATCTATAAAAAAAATTACTGGAATTTGTAATCAGCTGATATATAGAGAATAATAATAATAAAAATATCTGGTTTGTGAACATACTCCTGATCATTCTACTAGAAACTGCTGGAATAAAAAAGTTTCAGCAACCGAAGTTGCCATTTTTATAGCCTAAATTTCTAAAAATCAATTAAAAGACTGTTTATACAGCACATATGATAACATATCAGTCAGTCATGTAATTCTAAATTATCCGACTTCGTGTTTTAGAACTGAATTTTTTTGAAGAATTCCACGTGTTATGAAAGACGAAGTTGCTTTCAGATTTAATTCGGGCTCCTAAGAAAGCATATTTCTTTTGAAGCTTAAATAAATTTTGCTAAACGCTTTGCTTTGTTCCGCTGCACCCAAATTTGTAGCGTATATGAAATTATTTTGGACTGCTGTTTATTTATTTATATATTTACTCATGACAAAGTCGTATGAATAATTGATGCTTACTTAAAAAGAAATATCTGTATACCTATTTAGTTTCATGAATTCTTTTTTGACTCCGAGTATTCACTGCTAAGCGCCTGATTTGTGCGCCTGACCTACAATAAATATGATTTACAGCTAATGGTAGATAATTATCCATTAACTGGACACTGCAGTTTTATTTTTATTTGTCCTTTCACAAGCAAACAGCTGGCTGCATAAACAAAGTCCTTCACGAAGACCTTCATCCCCCTAGGAAGATGCCATTAATATACTTAATCCAGTGGTTCTCAACTTTTTCTGCCCCTTGCAGCCATCTCACCACTGCTATAAGATCATGCCTTCCCTTTCTAAAACTTGAAAAATATATATATATTTATTTAGATTTAGATATTTTTAACGATACAACAGGAAGCAGGTGGAATCAGACTGACCACATCCCCCTTCCGAAATTTTTTCCCGGTTGAAACCTTCTGCCATAATCCAATCCACCACAGTCCTTACACAGGCGAAAATAAATAAATAAAATATAAGATTTGACTAACCAACTCAAATTATTAAATACTTGCAATTTCTTCACCCTCAAAATAGTATGAGTTCGAGTTATTGCATTTTAAGGGTAATCTACATATTGGTAAACTTAAAATAGCTTTCACAAACTTTTCATCACTTCTTATGAAATTACGAAAGATCAATAGAGAGAGGAGAGCTTCGAGAGAAATTAATATTGCATCTATTCATCTGATTCCGAGGTAGAAAAAATACGTTTGCCTTCTTCAAGTGCCCAGTAATGGCGAAATGAGTAAAACTACAGAAGGCTGATTGATCTGCCTCGATGCACACTTGATGTGTATTCCAGAGGTGTAGGGTTCGAGTGCCTGGCGAGGGCATTACACATTTTTTACGTTTCCAGAATGAAAAACCTTAATGATTTCCTTAAGATCTCCAAGTGGCGCCCGAACTAAAGTGGTGGACGCTAATTCGTCACCACCAGGATTTGCTTTAAAAGGGGTGTGTGTAAGGTATTTGCTTCCTCCTTTCCGCATGCCTTCGTGATATTACTGAAAGCACCCTTGACGCGTTTTCGAAAGGTTCAGGGTTTGATTCCCGGCCAGGGTACTACACATTTTTCACCTCCTGCTTCCAAAAAACCTTAATGACTGTACAAGTTTATTAATTTCTTTGGAGTTTTAATTGTCAGGAACTAAATAGGCTGGCTGTATGAGTCTTCAACGTTTTTACTCAAGCATAACGTAAATGCGAGCTAATTTTCTTTACTACGATCTTTTTGAAACTATTCAGGTTTATATAAATATTCCTGCGGGTGGGTGATCCGATATAAAAATGCATGCTTATCTTCTTTAATGGGAAGCAGTTTATTTATTGGTAATAAAACTAAAATGACCTTTACTTATTGTAGCAAAAACATTAGTTATATATTTACAATTCCGTTAGATATTCAGACAGGTCTTTTTGGAATATTCGAAATTTAACTGTTGTATAGTTCTGTAGCTGAATTTCTAAGCCGTTTACAGCATAGCCCATAAAAGTCTTGCAGCATTCAGTCAGCTGATATTTGAACTTTCGTCTTATCATTATTTTTTTTTCAGTCTCTGTTTTGTGTGTCCTTGGATTATCGTATTTAAACTGAAGTCGTTTCTGGAAATTTAACACAATGGAAACCTCCCGCGGTTTTTAATTCCTTCTTTGACTTTTTACTTAGGTGTCCGGCTCTGAGCAGTTCCATGATGAGTTTGAAACGTATTAGGATAGTATGTTTAATTTATGTACTTTTTTATTTATAAACGTTTACGTGCAAGAGTGAAATTATAAATTTAAGAAGAAGGGATAGATAAAGAAAATTATCAGAAAGTTTCTTTAAAAGTGCTTAAAATGCCAAAATACCGAAAAATTACTTCTCATTTTAATATTACTTTTTATTATTGTTAACTGCGACTTTGTTTGAGGCTGTCGCCAGCGCAATGAAAGAGAAAAACATCTGACAATTGTGAAGATAAAACTGATTTCGCATCTTGCAAAAGGAATTTAGCATTAAATGTTTGTATATATATAAAAAAAGAGGGAATTTTTATGAAATCTTTTTTTTTTTTTTTTTTTTTTTTTTTGTTTTTTGTAGGAAAGGACTTGTAAAATTAATTTTAAATAAGTCTTTTATATTAGTGAATAAAAAACCTTCTAAAAACGATCAAAATATTTTAATTAGATTTTCAGCTAGCTCGATAAAAAACACTTTTATGCGATACTTTAACATTTGCTTAAACTAAAATGTTTTGAATTTTAATATTAGCCTCTTAATTTAAACTAGTTACAAAGTTATGCGAAGGGGGGGGGAATTAAAAAATTTTCAGTTTTTTTTTTCCTTCTTTATTTTTACAAATTCAGAAATCAGAACACTTCAGTGACAAAACTGTGACACAATATATGTATTTGTATACTGGGGACTTTTAATGAGCGATTTTGAAGAGGAATTTAACGTTTAATTTCAGAGGAATGATATCTTATGTGATTTCATTCATATTGCTTTAAGTTTTTTATTAGTTTGAGCAGTCTGGCATATTTATTAAAAGTAGCAGCCGTAAATATGAAATTGAGTTTTATTTTTAAAAAGCCGCATAATTTTTTTTTTATTTTTTTATTATTATTATTCAATTTCTAGTTTGC
Organism: Stegodyphus mimosarum; assembly: GCA_000611955.2. Lineage (NCBI taxonomy): Eukaryota > Metazoa > Arthropoda > Arachnida > Araneae > Eresidae > Stegodyphus > Stegodyphus mimosarum. The sequence continues at coordinate 181,079 of KK116654.1, read as the reverse complement.
AAAGTAAAAGCAAAAATGAGTGAACATTTGAAAACTTTTTGTATACCTTATGCCCAGTAAATTCTTAAAAATAGGCATTTTGTACGTTCATATCGTCACAGATAGTAAAACTGTTCAACCTATTACCTAAGAGTGTGCATATTTCAATTATAAATTATATTGATAATTTTTATGCCTGATAGAATTATTGCATTCTTAAGGGTTATGGAAAATAAAAATAAAATTAAAAGAGGAGGAAAATAATAAAGATAAAACAAGGTAAATATTTTTTTTTCTCTCCTTCTTGCTATGCGGAAAGCTATACTGCAAGTTTACTTTATTAGTAAACAAAATAATAATGCGTGCAAAACAAACGTATCAACCATACGTGCAAAGCATATTTTCCTTCTTTATAAATTCCATAAACAAGAAAGTTAAAAACATTAATTACTGTTACTTTTAAATATAAGGTAAAAGATAGATATCTCTTTGCTCCAATTGCTCACCACTGAATGCCCCCTTTTAGTCTTACATTACCCATATAAATATATATAAACATCCGTATGTATATATAGGCGTATCTATTTATGCATTTATATAAAAGAATGCCAGGAAGATAACTCGGATAAAAAAGCAACAATCTGCGGAAGGGACGAGGGGTGCAGTCGTCTGAATGGGGCAGCTTCCCGGCGCCATGGCAAAGAAAGAATCTTCCTTTTTCTTATTCTTGTATTTTATTTTTTAATCCAGCACTCCCACGCTTTTTTTATTTATAGCTTTTTGTTATATCGTCATTGTGAAAACGTTTCTCATTTTTGATTTTATATGTATTATATTATTTTTCTTTTTCCTCTTTTCGCGAGTTTTAAAGTGCTGGAACCAATGCTGTCATGCATGCTTAAGCCGTTCGGAATCGTCTTTAAAAGAGAGTTCCGTGACACAGTAGTATTTGCATGAATGAAAATGAACGGAATATTCAGAGTACCGTTTTCCGCCGCCAAATTTACCATTCAATTTCGTGCGGTATATTTCATGAATGAAAGGGAAGGTTTTGTAATGTCATAAAGTGATAGGACTGTAAAGCTCCAGTCATCCGGACTTCACATAAATAGAAAGTCAGTTTTCTTATTCCTAATTTAAGTAAATAAAGTTTGCATTTTCGAGTTAAGAAAATTTTCCTTTCTTGCATATCATGTAATAGTAACAAAATGTTCTATAGATTTTTTTTAATTATTAAATTATTTTACAATGATGTATGCAACGAGTAAATTGGCCTGCAGTGTTCGGCAAAGAATGTGGTATGTAAATATTAACAGAAAAATATTTTGCGCGGTATTAAATAGCTATATACTGGATTTAGTAATATTATGGTAGTTTTCTCTGCATGCACTAAATGTTTATCTTGTAACTGGCAGCTTAACTGCAATCAATTACTTTCTCTTAGATTATCAGTGTATATCTTTATATTGTTGAGGTTTATTTTAACTGAAATAAATAGTGTTGTGTGTTTAGGGTAATAAAAATACATCTAATTTTCTCGAATAAATTTTTTAATTTTATTTGAGGAAAGAGAACTATTTTTAGCCCTAAGGGGTGTTATTCAGAATGGATATTAGTCTCGAAACGCCACTTTGTGTCGAATCACAAAAAACGTTGAATCAATTTTCAGATTTTTGTCACCAAATATTATCGCCTACTATTATATTCAAATAAATTAAATGCATGAATGTATATATGTTTCTCGCACTGTGAAAAAACTTAGAGCAGTGAAATTTTGAATAACTGAGTCCTCCGCCGAAATATAGGCAAAGGGAAGCCCGAATTTTAAATTTCGAATATGTTTTATTATCTATTTCATATTTTGTAAAACTTTAACGAATTTTTTATTAAAAAACTCAACAATTTCAAAGCAAGCAGTGGCAACACTGTAGGGAATAAAAGAATTTTATCTCCACCGCGCGCGACTGTCTTTCGGAAATTCAAACGGTATGCTGTTTTTAAATATTTTTAGCCAGTGTGGCCTTAATCCAAATGCTCGTGAAATGTGTACGTCTTTATAGATGAAAAAGAAATGCTCAATTGGACGTAATATAAAATTTGAAAGATTTCAGATTTTTTTAGGGTGCTCCTATGAAACGTTTGGAGAGTATTCCTATGAAACATCTCATGAAAAAAATGACGTAAAACAAAGAAACGGTTACTATTAATTTATATGAGAAAAACAGGCGAGGCTACATAAACTTAAAGCAAATAATGCATAAAATCTAAAGTGACAAAAACATAATGTATGAATAATGCCTTCTTTCACTTTAAAGTTTGGAAAAATAGGGAGAAGGCTAATAAATAGGCTTAGCGATGATAATGTGTTATACTGTTTACAGAGCTAAAGTTGGTGAAGGTGTAGAAAGAAAATGGAGAGAATCATCTATTAATATAGTATTGTTGATCGAATGAATCACAGCTGATAGATTGCTAAAGTAAAACTTTCTTCATGTCATCTTCATAGATGTCAACGGTCGATGTTTGTCGTTTTGGTATAGATAATATGTAAAATTTGAAATATGATGGCATATTTAATTGTTTAAAACTTATTTATAATTCTTTGCTTATATACAAGTCTTCTAAGGTCGTCAAGGTTTACCACAAATCTGCTCCTGGCAAATTTTTATTCTTATTTAAGGCCATATCAAACTTTAAATCTTATTTCTCTGAAGTCACTGCGCAGAGCAAATGCTGAATATTATTTTTTGCGTTTTCTTTCAGTTTAAGTAGACAAGAGAAAATGAATTTTTATGTCAACAATTTTTGTTTCGCAGTATGAAAATTATGGGGACTTACTTCAGTTTTTATAAGAATTTGAAGAAACCGTTTATTAATTGCATATTTGGGAAGGTGTGCAATATAAATTTTCTTGTCTGCTCTTCTGGTGAAAAAAACTGAACTCAAAATTCCCACAGGACAAATAGCCACAGACTTCACCAGTGAATTGTTTACAATCCAGGAAGCCGTCACTTTCGACGTCTTAAGCAATTTTGATGCTTCAGCGGATGAACTGGTGGTATTTTCAGACTCAAAATCATCACTCGAAGCCATCTGCCATTTAGAAATAAAACTTAACTCAAGAAATAAATGTTCTTCTCAATTAAGTAAAAAAACCCTACACTCTTCAGTGGATCCATGCGCACGTGAGCATTGAGGAAAATGAGTGTACCGATGGCCTGATAAAAGAAGCTCAAGATTTGGAACAGCCCCTCATTGTTACCTTTGAAGATGCAAACGCAGTTGCAAAACGCAAACCTTTTGCTAGACATTTTAGAAATTCCGTACCTTGACTGCCTCAGGAGCCTTCCGTCTGCAGTGGTAGACTTCGTACTGCTGGACTTTGTATTTGAAAACTATAAAGATATCTCCAGGGAATAACTCAAGATCTTACCCCATATGCATAAATGTCCACAAACCTTATTAACGCCATAACATATCTACAGCTGCCCTGCTATCATTGCTGGTCTTTGCCAGCTCGTCTTACTACTACAGGATATCCTTTATAGTCCTCAAGCTCCAGACCTGGCAAAGCTTATCATACAGACTTTTGGCTCCATTTAACACCTTTTCCATGAACAAGACAACAAAAACGTATTTGGGAAGATAGATTATGGTAAGGCATTCAAGCGTATCCACTAAGAGGAAAGAAGCCTTCGTAGAGGACTTTCAAAATGAAATTGCCTCTTATCTACGTTATATATGGGAGAAACCACGAAACTCCTTCGCAGCCAGCTCCGCAGCAAAGTTACCGCTAGCCTGCTGATAAACTTTAATGATTATAAATGACTTACTTAATTGTAATTCAACATAATTAATTTAGGTCATGAAATTACCTAGCGTTAATTAAAATTACGTTTGAATATGATAAAATTTGAACCTTTAGCAAAACATTGATCGTCCAACAACCACTCCTGTTGAAAAAGATAATAAATGCATTTATCAGTCGTATTAGAAAAGTTTATAAATCTGGGCATTTTGCCTGTCATGAAAAAAAAATGCTTAACCCGAAATTTCTCGATATTACTTTTGTACCATTTACAACAAACACAACAGCTAAATGATTGACACGTATTCGCTCGTCACCAAGAAACTGAAAATGGCTCGTGGCGTCAGTGATTAAAAGAGTTGGTGTGTGTTTATAAAAAAAAAAAAAAAAAAAAATTTTCTTCTCCCGCATCTCCATTACAATGGCCACCATGGCATCCCATACACAGTGTGATGGTGTGTAAAAAGATCTCTCCCAATCCATCAGAAATGGGGAAAGGCTTCTGTTTTCGCCGACTCTCGGAAAAAGCCATCCGTCTTCCCCTTGGTTTCGTTCTTTTTCTTGCAGTTGCGTTCTTTCGGTTATTAGGCGCGTCAACTTGAGACGATCGTGAGTGATTTCGGCGCCAGGCACGTTATCCGCTCACAATGCGTCGATCACGCCGCCTGAATTATGATACTAACGATATTATTATTAATAAAACGGACCGAGTTATTTATTGTTGCTAGATTGTCTTGGGGTGTAGCTGTGGGGTCTTTGTTTGCGAACCGTTAGAGAAGGATGGAACAAAAGCCATACGAATAGTTAGCTCAAGAGCCTACAGAAACTTTCCATATCATAATAAAACCTTGCGTAACTAAACCCTAGTTTCGCATAAAAAACCAAAGTTAAATTTCGGTTAAGAAACATGATAATAAATAGATGTACTGAAAGTCAGATTTTAAGAAGAAGAATATGGAATGAGTGAATCTGAATACTCGTCATTTTCTTAAGTATTGTAACGAAAACAAGGCATCTGTGTTCAATTGGTACAACGATATACAGCAAAAAATCAAAGAATAAAATTTCACTAGAAGTCATAGTTTCCTAACTACAAGGATGCAGTATCATTCAAACTGTTGGAAATATTCCGATACTTGTTTAAAAGGTATTATATTATGATAACTAATGAAAGAAACTGCAGTTAAAACTTATAGGTTTCAACACTTGTCCTAGTCCGTATTTAAACAAAGTTTAATAACACAGGTGTACGATGTTATGGAAAGTATTTTCGAGTAGCATTGTTTATTTACTACTGGATGGAATAAGGGCCATGAAATATCAGCGATTATTGCCGTTGATTGATTAATTAATAAACAGTTTTTTTTTCAAAAAATGCGTGCAAATAATTAAAAACCCCGTAGCTCTGGCTTCTTCATAACATCCAAAACTAATGGGTGTAAACAATTAGAATGTTTCTTCTGAATCTTTCTAATACAAACACAAAACAACGGTAAATTTTCCGATGACAGCAGCATAGCTAACTTATACTACAGAACGTTGCGACTGACCTTGTGGCTAAAGAACGCAGAACATCCTTGTAGTATTCATTACGGCGAATGTGGCAGTAATGAATTCGAAACTTCCGTGATAGATGCAAGAGGCATTGGGAACAAGTTGTAAGGTATACCACGCAATTTATTCACCCATAACAACTTCATTCATATTAGCAGCCGGAGCAGCTTAGATGAGGTATAAGTGTTTGACGTTTGCGTTTGCTATGGATCAAGGTCTCGTTAAAAGTGAAAGAGCACATTTGGCTAGTTTTTCAAGGTCCCCAGAATTTGATGCCATTATGGAAATAAAGTATTTCTAAGCCAGAAATACTTTTTATTGAAAAAAACAGGACCTCGAAGGGAACATATGAAAATTGTTAACAACATTTGAGGATTACAATTTTCACTTTCAATATTTAAAAATTTTCCTGGTGTTTTCAGTTCGTTTTCTGTATTCGGGTTTTTTTAATAATCGTGAATATTTTTTTCTGTGAATCCGTGCAAGGAAAACGTGGAATCCAAATTTGGAATTATTGGGTTCAATAATAGTATTTATAGAGTCATTTCAAACTTTTAAAATAGCTGCATTTATAGTTATTTTAATTCTAAAGTTTGTATAGGAGAGACTCATTTATTAATTGATAAACAAATTACTTATCTCCAAATCAAGCTGTTATCTCATTTTTCAAAAATTTATTTGAAAGCTCATATGAGAGAGTACAGTAGTTACTATGAGCTCTTTAGTAGTTATTATATGCACATGAGAGTATATAGTAGTTATCATTTACTGCATGCGTTCAATATACATTTCATAACACAAAGCATGGTATAAATGCAGTTATATGCGTTGCTTTGCGAAAGGAAGGAAATTATTCACTTCTTTGAAGAATGCGATAAGCCAAAATAGCTTTAATATTCATTTCATGCAGCGGTTGCAGAAAATTATGTAATTTTGAAAGGATGTATAATTTTAGGGCAAGTAAATTTTAGTATTCATTACTAACTATATGACAGGAAAATTAATGACTGTACGCAGTGGGTCGTGGTGTCATGTTTCAAGCTTTTCACATACCAGATAATAAACTTCGACTTTTGATATAAAGAAGGGCGGAAGTTTTAGGCGTTTGCGGTCTATCTGATCTAGTGTACTCTAACGATAGCGACGTAAATCTCTCTTCTGTCTTTCATATCCTAGAATCTACTCTAATTAAGGAAATCGGAGGTTGAAGCATGGTGCTCGGAACTACAGACTAATCATGTTCCAACCTTCGACGAATAAGCAACTTCTGATCATGCGTTATGCTGTCCTCATTTCTGAAAGATTTGCTATGAATAACAGTATTTCTATTTGTTTTATATTATCTGTATATTTATTGTATCAATTTTGCTTAATTTGTTCTTATGTTAGTATTATTTTTTGCTCTATGCGTTATTTGGTGTAATTTATGTGGTAGGTTGTAGAGACATTTAGAATTTTTCCATGTCAGAAACTGAAGATATCCGCAATGCCCTCGCCGGGATTCGAAAGCTGGACTTACCGAATACGCGCCGAGTGTGCTTCCCGTTATACCAGCAAGGCATACAAAAAGGACGGAGAAAATGTTTCTTTCAAAGAGAGACTGGGGATTATGGATCCAACTGCCAAATCCTGGCTTCGACGATTAGCGTTCACTTCCTTTTAGTTCGCGCGCCACTTGTAGAGTTTTGAATTTTGTTCGACGTCAGAAAGCTGAAGAAATTCACAGTGCCTTCACCGGAATTCGAACTCCTGACCTCCCGATACGCGTTGAAAGTGCTACCAGTTTTACCATGAAGGCATGCGGAAAAGAGGGAGAAAATACCCTGTAAAGTTACTTTTTCAGTTTAGAAGTACTCAACACTTTTCACATATGCATTAATAGTAATTGCGTCTTCGCTTAACGCCATTTCTGAGAGCGAAAGTTTTCACAATTCTACTTTTGCTTAGCGAAAGAAATCTATATTTGTATTCAACTCAAAATATCACATAAAGTTATTTTGAAATTATTTTTTTTTAAATCGGATTTCATTTGTCAACACATTTCTCCATGTCTTTAGTAAGCTGAGAGGTATTTCCTTAAATCTGCTCTGCGTGGTAGTAGGTGTGTTCGTGTTTGTTTCCTTGCCAAATATACTAGAAGTTTGGGCACATTATCCTGAAATATTATTTCAAAGTTCTTTCTTTAATACTGATTCGCAAGTTAATTCACAGTGTCAGAATAACACTCAAAGACGAGACTCAAAACGCAATCGGGATCAACATTAATTTTTAAAAATAAGTAACCAAAACCATTTATATATTTAAACACCCTTTTCATACCCATCCCCAACAAAACAGGTTATCGGCCTTTTATACGTTATAAAATAATGTAATAATATGAGAACCAATGCAAACAAAAGATGCACAAAATTTTATATTCTTAAATGAGTTTTATACTGAACAACCCGTGTATCTCAGTTTAAATATCTTAAATAATATACCATATGTAGAATTCAAAAGACATCAGAAATTCTTGACGTCGGGATAAAAAAAATATGGAAAATTAATATGTTGATGAAATGTGAATTTTTAAATAATTTGACAAAGTTTGTTTAAAATTAGAATCAGTAGTAACCCAAAATATCATTAAAGTTAGTTTACAAAATGTCAGTTATGACTGCAGTCAAAATTGACCTTGCGAATACGAGCTCGATTGACGATACCTCCAGCTGAGAACGACACTTTCCTAAATTGAATTGCTTGTTGCTAACATGGCAGGGGACTGCTTCCAAACGGCGTTCTTTTACCGTCCTTCCCCAACAAATAGGCTTTAGAGGCCAGTGTTGTTAAGTCAACGATGCTGTTAAAAGCAATCATCCCGAAAGAGTTTAATTCTCTACAGTGAGTGAATTACATAAGGAATAATGTTCTGTGGGCAAAAATTTGCAGTTTAATGAATTTATTGTACAATGTATACAAAGTCTGTTAGCATGTATATTTATATTGTCTTATAGTTTTCCATGAACCTGAAATTTGTTATACCGAAACAGCGGTTCTGCGTGTTTGAAAAGGATTTATTTTTTTAAACATAAAATTACAGTTTAATACAATTAATCTTGCACAGTTTTATTACCGATTCATGTTTTTATCCAACTTACCTAGCAATGCACGGAGGAAGGTAAAGAAATCTGTTTTACAGGCGTAAAACACATTTTATTTCCCTCCTTTAGTTGATTTCCGTATTATAAATTGCAAGTAACTAAATGTACTGTATATCCATTTATTGAATACCTAACATAAAGTGGATAAAGCTACTTTATGGCCTGCAAATTTTAAAATTTTGCAAAGGCAATAAGCAAATATAAGATGAAGAATACTCTGGTTTACAGTTTTATAAGATTCAATTTCTAGCTTTTTACGTAGCTTTGAGGCTATTTCTTCTTTCCTGTTGTGTTCTAAAGACGATTTACATTAGAAATTATGTGCTCAAAATAAATATATTTTAAGCATTTAATGTATGTAGGAAAGCAAAAATATAAATATCAAAAGACTTCGGATAAATATTTCGTACAGTACGCTTATGCATTCCTACCAAAACAAGTATCAATAATATATCAAGCTATTGCTGTAAAATCCAGTCTACCGCACGGCTTTTCCTAGCTTAAGAAAGAGAAATTAATCTCGGCGTAACATGGCTTGTGAGCAATTAATCTAATTATATTAAGTATTTTTTGCTGCGTGTGAGAAAACTTTATCATTAAATTGCATAATCAAAGAACATCTAAGAAACAAAATTCAGTGAAATAGTTCAGTATTGATGCCAGTCTTCTGCATTACCATTTTTTGATTTAATAATATGCTTTCAGAGTCATGAGGGTTTTTTCCCCTTTGAATCAGGAGACAAATATTCTGCAATACCCCTACTTCCGGCGTCGGACGTCTTTCAGTTACACCTCGAAGGCACCAGGAAAGAACGGAGAAAATATCTTATATATTAATTAAGAATAACTCCGAGCTAAATATGTAACAGAACATATCTACTTTATAAGCAACGAGAGGGTTTGGCGTGCCGTGCTGCATGTATCAAAATCTGCATACATTAGTTTTTACTCTGTTATAAACTTTAATATTTTATTATTGCAGACCGAAGGCCTTCAGATAACATGAGTGAACAATTAGAGTATATTTTGTATGTTATATTATAAGGTATATCTCCCGCTTTCTTCGCATGCCTTCGTGGTGTAGTGGTCAGTACGCTCGACGCGTAACCGAGAGATCCGTGGTACGATCCCGGCAAGGGCATTGCTCATTTCTTCAACTTTTTGACTTCAAAAAATACCTAATGTCTACAACTGGCGCTCGAACTATAAAGGTGGTGGATGAGGATTCTCCACCACTGAGATTTGGCGATTGGATCCCCGAAACCCCAGTCGCTCTTTAAAAGGGGGGAGTATCTAAGGTATTTTTCCCGCCTTCTTTCGCATGCCCTTCGGGGTGTAGTGGTCAGCACGCTCGACGCGTTACGGAGAGGTCCGTGGTTCGATTCCCGACGAAGACGTTGCTCAGTTTTCATTACTCCTGCTTCCGAAATGAACCTAATGTCTCTACATGTGTACAGTATCCAATTTGAGCGTGTGTATTTTTCATAATGCATTTACGTACAAGATATAATTACTGATTTATACCATGGCACTCTTTTACATATTTAGATACTAAAAAATTTAAAAACTGTTTGTGGGATCTACTTCGGAAATCTAAGATTTAGGATATTTTCTCATGGTCGTAGGCTAGTTTTTTCGGGGTACCTGATTTGGTACCTACTGATGACTTTTTTCTTTTATTTTTTTTTTATTTAAGTACGGTAGAGTACCGATTATCCGACATAACTTCGAAAAAAAGTATCAAACATTGCAAATTGTAAACGTGTTTCTGATATTTTTTGAGACCTTAAAAGATAAAGTTGGTATGAGAGTTTCATACCAACTTTTTAACGAAGGATCAAATAAAGGAAGTTGAAATACTAAAAATGTCTTCAAATATGAATTGAACGCTTAGGTGGATATCGATGTAAAATCTTAAGCTGCAGCCTCAATCATAGAAGACCCTTCTGAAACATATTTCCAGATTTATTAAGCGTGTGGACAGTTCACAGATAAACTTTAATGTTTCAATGCATATGAACTAATGACTATTTTCTTTAATTAAAATACTGTGAAAGTAAGTATTTATAGTATGTTAAATTAAACTCTATTACTTATTTGAGGGATATATTTTTCTCCGCATTTAGTATTATCAAAATAGACGTGAACAAACGAAATCGGACTGAGCTCTACCTAAAACAGTACCTAAAACGGGGAAAGTAGAAAGCACCCTTTATATAAAACTATCGATAACGGTGTTATCTTCTTCAGAAGCAGCTCCCTAAAAAAAGTGTTATTTAAAAAAAAATTCTAATAAAAAAAACTTCAGTTTTAGTTTAGCATTTCGAAGAGTGTAATGTTAAAGTTTTAAAAAGGTTAAAAGAATGTTTAAAAAGTTTTTTAAAAAACGTTTGAGATGTTCAGATTTTAACGATCGCCACAGGCTCTTTTAGACTATAATAAGATTTATCAGTAGAGATTATCGATCGAGATGACACAGGTAGCATAGAAAAACACTTTATAGGTTACTAGATGAATATACATTTCGAATAACGTCGGAACATTATATATCTTCTGTATATTTAAAAAATATGCAGTGTAATTCCTTAAAATATTGAACATTTTTAATTAGTTATATCAGGAAATTTTATTTACAAAAATAAACAAAATAAAACACTAGTGCTTTTATACAGCTTGCTTTGTTCATAAATAACAGACGTATTCAGTATGAAAGAAATATCTTACGCATTTCCGAATGGATAACAGACTCGAACGAAAAGTGAAACAACGCAAAATCGCATTTCCAGACTAACAGCCGTTTTGGGCTCTTAGTTATACTTTACGAAAAAGATACTTTTCACAGAATGTTTTTGCAAAATAAGCAAAAACGTTATCTCGCTCACTTATGTCGCAGCACCTTTTTGAAGATTTGCGACTTTTCGAATAACTGTTGACTCGTATAACGGGTGCAGCACCGTTATGAAGGCGTCCCTTAAAGTGATGGTAGTTCCCAAAAAGACTGGCTAGCATTTGAATCCCAGGCAACGCACAAAGGTTTTCAGTTGGCTTGTCAAGACCTTCATCGCTTTGGATTAAGCTCAGAGAATCTTTGTGAGTGTGGAAATATTGCCGATTCCGATCATATCGTTTTCAATTGTACTCATCATGAGCAAGATCTAAAAGCTCCGATCATCCGAACAATGTTGGCCACAATGGTTCAATAATTTAATAAAATAAAAACAAGCCTTAGCCTGTAAGGTTTTAGTTAAACTAACAAAGTTTTATTTTAATTTAAATCTTTCTATCTCTTCTCATTTTCAACTTCCCGTCAGAAGAAGCGCGCGTTTTCAGCTTATGCTAATTTGAAGCGGAGCCAAGTTCTATTTAAGCGAGAGGTAGAAACCTCTCAGTGCGAGAGAGCTTTTAGTCTCAGACCACGATCATTCTATTCGACGTTCTCCTGACCAGCTAGCATTTAAATTCTAAGCCATAGTGCTTGTTACGTGATTGCTTATTGAAATAAATCCAAGTGGGTTAGTATTAGTAAATCTTGCTACGCACCATTTAGTTAGAGGCCAACCTCGCGTATAGCTCTGCTAACAACGACTAGTTAATTTCTATTTAGTTTTAGTTTAAATTTGATTGTGCATTTTAGACCCAAGTGTGGTCTTTACTCTCTGTATCCCTCCCGAGTTTGGAAGTGGTTTGTAAATAATAGTACTTTAATAAAAGAGGATTTTAAATCCCTTTCAAGTGCAGTTCTTCTACCACTGAATCACAGTATCTACCACCAAAACACTGCATTCAGTTCCCTGATTCAGATTTGCCAAGAATATGCACCGAACACTCAGTCCTGACAAGCAAATTAGACAAAATAATTTCACACTGCAGCTCTTCAACATTTACTGTTTCCCATAAGCAGGTGTAGAGTCTATTCATCTTTTCAATGTTAAATGTTGATTTTTTTTTATTTCTATAGGATTTTTTAACTGTTTAATCCTATTTTCGTTCAACAATAACATTGTTCTTTTCAATTCTTTTTTTAAATTGTTCTATTTTTAACATCAGAGTTCTTCAACTTTGCTAGAAATGTCAAAATAGCTTCTCTCCACTTTTAGTTCTTTTATGAAAATTTTGTCAAATTATGTTTATACACTTTATTCACGTATCATGTGCTCTTAAGTTGTGGTGTATATACTAGTTCTTTAAATTTAAAATCTCAAAGTCCAAAATTACAATAACCATGCCATATCAGCGTTTTTTACATTTTCCCTTCAAGACACAGTTTTCATCCCCAATCACTTTTTTTTTTTCTAATCGTACGAAGCACCTAGTGCACAAGGCACACTAGTCTTTATAAGAAAAACGTTTCGTTTTCTTATGACTATCGTTCAATTTAGCACATCTGATTCGCCTTCCTTCCGTGGAATGGTTTGTCCTGGTTGTTATCCGACAGAACAGCTTAGGTCAGGAGCCGTCTCTTCGGGTAGAGTAGTTGGCTTGTCTACTTGGAGTAGAGGTACGTGAAATTCTTCGATAGGAGACACTTCCTGTGAGTCGATGGTCGAGTGATATCTTCGACGCCCTTCGAGACCGCAGAAAAGTAATGCTATAAGTACTAATGTTCAAGACTTCTTTTCGAGGGGCAGAGGCGTCACCTCTCCTATGATGTTTCACGAGCTGGTCGGCTTAGACGTGAGGTAAGCCAGTTATTATAACAACATCATCTTCCTATAAAATTGTTATTTAGCTTTAACAACAACCAACAGAAAGGAATACATGTAATAAACCCAAATAAAGACTATGTAACATTTTCCTTTCGTTTTGAGATTAGACAAATCGGCCTTCTCCCACCTCTTAGTTTTGACTTCTCCCGTCGTTGGCGATAAAAGAAAAGAAATTATGAGACTAAATAAGTCACTCTGCAGTGACTTCTGGAACATGTAATCTATTTAACACTGTATCGGGTATTCTAGAGACGGATGTAAGGTAAGAGCATCCGAGACGGATGAATAATCAGACCAGCGGTCTTTTAAATATTTATTTTAAAACTTAATAAAGATTTGTTCAGTAACTAAAGTAAAACAATAATTTTTTACAGTCATACATACAAAAACTACCGCTGAAGCGGCTCTGAATAGTCGCGTGGCACGACTTCTTTACAGCCACATCTAAAACAAAAGTCTCTAAGCAAAGTCTCTCACTAAAAAGCTCTTTCTTCCTTTTACGTTAAATTCGAAAGCAAACTGCACAGGGGAGTCCTTCCGAGTTTCTACAGTGGAAAATTACCATCCAGTCATTTAGCGGACACTGGGTGATAATTCGCAAGCGGTGCCCTTAATACACTTTCGTAGTTAATTTACCTGAAGATCAGTTCTGTTGAAAACAGGAAGTCTTCTAATGTAAAACGTACGATCCTCACATGACGATCGTTACACGGGCTATTGACTTTTATATAACATAAAAACAAAATAAAAAGTATTAGCAAGAATGATTCCAAGAGTAGATAGATAAACTGCAAGCTCAGCGAAAGCGTAGAAAACCTTAAAAAACTCTCTGGTGCGACGTTAAAATTTGAATCCTTTCAGATTTTCTTTCTTTTTCTTTTTTATTTTATTTCATTTGATTGCTTGATTAATTTTTAATTTTATTTATTAAAACATTTTTTTAGCTGGAGTAGAATTTAACCCAGCAATCCGTTTACGAGTTGACGAATTTATTATTATTATGACTATAATTATTATTGCTACTCTAATTATTATTACTACTCATACTACTGTTATTATTACTCTTATTACTACTCATACTGCTATTACTATTATTATTACTATCACTACTATTATTATTACTATCACTACTATTATTATTACTACTAGCCGCTATGCGGCCAGCCTTCGTCTGGCTTTTAAACGTACCGGAAAAATGCCTAAAAGACACACCTGGGACCTATGGCCGCGTAAGTTCTTCCAACTTTTTTCTCTTTGTTAAGATTCCAACCCTCCTTTGTATACGGCCCTGAGGTATCTCCAGAAAAACATAAACATCTTGAATTTTTAGCAAATTAATTGCATGAGCTGTGAATTAAACATTTGTTAAAGCATAATTTATATCCCCGTTCTTAACCACCACCATGACAACATAAAAAATTATATAAAAATTCTACAATAGAATTAAAATTTTTTAAACATTTTCTTACTCGATAGTTTGAATGATCCTTTTTCTGAAATTTTGAAATGCTATGATACTTTAGGTAATCTTCTGGGGAAATGAGTCAGCAGTCACGTCGCAGCTATTTAACTTGTATAAAATATTACAATGAAATAAGCAATATCCCTTGATACAAATGTTAATTATCCTAATAAAGTAATTAAACAATTTACCGTTGCAAAAAGAAACAACTTTTTAATTTCTTAAACTTTTCAGTCTCTTAAAAACAGTAACACAAGAAATACGATGAAAAATTGTTGCCAAACCGAAATTTTTAAAAGAATGAAACTATTCAAAATGATGCAATTTCATCAAAAATCTATCAACAACAATAAGAAAGGAAAATTGTTGCCAAAACTACATTTTAAAATATCCGAAATGCGAGAAGTGTATTCGGAAGCTTCATTTAAAAAATTTAAAAAAAATACAAAATATTATTATTTTTCCAAAATTCTTTTTTAAAAGCAGTCGAAAGGATTAAAGTTCAACGTGTCCAAAAATCAAAGGAAAATAAACGGCACATTTTTTAAAATAAGTTTTTTTTTTAAATTCCGCCGAAAAGGTGTTAAGCTCACTTTCCTAAATAAATTCGTATTTAATCGATTTATTGAAAAACGAAATTTATTTTAAGTTCATATAATAGCTGTCTACTCTTCACGACGATGTAAAAATGAAATGTATAGAGTGAAATCTCTCGCCCATTATGTCTCAAAATGACGCGATTTGGTCACAAAACATGAAATAAAAAAAACTTCTAATTCGAATTTCGAAAAAATCGCTTCGAGGTGCACTGGCTCTTATGTAGATACACCTATGTACCAAATTTCGTGGCCTTGGGTCTATTAGCTTACTTGCAACACGAACGAAAGACACACACACACAGACTCTTTGTTTTATTATATGTAGAGATCACTACTATTATTATTACTATCACTACTATTATTATTACTATTACAAATATTACTGTCATTACTGTTATTACTGCTATTATAATTACTACTACTACTACTACTAATATTACAGTGCTTGCCACCCAAATTGCAACACCAAGAAAGACAAGAGATATCACAATAAAATTTATTTAGTAGATAACATGTTGACCAAGTATCAAATGATTAAATTTATAAACTTCTGTGAAGTGTGGTTCCTTCCAGAATCAGTAGCCAGAGTAGCCGCCATTCTTGGAGATCACCGCACGTTGCCAAAGTTGATCTGGTGTGGCAGCTTGGGATTTAATCTGGGTCAATCGTTCAGCAACCATGGACCACATGTTTTCCATCGCGGAAAGATCCGGAGAGCGAGCCGACCGGGGAAGCAATTCAATCTGGCGATTGACGAAGAGCCCTTGGACAATGCGTGCCACGTGTGGTCGAGCATTATCCTGTTGAAATATGGCAGTGAGCAAGCCCTGAAGGTAAGAAAGGACAACTGGCTCCAACACCTCGGAGATGTAGCGGTGGCTGTTTAAAGTACCAGCAATGCGTTCTAGAGGAGTACGAGAGTGATATCCAATACCGCCCCATACCATGATACCCGGTGCAGGACCAGTGTGGCGGTGCATAACGCATCTGTTCAGCCTCCTCTCTCCACGGTGTCTCCAGACTCGAATCCGACCATCGTGGTATTGGAGACAGAAGCGTGACTCGTCAATAAAGGCAATTTCATTCCATTCTACCATCCACACCCTTTTTTCATTGCAGCATTGGCGATGGAGACGTCTGTGGTTCTGCGTCAAGGGTAGACGAAGCAATGGACTCTGCACGAATTAGACAAATAGACGAAGCAATGGTGTTGCATTTACGGTGAAAAACTACTCTGCCGTAAACGGCGTCGAATGGTACGCGCAGGCACTGGATGATGCGTTACAGACTGACTGTGCTGTGCTATGGTTCGTGATGTGACTGAGCGATACGTCACTGCCATGAGCACAATGTTCCTGTCATCACGCAAAGTAGTGTACTGAGGTGGATGCGATCGAACTCATCGGTCCGTCGTACCCTCCTGCATCCAACGGTTACATATCCGCATTACAGTTGTTTGGTTTCTTCCAACACGACTACCGATTTCCCTGAAAGATAATCCACACTCTCGGTAGGCCACTATCCTTCCTTTGTCAAGCTCGGATTCTTGATCAAACGATGATCGCTGTTTACGACGAGTCATAGTGGATCGTTTTTTTTAAAAACCACAAAAAAAAATACAATTGCCGAACTTGAAATCGTCGAAAACTCCAAGCCTTAAATAGCGCTTTGAAGTGGCGCCACAGTCGCGCGTGATGTGCGTCTGCGTTGAAATTCTAATGATTTGCATATCTCACCTCCGCTAATGCATGTTGTAAATTTAATGTTATTTTCATGCTTCCTTCAGGATGTTGCATTTACGGTGGCCAGCAGTGTATATAATTACTGTCATGCGGTTTTACTTGGTCTGGAAATGCTAATGATTCCTTACAGGCGTGAAACGAATTATCGCTATGACTGAAGTAAGTACAAAGTCGTGAGACCTTTTTATTTAAACAGAACATCAAAGCATTCTCTTGGGCTAACAATATGAGCCACAGCTCGTGGTGATACAACTAAAGTGGTGATGCGACAGTCAAATTCCAAGTTAAATGTGTCGAATCTGGTTCAGTAATTCTACCGGAGCCTCAAAATCAATGTGTCCGCCGCGATATAACGCTATCAGTACTAATGTTACGAATTACTAACGTTCTCTACTACTCCGAATAGTTACAACCATCAAAGCTGGCAGCAAACTAACGCAGCGCGCACGCAAAAGCAGAACACACGCTCTGTCTTAAAATTCTCAAAACCTCAGTTTAAATACTGGCTGTTTCATTTGCATTCTGGTGAGCAAAACGGAAAGGAGAATTTATGGTAAAGACCAAAATCGTAAAAACTGGGGCTACTTTAAATAATAATCATATGCTATTGTCATTACTATTACTACTATTACCATTGCTATCATTACCTAGTATTATTATTACCTAATATTACTAGTACTATTAAAATTACTATTATTTTAAATATTCTTACTATTACTATTACTATTATTGCTATTCTTCTTCTTATTATTGTTATTACTACTACTATTATCATTATTATTATTACTACTGGCATTGAAATTAAATAACGCGTCTTAGAATCCAATTCTCTAAGAATCTTAACAAACACCGCATTGAAAAACCCATATTGTTTTTCAGCATTTTGTTGTACTCATACATGCGCAGTGTTCTATTCTGGAAAATTCGAAACACAAATAAAAATTTCTTACACCACCTTGGATTAGCAAAGAACTTCCTGTTTTGTCTGGAAGCAATTTCATTCCCCAAAGTGATAATAACATCTGAAAGACGTTCAAGAAAAAATAAATAAATAAATAAATTGAACTTATCGTCAGTTTGAATTTCAACAAACAATTTTTTTAGCTGAATTAAAATAGAAGCGCTAACAGCGCAGCGAATGTGTTCGTTCGGATGCCATCAGAACGGTAACAAATAGTGTGTGAAGAGTGAGTTGTCATCACGTGAACGATGAGCATCGCAGCCGGTTCACTCACACCAACATACGTCCAGAGATGAATACACCCCCTTACATTTTTTGATAAATTTTATGATCTAAGAAGCATTTTTCCGGTGACAAATTGCGTTATTCTGTCTTATTAATAAAACCGGAACTGTTCACAGAATCAATATCAAATACAGAAAGCTCGCACATCTCTGAATTTTATCGCTTCTCGGTCAGGTATTCTGAACCTTTTTCTTGCATCGACAACTTCCAAAAGAGTCCTTACGTTTTTCTCCGGAGCCGAATAATACAAGCGTACAACATAATCATAATGCAAATAGTTGCACGTAAATAACTTACATATTAAAAATATGAACAAAAATTTGGGAAAAATGCTTTATTAGATTATTTATTCATGTTTAATTATTAGCCCAAACCGACATTAGCCCATAAAAGCTTTTAGTCACAAAACGACATTTTGCGTCGAATCACTTTAAATGTCCGAATCGCTTTCCAGATGTTTGCCACCGGATATCATCGCCCTGTATTATATTCAAAGAAAAGTCATGAAGCATCTACACGGATGTATGTATATTTCTCGCATTGGGGAAAAACAACGGTACCTAGAGTCATCAAATTTTGTATAATATAGTCCTCTACCCGAACATGGGCGCCTGGAATAAGCCCGAATTTCGAATTCGCTTTTATTGTCTATTTCATATTTTGTAAAACTTTAACGAATTTTTGATTCAAAAACTCAGCAATTTCAGAGAGAGCAACGTCAACACTCTACGAAATAAAACAAGTAAAACGTTTTTATCGCCAGCGCACGAGACTCCTTATCAGAAATTCTAAAGAATTTCGTATTCATTC
>KK116654.1:134198-152135 GCA_000611955.2 Stegodyphus mimosarum | reverse complement strand
AGTCCTTGATTCTGTGCTTGCGTACAGATGCAAAAACATCGTTAAATTTCATTCGATAGCTTTCAAAATAAATATTTTCGTTGAAATAGGATACCCGAAATTTTTCGAGATTACAGTACTTCCTTTTTGCTTCGTACAAGGAAGTAAAAAGCATGGCAACACTTTGTAAACGTGAACACCGATCAGCTGACTGCGTCCATGGCATATACATTTTTTTCTCTTGTCATTTATTAATATAAGATTTTGGATCATTTTTCTGCGTTTAAATTTGCAGTTTTACTAATTTATTTCGATTTACTTAAATTAACTGCTATTGAAATTTGCTTAAGTAATTTTGCCAAATTATCATAATTTAGCTTCGTCTACTTCTCTCTCTATTTTTTTATAAGCTTAATGTCACAGATATTATACACTTTCGTCTCTTTATATTGTGTTACGATATAGTTATATTACTTTTGCATTAAGGAAGATTCACGTATTAGAGCCCTAACAGAAGGAGTTATTAAAATTTTTGCTCCTTCCTATTGTCAGTAAATTTTAGAATTTTTTTTTTCCCCTTACCCAAAAGCAGTTATACAGAAAGTAATGTTTTCCTTATGAACTATGAAAGAAAAAGGAGGGGGTTGATTCGACTGATTACGGCAAAGCACGCAAAGGCCAACTGCCCGTCTGGAAGAATGCCTTCGTGAAAAATTTTCTAAGGACAACTCGCTCGTATCCACAGAATCATGAAAACCACTAACACGCCCAAGCAGCCACCTATTCGTCGGAATTCGAACTTCAGAAGAAATACCAGTCTTCCACGACTTTACCGCTCACCTGCTAAGATAGAAGGATACTAATGAATGTACGTAGGCGTTACAATGATCGCCAGGTTCAGGTGATGAGGAATTACTGTCGACAACATTTTAGTTCGGATGATACTTAAAAGTGGTTTGGAATTCTTTTGAAGTCGAGAAGCATCAAGTAAGGCCCACACCGAGAATCGAACTCCTGACCTTTCGATCGTTAGCCGGGCATGCGCTCCAGTTACACCACAGAGGCACATGGCGAAGGAGGAGAAAATTCCCCCCCCCCTCCACACACGTAATGAAGGTCACTAAATTCAGGTAATGAAAAATTATAATTTTAATTCGGGCGCCACATGTAGAGTCATTGGGATCTTCTGGAAACGCGAAAACATGCAACGCGAACTCGAACTTCGGACCTTCCATTTACTAGCCGGAGGAGCTACGAATAACGCGACGAAAGGAAAGATTGAAACTTCCTTAGAAATAAATTTCGTTACAGATGCTTGTTACCAATCAATATTTACCAATGAGTGTTACCAAACAATGTTACCGAACAATATAAATTACTTAATAACTTTTCGTTAACGCCGGTACTTTTCATAAGATATTTCATTTCTGAAAGAAGCATTTTGTTCCCTCACCAATGTATTTTTTTATTTATTTTAAAAATATAATCTTACTAGACGTTTTTAGTTAATAATTTTATTTGCGTGTTTAAAAAATGATTCCGAATCCATTCGCAATCTATTAATGCTGATTCAATTCAATCTTTATTTTTATTATTACTGTTTAAGTTTTAACCGATGGCGAAGCGCCCAAAGCCGGGAAACATGGATAGTCCGTTTAGGGTTTATTGCTGACATTTGAACGGGTTGACAACATGAGGTCATCACGGTTTTCTTCATGCATCCTGTAAAACGAACCACTTCTGAAAAGCATTGGCTTAACCCTTAAACACAGAGGGGGGTCTGTATGACCGCGCCAATGTTCTAGAACTGTGAAACTGCTTATTAGTTATTCTTCTCCTTTTCAGTACTTTCAAGTTGACATAAAATATAATATCTCTTAAATTTTTATTAAAATCTATACATTGAGTTTTTTTTAAATAAATTTTAAAATTGGATCGCGGTCCTATAGATTTCACCTCCGCGTTTATTTTACTTTTTTCTCGCATGAGGGGGGGATGGCTTTATGACTACTCGGGCCACTTCGGCAGCTGCCCTGATAAAAGATAGTGCCAAATAGAAAAAAAAAACTGATTTTTCGATGGAGTTATCATCAGAATGAGTGAAACCGCATATGGAATGAAGACTTCAAAAGCCAACTGTGAACCGAGAAATAAAAACGTGCATTCGGAGAGTGCTAGGAGTTTCCGGCGGAATCTATTCTAACCCAGATGTAACCGATACCCTTAAAAAGTGTAAAACTTTATGTCCTCTTTGTCCCCCTAGACTTAGATGAAAAACTGCCTATCTGTGTTTCAGCTGCAAGAGTCCAATAATGAATGTGCCGAGAGAATTTGCAAAAATTCTGCTGAAAACGCTTAAAATAATGTGCCGCAGTTTTTTAATATTCTTTATATATTATCCTTTTTTTTTTTGCATTATTTTATATAATCCAGATTCTGTAGAAGGAAAATTTATTAAATAGTTTAGTTTGTACGCGTTTGCGAGTAAGTAGCGTTTATTTTATTTATTGGATGAAGCGTTTCGTACTTTTTCATACGTCATTTAAAAATTAATTTTAATGCATTCATTTTACAGTTCTAAAACGAAATAATGACTTCAAGATAACGAGCAAAGTGTATTCATGCTTGTATAATAACAACAGTATATTATTTTGAAATTTTATATTTTTAAAATGCATCAAAAAGAGCGCGGTCTGAAAGATCCCTCTTCTGTATTACGTAACCAGAAAATGAACGTCTGTACTTAAGGGGTAATGGCGATCGAGACTGTTGCCAAAAACACCCTCAACAGTTTTGTTCCCGTCTGATCCCTCCCCCTCGCATACACAAATTCAGTGTTTTCGATCACATAAGATTTTTTCGGCAAGGTTTATCTTGTTGCGATATAATTATCTACCAAAATAATATTGCTTAACTATTTTGTTTTCAGTTTTATTTTCAATTATTTCAGTGGATACTTTTAGACTCATTTTACACGTTCCCCAAAGATGTCACGAGGCAGCTCGAATCATCTCTCAAAAATCTGTTTAGTGACATTTGGGAACATATCGAAAAGAAGGCACACTCGCGTGCGAGGAACATTTATTTCTGGATGTGTTTTTTAACTTTAGCGGCAGTTCTATCCAAAACTACATTTTTTTAATTATTTTTCGATAACTTCGCTTTAGAAAACTTTAAGCTACTAAACTCCGCAAATACAGATCTTAATAAAATATCCATATTATGAACGTGTTTAACATATATACGTGATAATAAAGAATGATAACTATCTAAAGATTGTAATGACGCATTGAAAAAATTTGGAAGAACAACTTGTGGGGTTTTACTTATTTAATTCAGCGTTCAATCTTTGAACCCCACAAACACTAACAAGAGAATAATCACTTGAGTGGGTAAACAAAGACGTGAGACTTAAGAAGGGTTAACTACCCTTTATTTCTTATAATAAATACAATCAGTTCCCGACTCGGAAGCGTACAGCAAAACCTCCACTTGGGCTTGAACTTAAATAATTATGAAATTAAACTAAACCAAGCTTAACTAAAGCTGACTTAAGATATAGCCGAAGCTATCAAGATTCTAAGTAACTGGCCCCTAAATCTCAATTAAATCGGCGAAGCCAAACAAGAGCCTAAAGTATGGCCGAGCTAAGAGAGACGTAGTCAAAAGGCAAACGCGTGCTAGTCAGAAACTCAGATTCTCTCTTCTCAGGAACATCGACTTAAATAGCGCTCTTACCCTGCTAAAAATGCCCCGTAGAAACTCATAAAAATTTTTTACGGGGAACTGGTCTACGGGTCCCGTAAAAACCCACAGAGTGAAACCCGTACAGCTGATTAGGTACCCGTAGGCCAAATCCCCGTAAAAACCCATACGACTGTACGGGTACCCGTAGGCCAAATCCCCATGCAAACCCATAGAAGGAAACCCATATAGCTGTACAGGTACCAGTAGGCCAAAACCCCATAAAAACCCATAAACAGAAACCTGTAGAACATATGGGTACTATAGACAAAATCCCTGTAAAAACCCATAGCCAGAAACCAGAATTTTATGCGTATCCACAGGCCAAATCTCCATTCAAAAATGGATATTCCGTAGGTCTATTCCAGATAAAAAGCAGTAGACAAAAACTCAAACCTATGCGGATATCCATAGGCCAAATCTCTGTAAAATCCATTACACAAAATCTACAGACTAATACAGGTAACCAGTGGGAAAATCACTGCACAAAACGGTAGACAAAAACCCATAAACAAAACCAATAGAATTATACCATAAAGCAGTATCCATGCATAGAACGGGTATTCATACGCAAAATCCCTATAAAAAACAATATACAAAAATAGAACTGTAGATCAAATTTCCATAAAAACTAATAATTACAAGCAAAAACCAGCAATACACAATTAGCAGTGATAAAATGTACAGACCTAAATAGGGAGGAGACACACATAGTAATTTTAAATAAAATTCAGTACGAAGAAACTTAAAAAAACTTTATAAATATCTAGAAGCCTGCAAGCCCCTGTCCTTCTCTATGCATATCAGTACCTGTAAACATATAACAAAATATTTATATAAATTCTCTTTACAAAATTTTAAACTTCCTTTACATAATTTTGAAAAGAATAGAAAGATAATAATCAAAGTCATGATTCACAACCATCGAATGATATATGTATCATATATATTTATAAATAGATACATATTTGATGGTTGCGAATCATGGCTTTGATTATAAATATATACACATAATAGTGTATCTCATTGCATATATATGTATTACAGTGTATTTCAGTTCTTTAATTGGGAAACTAAACAACAGAATTTAATCACATCAGCTTTTCACAATTTGACACCTAACGAGAAATGTATTGCCAAAGGATGGTACTTTCTTGCCTCTGCTTAAATTTTAAGCAACCTACAATGCACTATATCAGATTTAAACAAAACTAGACAAAGCAAGCAAAAAGAATAAGAGATTTTATTATTAGAAATTTCACAAAGAGTTTAAATTTAGCATACTTGCTATCTCCTCAAAACTCGCTTACCACTGATAGCAACAACCTGCAGCTTATTATGGCACACATACACATAGATGTTTTGCATGGAATTTGAATCCTAGAATGTAATATAGTGAAGAAATAATAATATACATAAACTGTGTCAAACATCTTTTTTACAGTACTTTGAACGTCACCTGTATCTGTCAGAATATAAATGAAACCTCAATATAAGAATATAATAAACTTAATAATACCCAAAATGCAGTAAATTATATTGTAACAAAACAAACTTTCAAAAATTTACAAGCCTTAACAAATATCGATTCTCAACCCACAGTTTGGGAATTGAGGAAATATGTCATAGCGTATAATATCTTATTCTGTATCTCACTTTTAGTGTTGCGTAATCTCCCACAGACTTTATATAAATAATAACATAATAAATATTTGTACAACATGTAGTTCTCAACGTAAAAATGCTTAGTAAGTAATTTTCATACTGTTCATATATATATGTAATAATTTATTATTACAAAAGGTGCTTCGTATATCATCTCCAAGGATTATAAATTTAATTAAAGCGATGCATTATTGGAATAAATTTAAGTCGATGTTTTCGGTATAAGTTATTTACATTTCTATTGCAGAAAAAATACTTTAAAAACTGTATAGAAATATTATTTTGAAGTGTAAAATTTCCAAATACTAAAATTAAAAAGTAAAATTTTAAATACTGAAAAGATAGCTATTGCAATTGACCGTAGATTATATACTATAAAAATACCACTTCGTGCCGAGCATTTCCTGTATTTAGACTGCCAAATGAAATTCATATAGTGCAGCATTTAGCAATATAAATAAATCTTCTACACAGCCTTTTATGCACAGTTAAAATAACTGTCATCGCAAATAAGCAGATATAGCACATATAGTTTCATTTGTTTACAAACAGTTTTTACGTTAATATCTATACAACCAGATAAATTTAATGCAGAAAATTGTAACGAGCATTTCCGCAGTATAACTAATGAAAGAAAATAATGCTTAAATATTATTCTAACTATATTTGAAAGTAACGTTAAAACAATGCCCATGCAAGACTCATAATTTGAAAAGCTTTGGTTTTAACTGTCTTGTAAAACCTTTCAATTACTTATGCAAAATTCATATTCACGAAAAAATTACGATGCCTAAATCAACCGATTATACAGTGAAACTTCCCTAAAACGATTAACTCCACAATTCTAGATAATGCCAATTTCTTGTAGACTTACAAAACTATCAGTGATTTTAAGTACTGTTATTTAATTATGTTCCTGACAAATGTGCAACTGTCGGAGGTGGTCATCTAAGAAAATAACCACTATATGAGGTTTCACTTAATGTAATTTTTTTCCAATAAATAATTCATAATTTATATCCCTAAGACTAGCACATTTAATATTACAGAAACTATATTAATTATTCACTACTCTATTTCAAAAGCAATTTATGAAAAAAAATTGAAATTTTCTTCGCGAAATTAATAATGATGGAAATTAAAATATGCATAAGAATATTTGATTACACGTGTTTGAACAAAATAGCACGAAATATTTAATGTAACAATGTAGTTTTAGTCTCATACTTGTACAGAAATGAAAAAGGCCAAAAAGGAAAAAAAATGTATCATCTAAATTTTCAAACAATTTTAGTAATGCAAAAAAGATTCCTTGGCTTGTATGTCTTACCTACCGTATTCAATAAGTAATACACACATTAAATATTTCAATGTTTACTTCATTTAAAAAAATTTCCTTTTTTGTTTGCGAAATATAATGAGTACATTTAAGACAAAAAAATATTCCTTCTGCTCAACCAGATCGATTGAAAATTGAATCATGCAAGATCTCTTTTAAGTAAGGTATGCTCAAATTTAATATTACATAATATTCAAATGATAAAGATCTACAGGAACAAGCTTTACAAGGTATTTCTAAGTTATAATCAAAAAACAAAATTTTCAAAAATACAGTTTTTGTAGAATGCAGTGTGCATCAGATGTAAACACACTAAGCTAAATTATGAAATCTGAAATTATAAATTTTCAGTCTTTAAGCACATTGCTTTTTAGGATAAAAGTAAAGATGGAAAATCAATTTCACGAACAGAAAATCCATTTCAAAACTATTTAATTGTGAAAAAAGTTCTCTGAATGCATTAGACACGATTACACGTGCGTGGCTTTACTGTTATTTCCTTTCATATTATTTCACATTCACAATCAATGTTGGTATTTTATTTTTCATTATAAGCATCTAAAAGTAAAACATTCTAAAAATTGTAATATTGTAAATTATTTATTGCATTACTACACCCTGCTATCCACCAAGACGACACCACACACATCCCATAACAACATCGAACGGCGCCATATTGCGGAGGAGGGAGGGGAATTTTTTTCCTCACGTCAGCGTTAACACGGAGAAAAATAGTTTGAACGCTGTCACCTTAAAGAGATGATGGTTGATACCGGTGTTTATTTGTAATATCAGAAATGTTGATATATGCAGATATATAATTGTGTATGTCTGTATATTCAGAGAACCAACTCGTGGCGAAATGACCTCCCTAAGATGACCGCCTCTGAACGAGACCAGTATTTCTGAAATAATATTTTTGTATTGAAACATTCCTTTTGTAAGACGACCAGCCGCAAAGAAAATCCCGGAAGTATGACTGGTCGCCTTAGAGAGATTCATTTCGTAGAGACAACCTCGCTAAGACGACCACATCTAAAAGATAAACGTATTTCGGAGAACATAAGTATATACTGGTATTGAGTATCGCCTCTCTAAGGCGACCACTTTCAAAGATTAATTTTATGTGGCTGGTCGCCTTAGAGAGACCTCGCTGTGTGTGGTGTATATGATTACTGTTAATGTTTCCGACAAAAGTTTTTAAGAAATCAAATAAATGAGCATATGTAGTAAGAACGCTCTCTAAAACGACCACCTGCGTTTCCAGGTCACTCTGATGGTCTTAAAGAGACCATATTTTCATTCTTAGAAATACTGATCGTCTTAGAGAAGAGGTGGAGACGAGAGGGTTCACTGTATGTTTTTTAACTTTAAAGCTTTCTGTTGGTTAGAAAACAGAAGTAACCTTATTTTCAACAGTATCCAAATAAACGAAATAAAAGTAAATAAATAAATAATTTCAAATAATCAGTAGACAACAAGAATACAGATGAATTTTGGTTTACTGACACCAGTATTCATTTCATTGTTTAGAAGAAGTCTATTGACGTCAGTTAGAAAATTAGAATAAACCCATATAAACCAATTTATTTGACATCTATTTCTATTATATTGATACCATTAAGAAAACCAGTAAATGTCAATATAAACCAGTACAAAGTTCTGACATTGATGTTGGTTGTATGGGTGTCAGATGATACCAGTAAGAAAAACCCACAGAAATTAATAGAAACCAGTAAAAGTCAGTAGAGACCAATAGAATTCTATGGGTACCATAGAAAGTTTTACTGGTTTCTACGGGGCATTTTGAAACTAGTAAGAAAAACCCACAGAGACCAACAGAAACCAGTAAAAGTCAACAGAAACCCATAGAATTTTATGGGTACCCATAACAATTTTTACTGATTTCTATGGGGCATTTTTAGGAAGGTACTCATTTGCATTAATTGCGTTTCTGAAATTACATTCTGGTAGGAAACTGTAAGCTGAAAGTAGAAAGATTGAACAGGTGCATGAACTTAAAATAACTGTTAATAAAATTAGGATAAATCTTACAAACGTTTTAGAAAAACGTTTCTGCTTTGTCACTCGATATGAAACAGCCAATCCCCGTGTGTCGTTTTGGGGTTACTATGTAAAGGGAAACTATTTCTTTGATATAAATGATGGTTGATGACGAGGGATTCGACGCTGATATCCGATCGGTTGTCGAAAAATGAACAACTTACAATTCTTTTGCGAAAGAAAGAAAAAATTGCGGGTCGTTCTTTCAATGGTCAGGTACAAAAACTGTCAAATAGTTGTTCGTCCGAAACAAATGAATATGAGATACCAGCCTTTAAAATGTCAAAATATCCCCCCATTACGATGCATTTTAAAGCTCGGTATTTTTATAACTGGTATATGTGCGTGAAATTTTGCATACTTAATATTTCGATATCTTTGATACTTTTATTTTATATTCTAAATGTTTAATGAAATGCCTTGCACATAATTATGTTATATGTACTACGGGTAACATTATACATTCGTTTAGCTGACCTCCCCGCCCCCCCCCAATAAAAGTAGAATGGTAATGTAGAATTAAAATGTCTTACGTTAAAAATGATACATGATGATGATACATGATGATGATACGTTAAAAATGATACATGATTAATGATTTTTAAATTACATTTAAATAGCTTCGTAACTTCAAGTCGATTATTTTTTAAGTCAATTGAAGAAAATTTCTAACATTTTTATGCGAGAGGTTTAATAGTTGTTTATTTTAAACTCACTTAGTTTTTTTTTTGTCCAAAGGGGCTTTGCCCCTGAAGGACTATTGTTTTCCTTTTGCGTCAGAAACATTAAATATCTGTTCACTTTTCAAACTGTTACCACCCAATATTGCAGCCCTGTATTATATTTAAAGAAATTAAATAAAAAAAATAAAAAATAAATCTGAAAGGATTCAGATTTTAGATTACGTCCAAAGGGATCTTGCTTAATAATATAATAACTTGCCGAACGAAACAAACATTAAACTAAACCCAATACGAACACAAAAACCAACCCAATATAATTCCAATAGCGAACCCAATGCAATTCCATTAATCCATCCAGTACAGACCCAATAACCAACACAGTACAATTCCAAAAATTCTAATAGCCAACCCAATGCAACTTCAATTACCAACAAAGAAACATAAGCACTAAATTGAAAAGTGAATCGGACATTTTTGTGAAACGACGCAAAACGCCCAAACGAAAGTAATAGTCCTTCGGGACTACTTCCCTTTGGACTAATAAAGAATGTGCATAAATGTATGTATGTTTCTCTCATTGTGATAAAACGACGGTACATAGAGCAATGGAATTTTGAATGACGTAATTCTACCGCGAAGATGGGCATCTAGAAGCCCAAATTTAAAATTTGGAATTTATTTTATTATCGATTTCATATTTGTAAAAATTTAACGAATTCTTGATTAACAAACTCAAGGTTTTCGAAGCAAGCGATGGCAACGGAGAGTTGTACAGAAAATCATTTTTATCTCCAGCGCATAGGAAATTCTAAAGATTAAAATTATTTTGCGATATTGTTCTTTAACTGAATTTTATGGTAACACACAAAATGTTAAAAAGAAAAGAAAAAAACGCCCCTTTGGACGTAATTTAACATCTGAAACCTTTCAGATTTTCCTTTTTTTTTTTTTTTTTTTAAATTCCGCCCAGTGTTTTTTGGGAGAAATCGTCCACACAGGTAAACAAATTATAGGAAATCTTAATATAATTACTCTCAAATCCTGCAAATGCGCATTATTTTCTTAATAAAGAAATATATATCTAAATTAAAGTTTGTCAATATGCAAAATCGTATATTTGAACAACCGAGAGTGGTCATAGATTACCTTCGGATGTTTCAATTACTTGGAAATTCATTTGACGCAAATGCAGTGGGAGCGCCTGAATATAATTGAGTTTTAATGTGTGGTGCTTGCTGGTCTACAAGCAGGATTTCGTTTCGGTAAGGAAGGCAAAGTTCGAAATTTTTGGGGCGGAGATATATAAATACAATTTTTAACAAAATAAGCAAATAAATAAATGAAATGAAAAATCGAAAAACTTTCGGATTTTATATTACTTTATTTTAGGCATTACTTTATTTTAGGATTATTTATTTTAGGCAGTTCTCACGAACGTCTCGTGATCCAACCCCATCCGTGATTAGTATAGCTAAGAAAATTCTAGCATTTGCGACTCCACTTTGAAAAGCGAATCGACTTTTAATGAAATCAACTGACCTTGAAAACATAAACTAGGGTTTTTGACTTTACAATTTTAAAAGCGATTTGATTTTTAGAAGTGGTAGTGTCGATTTTATGAAGCAGTTATTTTATAATGATACTGTATTCATCTGAATTATTTCCCTGGGTTTTGGTCTTATGAAGCGGTTTATTTTATAAAGCCTTGATTCTATTAAGCAGTACCCAGTGACTACTGAAGAAAACTCGGAGAAAAAAACTAATAATACCCGAGTAATACTCAGAGCAAGAATAAAAACTACTTGCTGCGCAAAAGGTATAGTGGTTAGCGTCGCTGATTGTCGTGCCGAAGGGTTCGTGTTCGAATCCCTGAGTTTTACAAACATCTAATGGGTGTTTGTAAATGTACAGTGTCGGTGCGGCCTGGCGACACTCTAAATATGCGGCAAGACGAAAGTCCTCTCGTGTGGTTTGGTGGAGAGGGGTGGGAGACCCTCGGTCCCATCTTCCCGGGGGTGCCCTCTATCAAAACTGGGTGTGGAACTGAGCATCTGTCAACTGGCAGACCCTTAAGGCTTATCTTGCGCTCCTTGCCAGCGCTGACTATAGGTCAGACAAGTTGTAAGGTTTTAGTTTAAACTAAGTTTTATTTTAATTTAACTTTTTTCTATCCCTTCTCATTTCAACTTCCCGCTAGAATAAGCGCGAGTTTCAGCTTTATGCTAATTTGAAGTGGAGCCAAGTTCTACTTAAACGAGAGGTAAGAACCTCTCAGTGTGAGAGAGCTTTTAGTCTCAGACCACTGTTACTCTGTTCAACGTTCGCCTGACCAGCTAGCATTTAAATTCTAAGCCGTAGCGCTTTTACGTGATTACTTATTGAAGTAATTCTAAGTGCGTCAGTATTAGTTCAATCTTGCTACGCACCATTTAGTTTAGAGGCCAACCGCGCGTTCATAGCTCTGTGAGCAACGACTACTTAATTTCTAATTAGCTTTAGTTTAAATTAAATTTGATTGTTCAGTTTAGACCCAAGTGGCGGTCATTATTTTCTGTATCCCTCCCGAGTTGGGAAGTGGCTGTACATAATTGTGGTTTAATAAAAGAGGATTTTAAATCCCTCTGAAGTGTGGTTCTTCTACCACTTATTCACAAGTATTCTACCACAGAACATAGCCGCATTCAGCTCCCTGTTCAAGATCAGGACTTAAGGAGTTTCACGAAGATGTTTGCCAAGAATATGCACCGAACACTCAGTCCTGACAAACTCATCGTACCCCTTGTGAAACATAAATACGAGCTAGTCGTCTTTAGGTTAGGTTAGGTTAGGTTATTCAATTATGGCAAAGCACACGAGGGCTATCTGCCTAAAACCACGAAAACGCCCATGCAGCCAGCCCGTTCGCGGGATTCGAACCTCGGACCGAACTACCAGTGTTCAGCGTCTTTACCGCTCGGCCGCTGGTGGGCCTAGTCGTCTTTAGGAAGCTTTCCGCGAAGGCATACATTTCCTTAGACAATAGAGACAGATAGTCCTTTGTCATTCCTGAATAACCTAACGTAACGTTTGCGTTTGCTCGAGATGGTGGAAAACGAAGCTTGAGACGGGAATAATAGCCAAAGGCTATTTTCGGTTCTGGTTGAATCGGGAAAAAATCGTGTAGTGTCGGTCTGTTGATGCAGAAGACGTAAATAATGTGCAATGCGCTTGCTGGGATTCGAATACCAGACCTCCCGACTGCCAGTCGGACGTGCAATCCAGTTGCACCACAAGCGCAAGCGGAAAGGAAGGAGATGTTTGGGAAAAGGCTCATTTGGGATACCGCCCTAGGCATTCCGTCTCACAGGCAGACAACCTCTTTTGTGAGTTTTGCTACATTCAGTAATCCTAGAAAGAAATAATTTCCTCTGAAGAAACACCTTTACAGTTTTTATTTGACAATAGAATGTCAAACCGCATCTCAAATACCGACCTTGAGAAACATCACAGGATCTTTTTCTTTCTTAACAAAAGATATTTATTGTATTCTGTTCTATTCTCAAGACTCAATCACTTGCACGACCTTCTAGAAGAAACTGAAAAATTCTGCAGATAATAGAACACGAAGCTACATCAGAAATAATTATAAAACAAAGAATTCGAGAACAAAAAAAAAAACCAGATAAACCTCAAACACAGAGTAACTCGAAAACCATAAGAAAAGAAAGGGAAGTAAAAAAAAAAGCCCTCCTGCTTCCTATTTACAAAGAAAGGTTTTGTTCAGATTAGATCTTCCGCAGATAAAGTGAAATATGAGCATAAAATCAAAGCTTAAAAATAGTCCTAATTGGTGTAGAAAATATCAAGAATTGTTCATATTGTCTTACTATTCTTTCTTCCATTCTTACGATTATATCTGGGACATTATTCATGATAAAGCACTTACAGCTAAGAACATAGGAATATTTAAGCCACTGATTGTTCTAAGAGATTAATAATTATTTCTAACCCGTGTAGTAAATCATTATATATAGTGGCGTAACTAGAACTTTTGCCGCCACGACGGTCCATAAATTTGCCGTCTCTCTCGGTATGCAAAAATATCACTACACAAAATGCCAAAATGGTACGTAGGGAAGTGAATTAAAATTCAACATCTGTTTCTGAAGAAAAACCTTCAATTTTAATATTTAAAAATGATATATATAAAGATGTCGATAATAATACAGCGATTCCCGAATATTTTCAATTGCGCGATTTCGAACAAATTAGTATTTCTATTTTGGATAATATTTCCAAGACTTTTTAAAGAATCCGTTTACATATTACAAAATAAAACACTTTACCCCTACGGGCTAAATTTTTATCTACAGAATAATTTAAGAGATAAAAACAATTCAGTTTATAGTCAATTTGGAAGCTTCGGTGAAAAAACAATAAGAGGAACAAGATGAGGAGATAAAAATAAAAGACTTTTTTTTTTACTTTAGATTTTGAAAATTTGATTATAAAATTTCTTAATTTTTTCAACAGTATTTTTTTCACCAAAAGTATTAACAATTTAGTCCACACCTTCAAACTTAAAATCCTTAAGCAATTGCTATCCCTCTTTCAATTTAAATTATAATGGCCTCCAATTACTAAAAGCCACTATAATAGACTCTGTAAATACAAACTACGTGGTAACAAATCTTTTGAAAATACACATTTTTGTACTATTCGCTTCAAGCATCTCGTTTATGACCGATTAAAAATTAATAACCACACTAACATCTGTTTCCAGACAAAGTACAGGCAATATCAAGTTATCCATATGAACACTAGGTAGCTTAATCTCTAACCACCATAAAATCGATGCTCCAGATACTTGAAATTGCAAACTCCCAGAATGCAGCCCTTTTGTAGATCAACATCACGAACATATTATAACAGGAAATTTAGAAATTATAGAAGATAGAAATTTAAGGCAATTAATGAATCTTGGCACCAATGGCAATTTAGACCCACTTTCAAAGTTAGCAAAAAATTCTGCACCCAACAATCTGAAAAAGATCTAGAAACTTTCAGAGTATTTTCCAGTTACAAAACTAACTTACCTAGATTGGAAAGAGGAAATGCTCAGGGACTTCGAAAGACGTATTAAAGCACACGTACTAAATAGCGCATATAATAGTCAAGATTTACACAAGAAAATTAAAATTTTAAAGGATCATTTCACCATTACGAAAATAGGCAAAGCCAGTAACAACTTTAGTATTGTTTGAAAACTTTTTGCTTTAATCTGATTAAAAAAGAACTGCAGTTATAAAAAATTTCAAACTACGGTGAATATTTTTCGGTGCACAAAACTGAAAGTTTAGTTTTCGTCTCACTCGGCAAAAAAGACACTGGAGGTGCAGAAACTGACTTAATTCACTATTCCGCTAAGGAATCAGGTAAAGGAAGAGTTAGAAGCAAAACAAATTTGACTTATTTGTAAAGCTTATTTATTAAACGAAAGGTAAGAGCAAAAAAAAGATGCTATATGTTGATTATTATTAAAAAAATTAGCGATTTGTTCTCCCTGAAGCAAATTACCAATAAAAAAAAACTATTTACAAAAAACCAATATTACATGGTTGGTATGATTGTTAATACACTGTATGTCTCCCAGATAATGCAATACAGTCCGTACAACGCCTAGGCATGCCGAGTATCAAATGATCGATCTGATCTTGGGGGACATTACACCACTCAAAAAGCAATGCTCTCCGAAGTTCCGGTAGACAAGTAGGAGGAGGTTGACGGGCTGCAACTCGTCGGCCAAGCATGTCCCACACGTGCTGTACTGGATTCCAGTCCGGTGAGAATGCTGGCCAGTTCATACGGGTGATATCCTCCGACTGAAGGCATTCGCTTACGATGTTTGCAAGGTGGGGATGGGCATTGTCATCCATAAACACAAATTGTGCGCCCATGGCGCCCCGAAACAAACGTACATGTTGTTCCAGAATGACGTCCCAATAGACCTGGCTTGTCATGGTTCCAATCTGAACATGCAGGTCAGTTCTGGAACCCAGAATAATTCCACCCCAAACGAGAACTCCTGCAGCACCGTAACGGTGTCGTTCAATGATGTTTTCATGGTGGTAACGGATACCTGGAGCTCTCCGTATGAAAGTCCGGCGAGAAACAGACTGCAAGCTAAACCTGGACTTGTGGGAAAACGTCACACAAGCCCACTGTTGCGGTGTCCACTCCAGGCTAACCGCAGGCGACAGTGAGTTGCAGTAAGTGGAATGCATCTGACAGGTCTACGAGCCTATAGACCCATCTGCCCTAAGCGTCACGGTCTCCCTTGAAATGGTCGTACCAGTGGCCGAAGAGAGCCGACGAGACAGGTCTGAGGCTGTGCTCCGCCTGTTTCTTTTGGCAGTAACTGCCAAATACCGGTCCTCATTCGGCGTTGTAACTGTGGGGCGACCTGTGCTGTAACGTCTACTCACATGACCATTATCTGGGAATCGTTGCCAAAGCCTGGAGGTGACACTCTGGGCAATTCCAAGTCCAGTTGGGTATGCCCACATTCCAGAGGGCCGATCATTCTAGCACGTAAAAAATCATCCAAATGCGTTCTTTGTGTCACAACTATTCGGTTATTGCACTGAAATGCTTATAAAGCGCCTGCGAACAATTTTACTTCTTTGCCTGTATTTCTTATATATCACTCTCTTACACTCTCGTCATTGTGACGTACCATCGGTGTCATCTGGTTACGTCCTGAAATTTGCATATGATTCTTGAAGATGTGTGTAGTGATTTTATAGGTGATATATTTATTTTAGAGTTCGATTTCTGCGTGACTCCGAATTATCTTTAATTTATGGACATGAGTGTAAATATGGTGCCATGGTAAAAAAAATTAGGCTTCGCCGCACTTAAATAACTTTTAAATTGTTGATGATTGTACAACTATTGCACGCAAATTAACTAAAGGTATAAAAACCTCAACCGGAAGAACAACACAATTCAATCATTTTTAAAGCAAAAAATTCAAAATTTACCAACCTATAAGAATAAAAGAACTGAGCTCATGGAGCCGAATGGGTATATATGTAAAATCTAGCTTTTAAATAGTAAGTTAGTAAGTTAACAGCTCTTTAACTTCATTCTAAAATAATGGAGCAATAATTTTCTATCTAAACGAAAACGATCCGTCATTCAATATGTAATGTGTACTTATCGATGAAGTATGAACTTTATATCTGTACATTAAATTGTCATGTGATCTGAAATGTACTCCGGTAGCATAAAAGATTAATTGCGCCGCATTTCCCTCTCTTCCGTCTTTTCTCTTACTTCGTTTCGCTGCATTGCATTTCCGCTCTCAACGTAGAGTTAATTTTCTAACACACACACACACACGCACACACACACACACACACACACACAAGAAAAATAAAGACTATGTAAAAGATTAAATTAGCAGTGTAAATTTCCCCTCTGAATTCAAAATATAGTAACCTCTTTATGCACTGCCTCATTTCTAGATCAATCCGTGTCATATGACTCTTACATAATTCTGGTGATGTAAATGGAACTAAAACTCAAGCAATCAATAATAATTTTACAGAAGTATTTAACTATCCAATCAAAATGCGTTGAGAACCAAAACTAACTCAGTCTGATTAAGATTTCACCCTAAACGTAATGCACTTGCTTGCTACTATTCGGCCTCGTTGGATTGCTGTCTGCTGCTTTCTTCTTCCTGCAAAGTTATCAAAAATGAAAACCTCTTGAAATAGGCACAAATAATGTACCAAGTTGTTTGTGGCCGCAATACGTTTACAGAAAATAAAATGAAGATTTAATCTGGTTTGACTCCCAAATTTCTTATCGAGTGTGGATCGGCATCTTAGCATTCTACGACATCAAAGCTTCTGGTTATTACTTCTAGGCTTGTTTTTATCATCACACACACACATATATACATACATATATATATATACACATATATACTCTTGGTGCGGTCGATTGCAACCAAAAAAGGAGGTGAGTAACTACATGTTATAGCAGACTGATATACAAAATTTAAACACTCTAAGGCTACTCGTTTCTGAGTTATGCGAAATACATACACACGGTACGTACAGACGCCACGAAAAAATTTCTTCGAAATCCATCTTAAATCACTTTTATGAGTCGTTTTGGGAAAAAGAGTCTTTTATTCTGTCCTTACGTACAAATGTCAAGCCAAAACATCGTTAAATTGCATTCGATAGCTATCAAACTGGGTATTTCCGTTGGAATAGGATTTTTCGTGATTACAATATTTCCTTTGCATCGTACAAGGAAGTAAAAATATTGCACCATGCCGAAAGTGGTTGTAGATTACTTCAACAGTAACAATACCTTTACAACCGAACAAGTTTCAGTATGAATGGAACTCATTTTACGTAAATGATCTAAAAAAACTCATAATACGCAAGAAATACTCAAAGCAGG
>KK116654.1:103395-134188 GCA_000611955.2 Stegodyphus mimosarum | reverse complement strand
CACACGGCTGATCGGTTCATTCTGACAGGCTGTGCGGAGTTGTCCTTAAACAGTTAGCCTGTTAAAGACAACTTTATGTTCCGGCACGGATAATGTGCGTAAATGTCACTTGTGCGGAACTGCGTTTACATACTTACTGACTCTGCCAGTGTCACATCACCGATCATTTTATAAGGTATTTCTCCCGCCTTCTTCGCATGCCTTCGTGGTGTAGTGGTCAGCACACTCGACGCGTAACCGAGAGGTCCGTGGTTCGATTCCCGCCGAAGGCATTGCTCATTGTTTAATATTCCTGCTTCAAAAATACCTGTCTCTACAATATATTATCCTCCAAAATGCCACAAAGTGTCACATCGCCGATTATATAAATGATGGACAGAGCCAAAGTTCCATACCGCAGATTATACACTGTGTCCATAAAACTGATAAACCGGCATTTATTTTCGAAGCCGTTGGTCGTAGACATAGACTTCCAGTTACAGAAAATTTTTAAATTACGCCAAGATTCACGTGATACTATTTTTTAAATTAAAAACAGATTAATTTCATAAAATTACGAAAGCTAAGTTCCCACACATTTCCTCGGTCCCTATGGTTACGTTTAAAAAAATCTTATGCTCAATCATCCAAACTAAAACACGAAGCGTTTGAATCCCATACGACAAAAATGGACGGAGTTACTTAATTTAAGAATTGGAGATGTTTAACGTCATTCTGAATTTTCATCGAGACGTCAGATAATAAATAAATTAGAATAATTCGACGTTGAGTTTTTCCTTTAAAATCATTAGCGGTACTGTTACGTGCGGGAGGGTTCGGAATGGATTCAATGCACCCAGAATCGCTGATAGCTTGATAAAACTTATTTCACCAAAAGAAACACTTTGCATTTCTGGAAATTTCCAAAAAAATACTTGTACAGCTCTTCTCATTATTACGCAGTACAATCAGTAGTTACACTTCAAATTGCCGAGAACGTTAACACAGAGCAATGCAAAGAACCCTAAAAGGCAAACCTCTCACGGGTATCTTCAATAGAATTAATTCGGTTTCAGGGATTCCTCTTTTCGCGTTTTCCAAAATTCTTCCTGTTCCCACGAAATCGGAGAGTACAGTTCCCCTCTCACAACTCCTCAGGAGATTTGACGATGAGTTATCTTTGTGAAGAAGTTAGTCTTCGTTAGCTTAAAGAGGTGTCTTAGTTTAGACTTCTTTCGGAATCTTTAGTTTCCTTCCATTTGTAATTCTGCTACAATATTAGCTGTTATTTTCACATTTTATATTAATCAATATGGACGCTTTAGACATTATTGGAACTAAAAGGAGGAAAACAAAGACCTTCAGCCCTTTATAAAGGTCATCAGTATCGAATTCAGAATAAAAATAAGGAAAATGTAGTTTATTGGATTTGCGTAAATGAAAGAAATAAAAGCGCCATTAAGACCCAAGAAGTCGTCGTTTTAGAACAAATATTTAATTCTGGAAAATTTTATTATAACTCACCTGTATGCAGAATTTTGGAAGAATATTGTTTTTTACTTTAGGGAACAATCTTTTAGTTCATTGCCAAAATCGTTGCAAAGTTTGAACATCCTTCTCTCTCTCTCTCCTTTTAAATACAGTATTAGCTTCATTCATGCAAAGATCTGAGATCGTATGTACTTTTCGATTATTCCTTTTAAAAATTCTTCTTTTAAAATGAAGAAATTTTTTGCTTTCCTACATTTCGGGAGAGCCCAAGGTCCACTCGCCCCCCCCATTACGTAAGCCCTTTGGGAAGAGGGTAATGAAGATTGATGTTTTCGCGGAAAAAGGAAGACACCATCTTGAATACTCTGAATTCAGCTCTGAACTAATAACTGAGAACGGATGCCCTTTCCTGATACCTTCCATTTCTCGAAATCACTGGAAGGTACGTACCGTTACAGTTACACACAGTGATCGATTACAGTTATTCAATTACAGTGCCAATTATAGTTAGTTATTCGGGGATTGCGCCAAAATGTCGTCGAATGGTCACCAAGTTTGGCGAGTTTGCGCGATTTCTCACCAAAATAGTGACAAAAATTAGTAGCGAAAACTATCGCAGCTTGGCGATATCTCGCCACTTTAGCGAGATAGCCATATATCTCAATGTTAAATGGACTTGCCGCTATAATCTTACTTTTTCGGCAAAGCTTCATTCCCTTCAAGCATTTATCTGACATTATTAAAAAAATGCTACAATTTCACACATAATTTCGTTAGACTTATTTACATATACAGAAAATTCGTTACAGTATTGTTAATCTCGCTTTGAAATCGTCGAGTTTGTTAATCAAATATTTCTTTAAGTTTTAAAATAATATGAAATAGATAATAAAACAAATTCGAAATTCAAGATTCGGGCTTCCAGATGCCCATATTAGGGTGCAGGACTACCGTTATTCAAAATCTGATGGATCCAAATACTGTTGTTTTTTCACAATGCAAGGAACGTACGTAAATTCATGCAACTTTCTCATTATTTATTGCCTTTAAATATAATACAGGGCGATAATAATTGGTGGCAACAGTTTGAAAAGTGATGCAGCCGTTTATAGTGATCCGACGCAAAATGCCGTTTCGAGAATAACAACCCTTCCGAGCTAATAATGAATCCGTTGTTATACAAAAATCCTACCGTTAGTTTAATACTAAAATACAAATGCAGCGGGGGAATCATATACTGTCCACAAATGTAATACTGTACGGAAATGTTTCTTGCTATCCACATCATAAGTAATTCTTCAACGGGCTCTCATGCTTCTGCTTTATTCGGTAATCCATTTCACAGTCTTCTCAATATTAGTCCACTGAATAGCGTGTCTGTTTTTCATAATCGTAGACACTTCAACGCTATGCATACGCCATGCATTAACGGAGTCCCAGGTACGTATGCCATCTTCATACTTTTCAACGATCTCCTTTTTTCCTTCCATGATGGTGGTAACCATTTTCTTCGTTGCTTCTAGTCAATTTTCTGGGAACTCATTATTAACAAATTTACAAAACATTCACGGGAGAAAAAAAGTAGAAGTTTATTTACTGAAGAGTAGGAACAGTAATATTGCCTCGAAACAGTAGATTTGGGTATTGTGCTAGTGGCGTAGCCAGAAGGGTCCCGGAGCAGCACAATTTTAGATGCGTTATTTTATAGAAGTTACTCGGCTGATGAATAATGCCAATACAGAACGCAAATACAAAATTCAGTTGAGAGGAAAAAGAGTTTTTACTTTAGATGGAGCATTCGAAGACTTTCAAGAGCTACATAAATTTTTGTTATTCCGTCGAAACATTTGAATGCAAATTGCGAATATCAAATCGATTATGATCACGGTTACATTCATAAGGAAAAATTTCTTGTTAAGTACTTCAGAATTCTACTTCCGTTATTGCTACAAGAACGTAGGGCAGTCCTCCAATTCAGAAGATCTCGAAAACAAAGTTTCAAATATTGTCATATTACTGCGAACTTTCTTCGCATTGATGTAAGTTTTGTTAGTCAGAAGCGTTTTGTAAATAAAATTCATTTAAGAACTACGAATGTATCTTTAAGAAATATTTCTGTGCTATTTACATAATAGCTACAGCAATCCATTAGACCTCTACGAGGATATCGATGGTTTTGTTAGTTTATTTCCTTACACATAATTTTCACATTTTGCGCAGTTATTTGTTTATGTATCGAGAGCGGCGGCAGATTCGGGGACCGCCAAACTTCGGGGCAGCTTTCGGAGACAAACGTTCTAGCCACGCCACTGTAACGTGCGCAGTCGTAATTTCTAAAACTAGATTCCAAATATCGTACACCAAATTGGACGCATTTTAAAGCGGACGTATACCGAGATACCGCTGTACACTGACATTTTGTAATGGCAACAAAATTATGTTTTCGTTGCTTATATTTCTCAAATGCCGTCGCATAGAAATAAAGGAAATCTGTTCCGTTGATGGAAAAATCGCTACAGGCCCCGTC
Source organism: Stegodyphus mimosarum (assembly GCA_000611955.2). NCBI lineage: Eukaryota > Metazoa > Arthropoda > Arachnida > Araneae > Eresidae > Stegodyphus > Stegodyphus mimosarum. The sequence goes on along the minus strand of KK116654.1, from coordinate 130,191 downwards.
ACGAAAGTTAATCTAAATGGTTATGGTCCTGTTTCAGGCTGTTATAAAGAACGTACCATTTTCGCCTTTCTTGATGGGGTGAGTATGTATATAGCTCTCTTAAAAATAAAATGTTAATGACATTGGGGTTATACCTAATACGGAGAACAAGATGATTTTAAACTTTAATTATTAGCTTTATTGAAACAGAATCTTCAAAATTGAAAAACCCATTGAAACAAACAAACAAACAAAAAAAGACTTTTGAGGATTTGGCCAGCATTAGATCTCTGTTAAAAACAATGTTCGGAAGAATCTGAGTGCTTCTACTATCATAGTTTTTTGTAAAATAGATTTCTAGAGTCTTAAGTATTTAGAAAGTTTTCGAAACTCCTATTCGAAGATGAAAAAAAAAAAAAACTAGTCGAAAAATCAACGCTTAGTGCTGCTAAATTTTACAGTCGAATTTGGGAAATTAAAATGGAAAGAAAATTTTTCAAGGATTTGCCAGAACCATGATCCCCTACCCATTCCTTATTTTCATGAACTTCGCAAAATTATTTTAAAAAAACATTTGAAACAGAAAAGGTAAAAATATACAAAAAACTAGAGTAACCATAGTTAATCTCTTTTATTCAAAGCTCCAAACAGAACTTGTCAAGAGAAAAGTGGTCTAAAGCTTTAAAGAAAGTCAATTAACTGAACAGTCAAAAACAAGTTTCGTTCCGACAAATCTTTAGTCTTTAGTTCCGACAATTTTTAGTCTAGAGTCTTTAGGTTATATCGATGCAGAAAACATGAAAAATGTGCAATGACGTCACCAGGATTCGAACTCACGAAACGGATGTGCTGTCCAGTTACCCACAGAAGGCACGCCTAAAGGCAGGAGGAAATACCTTATGTATCTATTATTTTGCAAACTTTTAAAAATGTGACTTCCGTTCTAGTCCAGGGTGTTCAACCATACGAAAACAGAGAAATAGTTTTTTTTTACGACAGAGTTACTGTATGGTATTCAAACAAAGGCTCTGTTTTCCATTACTTGTTTCATTTCCCATTAATCAAGCTCCTCTTCTCATTCCATAGTAATGAAACAGAGAGCCTGAAATGGTACGATTTTCGATGTCCTCTTCAAGGCACCTTCAAAAAAGGGAAGGAGAGCCTAAAATGGCACGAATGTCGTTGTCACCTTTAGAAAGACTGAATCGAGAAAGCCAAGATATCACTATTAAGGTGAAATTATTAATTTTTAACTTCTATTGGTATTTGAAAGGGCATTTATTATAAAACTTATTATAAAACTTTATGTTTATGTTATGTTTCAAAATAGGATTATTTTATTTGTCGGGCTATGGCAGCATTTCTCAATCTCCGGTTCGTCGACCACAAATGGCCTGCTTCTCTTAAATTTCTAAAAAAGACAAAATAAAATAAAATAATTAATTAATTGCTTCTCGGGATTTGGAAATTACACATAGCAATAGTCTATCCCCGATGCGAATATTTTATCAAACGTATTACCGATAGACTTCCCAGCAACAAAATGGGAATAAAGGTAACACTACGGCGGTGCTTCTTACCGGCATAGAATCATCCATTTCGAAAATAGGAGCACCAGCGTTTATTTAATTTTTGGTAAATAAGGTAAAAGTTATCGAAACTTTAATAGTCTTGGATTATTAATAATTTATAAAAGAGCTCTTCACTGGAAATGGCCATGGTTTTGATGTTTCGCGGAATTGCGGGTTCCACGAGTCAAACCTCGGGGTTCCGCAAACTGAGAAAAAAATTAGAAAAGAAAATTACAAAGACTCACGCTAGAGTTTTTAAAATATGAGCGGGAAACGAAACTAAACTTTATTATAAAACTTTATGTTATTACTTTTCACGTACTGAACATTAAGTGAAATTCCTTTCCACTTTTTCCCATATGCCGAAGCAATATTGCAACGATCTTTAAACGGAATCCCGGAGTTTCACTCGTCGCAAAGCTGACTAGTGTTAATTAGTAGAAAGATACATTTAGTTATCTCTGAAAATTAATCAGAAGACCTCGATTAGTTACTGTAAAAAAATGTAATTACATCTCCGTTACTAAATATAACACGAGAGTTAAAAAAGTAATCCTTGGAGCACGTTGGTTTATTACTCATTAGTAGCACGAGTTAATGCTTACTAATGAGTAAATTACATTAATTTTATGTTAAATTTTTTAATACAATACTTTCCTTTAATTGCTTTTACTTAAAGTACCTATAATATGCCGATCTACTTTAAACGTCAATTTAAGATATATTTTTTCAAAGGGTGCGATGGGGTTTCCCGAACAAACTTTATAGTTCTTAAGGATTCCTTAGTCGACGAAGTCAGAAAACCGCTGCTATACACCGGTGGCCTGCAGAAATAAATGATAATATTAGCATGAACAAAACATGAACCGAGTGGCCTTTGACTACCGGTATTCAAACTGTATTACAACTTAAAAAGAACACCAATTGTTTTCGAGGTAACAAAGCTTACTGCATTTATTTTTTAGCTATAAAAATGAGTTTTTACTTATAACAACAAGAACAACAACAAAATCCAAAATTCGAAAACAAAATAATCACAAATAACTACTTGTTGCCGTTCAACATAAAAGAAGTATAAATACGAATATTAACGAAACCTTAAAGTTAATTTTACAAAATAATTAAACATGTGCGAAAAATATTAAATATTTGAAATAAAAAATAATTATTACTCGTGCGATAATTCAGCCGCTACAAACAATAAACCGTAAGAAAAACTTTCTTCAAAATAGCAATGGAATTCGACCCATTGAATATGACAAAAACATATAAATACTTATTTTCATGGCATTTTCACAATGAAAAAAGAGGTTACTAACGAATTGTCTGCAAGCATTATGCGGAAGTTTTTATAAACTTCGTCCAGTATTTCTAAAAATTATCTGACCGATATTGTACTCCTAATCGTAATACTAGCAGAGCGTTTGTTATACCATAATTTACAGGGAATGAACCGATTTATATTCTTCAGAAACGATATGCTTGGATCTCAATTAGCAAGCCCCTGGCAGATCATCTTCTCCTGTCTGACTTAAATAAAAACAAAACAGTTTGTTGACTTATTCCCGTTCTTGACTTATTCCCGTTGACATTTTTTGGTCGTTTGGCAATTTTAAAAATTTATTTTGACCTAATTTGGAGAATTTACTTCGGTTTGTAAAGTTTATTTTGATAACATTAACGTTCATTTCACTTAAGTTCATTTGGATAAGTTCGTAAGATTCATTAACAGGTATTCAACTTCATTTTGATAACATTACCCAAATTTTTTATTACAGGAATGCTTGATTACAAGTTCTCTACGTTTGAGTAGACAAACGGCAATTCCATAATAATAGCCGAACAATAACATAAACAACTAGGATATTAAGCGGTGTTTACTGTACTAATAAAAGGCTGACAAAGTAGCACGAAAAGTAAAATGAATACCACAATGGATTACCTAAGATATTCCTTCAAAAAGAAAAGTTCGCTTACTTCGTTCGAGCTTGAGAAGAGGGGGGGAAAAATCGGTGAGGACAGCAGCACCCTCTAGGCAGAAATTCGGAGTCGCGTTAAAATGTGACAAGAAAGAATCCTCTTCTTGGAGGAGGGTTAAAATGTTTTTGTCGCCAGAGGCAGTAGCCGGCAATCCGCGGTTTAAAACTCGGTTACCACGTGACCTGTTGCGAATGGCGGTTATTTAGGGAGCCCCGACTTGGCAGAGGGAACTAAAAATGGCTCGCCCCGTAAACAGGGGCTTTCGGGGGCGTGTTCCACGATGATGATTGAAATACCGTGGCCACTCTCGTTTTCAAGGATTAAAACAACAGCTGAAAGGGTGCGCACTTTGCTTTGCTTTCTTTCTACTTCCTCCTCCCCACACACACGAGCCGTCATGTTTATCTCTCAATTGGATTATTTTCGTTTTCCGGGCATAAGTGATATGAGTCGAGGACTCTTTTTAACGCGTCTGAATCATCTATCGGGACAGTGCAGGAAATTTTGCCTTGACAACTAGTGGTTGGAGGCGGCGCCTAGACGAGCATTACTGCACAGGGCATTTATTTGCCCTGACACTCAAGCTTTGTATTTGATATTTTAGACTGTCTATAGACTTAATGCGAATTAGCAAGCAGCAAATGAAATATCGGAAGCCCTATCTTACGAGCCTACCTGCTTATTTTTATATACGACGGGGCTTTGGGCGATGCGGGTAATATTTTTCGAAATCTCAGAGCGATTCCTCTTACTTTCGATTAAAGTGAATTGTGCGAGCTGACGACTAAGTCCGTAATGGGTTTAGGTACTTCGTCATCACTTATGTCTCTTTTCGGAGATAAGATGTCGGAAAAACTTTAGCTGATTCTGAAATATTCGCGAGAAAGTCTTGACAAAACCATTTCAACATTGCTCATGTGGCAAAACCACATGGCAAGAACATTGAGATATTGAGCCTATTGAATTGTTCAAATCAACATATGTTGTTGTAGCTAATCTCAATTGTCTGACCCGATCAGTTATTGTGGCAAGGAGTACAAGACTGCGCCTGTCATTGGCACCACCAACGAGCACCATATATGGTGACCGCGCTTTTGAAGGACCTCGGAGACGAGTCCCCCCTCGCACCAAGCCACAAGATAGGCTCCTCGCCTTTCTTATCGATCTTCTGACTTTAGCCCAGCGGCTTTTCTCCTTTGTTTTAGCGAATGCTTATTATTAATTATTTCAGTTTCTGTTAACGTGATGTGGAGGTCATTGCATTTATATGCAAACTCCGTAACCAAACGCCTTAGTCCGATGCTGCAGAGACAACCATGACCTTTCGGGGATTCGAACTTGAGCTCTTTTGTACGGCATTCAGCGTCACTAACCACTATCCCATCTGCACCTCAAATGAACATGTGAATGCATGGTGTGCAATGTATTGTTCCACTGAATGGGGCCATTGTTCCATTCAGTTGTTCCATTGAATGTTTCATTCAATTGACTGGAATGTTTATTGAATGGAAATTATTAGATATTGATTCGATGGACTGGCATGCCCATTGAATGAATTCATTCGCTCATGAATGAAAGTAGAATCCATTCAATGGAACATCGTTCGTTGGAGGGGACGTATTCATATGAATTGTATGAACAATTTGCTCAGTATGTCCATCTACATTCTTATGAACATATTCATTGCTCCATATCCATTTCATATTTCATTGTCCCACTGAGCTGAACAACTGATATGAAATATGGATTGGACTATGACATATTCATATGAACATTCATTAAGTGGAAGTCAGATCTATTCAATGTAACATTATTGGCTCATATATTCATATAAAAAACTCAATGCCAAATTTCATCATGACGGGAATAAAACTGTACATTTCTATGAATTACAAACATACACTTTTTTTTTACTTACATAGATTGCGATGAGCATTCGTAAGTGCAACCTAACTGCAATATCGGAATAAGGGAGGTAATGGTCTGGAGACATATAGGTATTTTTTGAGAGCAGAAGACGTTAGAAATGAGCAATACCCCTACCGGGACTCGAATATGCTCCTCTGAAATATGCGGAGCTCTCAAATATGCTCCGACCGTGCTTCACCATTAAACCACGAAGGCGTGCCAAGATGGCTGGAGAAATGCCTTATATACTCCCCCTTTTGAAGGGCGACTGGAGATTAGGGAACCCAATCGACAAATTTTGGTGGAGAAGCATCATCCACCACCAGTTCGGGTACCACTGTAGAGATATTAGGTATTTTCCGAAAACAGGAGATGTCAGAAATGAGCAATGCCCTTGCCGGGACTCGAGCCACGTACCTCTCGAATATGCTCCGAGCGTGCTTGACCATTACATCACGAAGGCACGCCAAGAAGGCGGGAAAAATACCTTATAAGGGCTGATCTGGGTAGCTGGATAATTTATTGTTACCGAACTTAAATAAGGGCTTATTAAAACGAGGACATTTTATTTATTACTTTTTTTGCAGTAATCCTGCTGACTGTTTTTCCCCCAACAAAGGTAGCACTTAAAGAGAATAAAATATATTTATTTCTGTTAAACAATAAACAAAATATTTTTTCTAAGAAATTATTTTTTATTTGCTTAAGTACTTCAACAGCAGGTAAAACTTTCCTCGAGAATAAAAAAAAAAGAAGAACCGTTTAGCAAAAGTACACTTGTATTGTCTCCCTCCTTCGTCGTGTAACTGGAAAGTACGTCTGCCTAGTAACCGGAAGATCAGGAATCCGGTAAAGGCTTTGCACATTTTTCACGTCTGCTGCTACCATACGGACAAAAAAGAAAGGAAGGAAGACGAGTGTGCACACTAACAGTAGATAAGTGACTAATATAATAATAAAAAAAATTCCTTGGCTAATGAAAGTTTACTGTGTCACAATAGGAGGCATACTGTATGTTTCCTGGAGAGAAATACTGATACTTCTTACGACTAAGCAATGATTCACGGAGTAAACGAAAGGATGGGATCCCTTTGCTTTTCTATCAATGCTTGTAAGCTACATACATATTTCCAAGATTATATGTGCCGACGTGTTATATGTAAATACGTAAAGACAAGTTATTGAATTAAATGAAGTAAAGGTTTATGACATGCGTATTGGCTTAAAATAAATTGTTTTCTATTTCAAGGCTATTAACAGTGTGGAAAATATTCATCTAAATTAATAAAACTTTCTCAAAAAATATGTATTGATTCAAAAATGTTTATTCGGTTGAAGCAAAACAATTAATAACTCTTAGATTTATGGACGTTTAGGATATTAACATCCACATGCCACGTACTATCCGTTCAGAATTGCATTGCTTTTCTTTTATGTTCATCGTGTTAAGTAACAAAGACGAGCGTGACACCCCATCTAGGAGAACGAGGGCACAATAAGCAAATCTAAAGATACTCTACGGCGTTCTTCGCATAGGCAACGAATCTTCAACTTCGCTTCACTTCCAATAAAAAGTCTAACCTTGCAAAGAATTAAAGGACTTTCTTCGATGGGATCGCCTGGTTTGGCGGTCATCTTCCAAACTGGCCTCATAGAGCACACAATAGTCACTCTTCAATAATGTCTCTATAACAGAGCCCGAAATATAGGCTGTCATTTTAGAATAGGCAATTCATGGTTATTTTTCCAGCGCCTGTCTTATAACCACGGTAATGACAGCTCGGAAGACATTTTCGCATTTCTTCGCTTAAAAAGCGCACGAACGAAGTCAGCACTCTCTGCTAAATATAGGATTTATCCACTTATTGAACGACTGTATAAATAAAGGACGACTAAAATTTCATTTAATGGAAAAAAATTAACTAAATTTATTAAATTTAAATTTAAATTATCAATTTTATTAAATTTCATTAAATTTAATAATTAAATTTCATTAAATGGAAAAGAAAAGTAAACAAATAGATAAAACTTTTGAATACTTCCCTTAAAATTGACGTAAGTGCAGGCTTAAAATAGGGCCCATCTTAATTAATTTTCTTTAAAAAGTGGCTCTTTACAATGATTTATTTTAAGCAGTTATTTACGATTAAAATCTATATTTTTTCTGAACAGACTCTAGTAGTAAATTTGTAGTACTATTTGTAGAAATAAAAATATCTATTAAAAAAATTATCTTTTCATGTATTTTCCTTGTATTTTATAGGTGTCCTGTAACCATGACAAGGGTCCGATCCACAAATATTTCTATCTCATCTCTTCCTCATTCATAGCACATTCCTCCATACCTCCTGCTTTCGTGGTGTAGTGGCCAGCACGCTCGACGAGTAACCGAGAGGTCCGTGGTTCGATTCCCGGCGAAGGCGTTGCTCATTTTTCCTCACTTTTACTTCCGAAATAGCATAATGTCTCTACAGGGTATTCAAAGCTGTGACATCAGATGCACATGCGCTTGTTCTTCTGGGAGAATTAATCCGCGGTATTTTTTTCTAAAGTGGACCAGTTACTTTCCTGTTTATTACTTGAGTGAAAATTTTAATTGTTTTTGAAAGATCAATATTTGTAAAATGGCAAAAAAATTTCTAACAGCTCAAAAGGCTCTTCAATATATTTTTATGAATTTTGCGTATATGTAAATAATTTTTCTCAAATTATATGTGAAATTGGAATATTTTTTGTATAATTTAACACGAAATGTTTGAAAGAGACTCAGCTCTATCGCCAAAATTCAATTATAGGAGAAAGTCTATTTAACAGTGAGGTAAATGGATTTCGATCCATTTTTTGTATTACTAATTGATCCCTATTTGTACTTGTAATCGTATCCCGCCCTTATATGCTTTCCAGCAATTTCGAGAAGTGGAAGGTACTAGAAATTTCTCGGCAGATATTGAGGTGTACTCAGATATCTTCGTGTGAGCTTCGCTGTTTAGATGGGCTTTGAAATGTGCTGTGTTTAACGTTCTTAGTCGTTTGAAATGTAACTACTGATTGTATTGCGATACTGTGAAAGAGAAAATAAGAGAGCTGGTGGCAACATACGCTGCATTCAAACAAAAGATGAAAGCGGACCAAAAAAAGACTCACAATAGATCAAGAGGAAATGAAAAAAGAAATTACTGCAGTAATAGAAAACAAATGAGAAGCTAAGGAAGGCAGAATAGACACAGTTGAAGATAAAATTGAGGAAATTCAAAAAAGAATTTTAGCTGTCGAACAACGAATCGATAGTGGTATACGCAAATTGGATGAGATTTCGAAGCTAAAGCCTTCTATCGCGCTACTTCTGTGTGAGCAGACGCAGCGGATATCCTTTAGATTCTGGGCAAAAACCAGAGACTATATTTGGAAACTGTATACGGCGCTTTGGAGCTGCGTTTGGGCAACAAGTTTGTAAAAGACTGTAGCAAGCTCGAGTTAAAATCTCGCCAACAGAAGCCCATAGAAATACTCCAAGAGTACACCTAAGATGTTGAGACCCTCATCTCGCCTTTTTAGACTACCCAACAGAAACAAGGGAAACCCTGTATCTGCAGTATTTCATCAATGGTATATGGGAACCTGAGATACAGAAAGCCGTGCGAATTGCGGACGTCAAGATTTTAAAATGCGCTTTAGTGTACGCCGTGAAATTCGAGGTAGTCCAGGAAGAAAATCGTAGAGATCGCCACCAGTCAGAGAGGATCCAGGAGCCAGTGGATCATGAGACTCAGCGTCAAGAAGATTTAACCAGATAAATCAATGGCTTGAGGCGGAATAGGAGTGGTAACAAATCGACACTATAGTGCTGGAATTGCGAAAGTTCAACGTACGAAGGAACTGTAAAACACCCCAAGGCACAGACATAGTGGAACTTCTTGCAATATGACCATCGGTAAAGCAGCCAGTTTTATCATCACCCGGAAAGATTTAGTTCAGCAGTTGAAAGACAACATCTGGAGGCTGTTCTGCATTACCCTCCAGACTATGTCCGGTGATAAAAGTTGAAATTGATCTAAAATTAAAAGTTAACATCACGTTTGGAAGTGCTGCATACATTCACACGGCATAGGTAGCAGATAGTACACAACCTTACACTGGGATTAGACTTAAAAAAAGCAGTTTTTCTTTGGGTTTTAAAAATCTTTAGGTTACGGATTTAAATCCGTCCACCAAATCATAGCTGCAAGACGATACAACAGTACCAGCAAGAACAGAAATTTTAATTCCTGGATCCACAGTCGAAAACAGAAATTTCTGTTATGATATAATGGAATATCCCAAGAACAGTAACACCTTGCCAGGTACTCGTCGATTTGTAGAGGACAGTTATTTCGGTGAGAGTTACTAGTTTGGATTAAAGTAAAGGTGAAGAGGTTGCAGCATGTACTCCAATGACCTCCATTAAACCAACCAGTAGTCCTCCAGAGTCTATATCTTCGGAGGGTCTAACATCTGAGTTATTGTAGAATGCACAGCTAAGAGATATGCTGCAGAACTTGTCACTCAAGAATTTCAAAACATATTTCCCTGCTCATCTTCTGCAACCAAGTTGAAATCAGAAATTTCCGGTGCAGCATAAAGGAATATCTTATGAACCGTAACAGCATCAAAGGAGTAGTAATAGCCTCGGCACCCGTCGATCTGTGTTAGACAGTCATCCCAGTGAGAGCTGCCAACGTCAGCAATAAAGCGAAAGTCATTAGGAAAGTCGAAATGGCTGCAGCGTGTACTCCAGAGATCTGCGTTAAATGAACTAATAGTGCCTCAAACATTATATCTTCGGAGAGAGTAACATCGGAGTTATTGCAGAATACACAACTAAGCGGGAAAGAGCATAAAGCATTTCGTTATGTTTTCTCTCGCTAATTTTCTGATATACAGCGAACCAGTTCGGCTCATTATAGAATTGATACGAGAGATCATCCAACAAGCAATCAAAATTTAAGAAGTCTGTGGACTGCTAACAGGAATAGGTAAAAAAACTTCTGTAAGACATGTAAGAAAACGACGTTATCGAACCTTCAGTAAAACCTTGAGCGTCTGCTATTTTACTGGTCGAAACAAAGAAAGTTTGATTACATTTTGCGTTGACTATCGCCGGTTGAACGAACTCACGAAGCAGAACAGCCACCCTCTTCCCAACACTGATTACATTCTGGACACTCTTTTTGAAAGGAAGAGGTTTTCGACCCTTAATTTAAAGAGTGAATGTTGGCTGGTAGAGATATAGAAAACCACAGAATGAGCAGCTGTTCCGTCTGAAAGACGTTCAGCTTTTTCTTCTCATTTTTCATAAAAAATGCAACCTGATGACCGACAAAAGACGGCATTTACTGCTGGTCAAGGACTTCGGAAGTTCAAGATGATACCATTTGAATCACGTAATGCGTCAACAACATTCGACCGCCTTATCGAAACAGTGCTGAAAAGCCTTTCATACGAAACCTCTCTGATATATTTGAATGACATTATCATCGTCGAGAAAAGTTTTAAAGAACATTTGGGAAATATTAGGAAGGCGCTTCAGAAATTAAAGGAAGCTAATCTAAATTTAAGTCCTGTCAAATGTAAGCTATTCATACAAGAAGTGGTTCGAACATGTCATCTCTGCCAAAGATGTGTGCACGGATTTAAAAAAAGTGCCAGCAGTCCCGAAAATGTCTGTCAGCTAAGAAGCCTCCTGGAACTTTGCACCTGTTACTCTAGGAAATTTTTGAAGAACTTTTCTTTCATCGCAAGACTCCCTTTACGAATTGACAGAGGGAAAGTAAAAGCTCTTTTGGGCAAAAGATTGCGATGATGCATTTAGAAAACTAAAGGAAGTTTCAACATCAGCGAAAATCCTGATGTATCCCCAGCTCGGCAAACCATTTATTCTCGAGACAGATGCAAGCAATGAGAGTGTAGATGTTGTAGATGTAGATTGTTTCGTCTGAAGAAATAAACAGTATGTCATAGCATAGTGGAGCAAGTGTCTACCTAAAACGAAGAGGAATTTCTTTGTCACTAGAAAAAAAGCTTCTCGCTGTAGATAAAGCTGTAAAACATTTCCACCAGCACCTCTACAGCAGAAAATTCCTGCTCCGTACAGATCATGCAGCGTTGGTTGAGAAATGTTAAAACGAATTGTTGGTTATTGTTAAAACGAAGGCGAAATACCCAGTTGGATACAGAGGCTCGAGTAATATGACAGCACATTCCGTTATCTCAAAGATCATGGTACGGAAATGTCGACACCGTGTCTAGAAGAAAGCTGTCCAGAAAGCTGACAATGCTGTTCCAGAATCGATGTGAAATACCGTTAATTAATACCGTCTCGCATCAAGTTACAACTTCAGCATCGGCTGATTAGGAGCTATGGAGTTACGAACAAGTCAGAAGACCAGTTGGAAGACTACGACATTAAACCTATTACTGACCTAACGGAATCTTTAAATAGAAACCTGGCAGGGCATTTCGATCTATTGTACGATAATACAATATTGGGTTCACTGCAATTTACTCTATATTCGAAACGGCATCTTGTACCGGGAGTTCGAATAGGACGATGGATAGGAATAACGATGATCCGTGATAGCGGCTGTCCTCGAAGAACAACACAGCAGTCCAACTGAGGCCATTTCGAAACTGCGAGGACTTGTATAGAGTTCGAGAGCGCTTCTCCTTGGGTAATGCAAGTGCTTACGTGCAGAAGTGGTGCCAATCTTCCGATGCATGTGCAGGCTGAAAAGGACTTGTAGGGTTTCCCCTTCTTTGCATAACAAATTTATTTTAAGTTTGATACCTTTCCTGCACTTCTCAGTTTCCCATAGTATTTTCTCGCCAGGATGTAAATTAAGTTAAATAAAGTGAATATTTAAGCGGATGAATATCTGAGTTTATTCAGAGCGTGTTTTTGTTAGCCAGCGCACGTTTCGTTGCTATCTCTCTATTACGCTAGTAAGCCTCTTGGCCATTTCGGATTATCGTCACGCCTGTTAGGTTTTTGTGAGTCAACCTGTTAGGAGTAATTTAACGTGCTAATCCAGCAGTATTTTATTTTAGATTCGACTTTAATTATATTTTACATTTAAGTTTCACCGCAAGTTTACGGTGTTTTTGTACGGACGAAGATCGTGCCTTTCTGTTAAAGTTTGAATTAATAAAGGGGCTACTTTTCACCCTTCTTCTGTGCTGGTAATTCATTTACGCCTGTGCAAAAATTCGAAAGATTCATTGTAGGATCTATTTTTAGTTTATGTGGTCAGATCTTACAGACTGAAGAAAGGAAACCGATTTTCATTGATTACTTTACTAAGCGGCCTAAAGCTTATCCCATCCCTGATCGAAATGCTGTCACGGTAGCAGAGATAATGATACAGCATTGGATTTCCAGGTTTGGATTGTCAGTTACATTACGATTTTACGTTTCAGTTACATTTCGATCAAGGAAGGAACTTTATCTCGGCTGTAATTAAATTCTGAAAACTATTCGGTATAGACCATAGCACATTAAACCACCAACACTGGTAAAACTTTAATCATTTAGGCTATGTTCAGAAATCTGAACGTTATGTTCATTTTATTGACAACCTTAAAATCGTTAAAGATGGCCGTTAATGCAAAATTCGACACTGTTAGAAAAACTGAATATTGCCTTGAAAAAGTTTGGAGTGTTTGCAGAAGAATGTAATAATCGATGAAAGAATGATGCTTTAGTTTGGTAGGCACGGTTGTAAGGTATTCATGAAGAATAAACCTGTAAAATTCAGATACGAATTATGGGTGCTTACGTCTTCCGATGGACAACCCTTCAATATTATTCCTTCTTAAGAGGCTCAAAAAGAGTGCGAAAAACCTTTTTCTCAGCTCGTTCGTGGAAAGCTTGCTTTCAATAGTGAAACCAAAATTTCACAGAATATACATGGACAATTGTTTTATATCTTATGGGTTACTTGTTCGTTTGAATGAAAAGGAATTGGAACTGTACGAGATAATCGAATGGCAAAATATTCGTTTGTGCCTTCGAAAACATTGAGTAAAACGAAGACGAAGCAAACCAAATAGCTAGAGTACGATGGAATGATAACCGTGTAGTGTCTTTGCTAATTTCGAAGAAATGGAACTAAAAGACAAAGTGGAGCGAAGGATGAAAGAATATTGATGTTCCATTTTGTGTGACTTCCTACAACAAATACAAAAACCCCCCTTGTTGTACCCCCCTTGTACCGGCCCCTTGTTTTTAACTGCTTCGAAAAAACTCTCATCGCAACAGGGAAAACTGATTTGTCCTGAGGAAGCGCAGGACATTTTAACATTTCGATGATCCATTGCCATAAGTTATTTAGACGAGACTATACCTAGGAACAACATCAGGCAATGAGGTTCCCTGCTATATAATCTTTATATTTAACAGGGAATCGCACTGCTCCTCCGTCTCGGCAGCGAATACGTATTAATACAAAATCCCGAGGAGTGCCGGAGAAAATGCCAGTTAAAAACGGGCAAGAGAAAGCCAACACCTATTTGCAAATTATGCAATATTGGTCTTTGTATTGACAGTTTTCCCAAATTTCATTGCTAATTGCTTCTTAAAAAAGTAAGCAACACTTTTGTAAAATTTAGTAATGTATTGGACCACTGTCCTATCAATAGGACAGCCTGTAACTCGATAAAGTCAAAACAATGTGTGAAAACTTTTGTTTTACATGTGTTGTTACCTCATATTATTGACGTCTCTGAAGTATTACATTTTTTCGGCCGAAATTTTTTAGAGTGGTCCAATATGGGTTAAACTATAGCTTTAAAAGAGATGGAGAAAATAAGTGCTGTACGACGAGGACGGCACACGAAATGAGTGAGAGAAAAAGACCTTTTATTGCCCATTTTAAAGGAACAGTGGATAATATAATTCGTTACAAACTTGAATTGCTCTACTGAGGACTGCTTTTTCCACCAGTCGTCCGGTTCTGGTGAAAAATCATAGCGGAAACGGCGTGAAGAAAACAACTTGTAAAAATTATTACTGGTTAAAGCTGTTTTTTCACAAAACGTTTCCAAAATTATATTAATTTTTTTAGTTCTCTTGTCACATTTATTGAAAAAATTTATACGTACTGTTAATACACAAAAATAGGAATTCAGTATCTGAAAACACTGAGAAATATCAAAATATTTCGTTTTACTCATTCTTTGTGTCGAAGCTGTGAATTAATAAAGATTTCTAAAACAATTTAAAAATGGAAGTCTAAGTTTTAACATTTTTTATTTTGGAACATAGATAAGGTGTTATTTTTATGCATCTAAAACTGTGAATTCTCAGATTCCATTATTACAATCTATAGGATGTTTTAAGTCTTATCATTATGATCTTAGTCTTACAATTTTCATTTTGTGAACTCTTTTGATGTTACTTTAAAGATAGTGTAAGATGAATGAGTTTTTTGAGTTGACTAAGACACGTCTTCAGTCTAACGAAGATATTGCCCAGCTCTTCTTAATGAGTCATGGATACATCTTCCGAGGAACTGTGGGAGGGGAACAGGAAGAATTTTGAAAAACGCGGAAAGAGGAATTTTCATTTTGTGAACTCTTTTGATGTTACTTTAAAGATAGTGTAAGATGAATGAGTTTTAAGGCTTGAGTTGACTAAGACACGTCTTTTTATTTAAATTTTTCACAGAAATTTATTGTTTACTTTAGTTATTATTTATTTTTAATTTAGTCATTGTTTCTACCTTTAGCAGTGACATCAGCATCTTCGTTAATACGATTCAGAAAGGCAAAGAGAAGCATATTTACCCCCCCCCCCGAAAAAAAAAGGTTGGGCGAAGAGGAGAGAATTGTGGGATGTGGGCGTATAGTTGCAGCTGGTGGTATTCCGAAAGAATTAATTCTGTTTTCGCGATTCCTCTTTCCGCGTTTTTCAAAATTCTTCCTGTTCCCCTCCCACAGTTCCTCGGAAGATGTATCGATGACTCATTAAGAAGAGCTGGGCAATATCTTCGTTAGACTGAAGATGTGTCTTAGTTTAGGCTCCTCTCGAAATCTTTAGTTTCATTCCATTTGTAATTCTGCTGCAATTTTAACTGTTATTTTCACATCTTATGTTAATCAATATGGATGTTTTTGACATTACTGGAACTAAAAAAAAAAAAAACCTTTAGCCCTTTATAAAGGTTATCAATATCGAATTCGGAACAGAAATAAGGAAAATGTAGTTTATTGGATTTGAATAAATGAAAGCATTGAAAGCTGCAAAGGCGCAATTAAAACCAAAGAGGAAGTCGCTTTAGAAGGGAGAACGTCATTTTAGAACTTCTTTTCAAAATAATATCTGAAAGATTTTATTATAACTCACCTTTATGCAGAATTTTGGGAAAATATTGTTTTTTACTTAGGAAACGATCTTTTAGTTCATTGCCAAAATCATCGCAGAGTTTGAACATCGCTCTCTCTCTTTTTAAATACAGTATTAGCTTCATTCATGCAAAGATCTGAGATCTTAAACATTTTTCGATTATTTCTTTTAAAAATTCTTTTTTTTTTAAATCTAAAAATTTTTTGCTTTCCTACATATCCGAAGGGGCCAAGGTCCACTCGCCCCCCCCCATGTGAACCCTTCGGGAAGGAGCTTAATGAAGACTGATGATTTCGAGGAAACAGGAAGACCCCTTCCGAAAATAACAATTAAGTAATTTCTTAGGAGAAAGAAATACTCGAAACAAGAACTTCAAAAATGCGTTTTATTTTAATCGTTTTCGTTCTCCTGTTTTCTTTCCTTTTTTTTTTTTTTTTGTTGTTGTTGTTGTTGCCATTACGAGTTACTAAAAATGATTTTAACATCGACAGTTATTAAAAAAAAATCATGTTTAGAAATACGTATATGGACTTAAGAAAATGAAAATTAGTTTACACTTGGATTTTAAACCACTTCAGATGCACTCGGCTGATCAGTGTTTACAGTTAATGTTTTAGAATCAAAAACGCTCTGGGAAAGATCATCAAAGTAAAAAATTTTACTTCCGTCCGTGAGCTCGACGAGTTAATCTCAACATTAACAGTCAAAAAAGTGTAGCTCTCGACGACAGTCATCATCATTTACGCATTAAAAAAAATTGTTCGAGATAAATCATTGGATTGGAAACACGAGTTGAAGCAGAATGTTTATTGTTTGTCTTCTTAAGAAAATTGGAAGCTTGTTGGTTTTGGTGTAAAGCATCATCGCAGAAAGTAAACGAATTTAAAAACTTCTCAGTTTTTCGTATCAGTAAAAATGCATAAGCAGAACTCATCGAGCAAATTAAATTCTCGAAGAGATGCTGAAGCAATAAAAGAAGCAACAACAAGTTCCGAGCATGCAATTAAACAAGCAACGACAAGTTCTGAGCATTCATCAGCTGGAAGAACAAAGAGTCAGAGAATTAGAACGAGTTGTCTGCGGCGACATTCGGATGCGATTACCCAAACGGAGTAGGCACATCGTCGCTAAACGCGGAAACAAAAGGAACGAAGTGGGCTGAACGGTATAAGAGGATCCGATTGCAACAAAATAGAGAAATGAACCTTCATTAGATTTAAATGCTAGAGCAGGGCAAACAGGCAGATACAAAAGGTTTTTGACTCCCATTGGAATACCGTGAATTCCCTTGCAAAGACGTCGTCAAATGGTTGTTCTTGTTTCAAAGGGCTGAGATGTTTTCAAATATGCTTCATGCATCCATTATATCATGAACCAAACATTACTCAACACTGAAAGAAATGGCCGCTCCAAGAAAAGAATGTAGAGCAGGAGTGGACAAATATTTTTAACTGCGACCCGTAAAGATCTTTTCTAAGGCAAACAAACGAATTTGATATTTTTAATAAGCCGAATTTTTAGATTTGATGAAGAGAATTTTTTTAATTCAATTAGAACTATTTATCTAAAAATGGTAAATTTTAAATAAGTTAAAATCGTTTATAAGACGATGTCTTAATATTTATCTCGAAAAGAAAATTAATAATAACTCCGCTATGAGGATTTCCTTTCAAATCCAATATTTGGTGCACATATACACACTTGCATGTATACATGCATATACATACACATATACATATACATGCAAATATAACCGCAATGTTTTATCGTAAACCTTTTTCTGTTTGTTTCTCTTCCCCTTGCTCAATCCTGCCATCTACGAAAGGAAAAACTCTGCTGTAGACACCTTGTTCCTTGTGCGCGTATGAAATTACATACATTTTTTTGCACCATTTCATTTAAATTTATTTCACTCGAAAGGGAAATACGATCCTCCGATTCTTTAATAAAGTGCACACAATTTCTAAAATATAAATTGTTATTAACATCAAGTGTAATAACACTTGATGTTCATATCTCTCGCTTCGAAATAACCTGATGTCTCTACAGTGGCGCCCGAACTAAAAAAGGAGGTAGATGATGAATCTCCACGCCCAGGATTTGGCGACTGGTTCCCCTAAACCTCAGTCGCCCTTTAAAAGGGAGACCGTCTTCTTAGCATGCCTTCGTGGCGTAATGGCCAGCACACTCGGCGCGTACTGGAAAGGTCTATGGTCTGTGCTCATTATTCATATCTCCTGCTTCGAAAAAAGACCTAATGTCTCTACAAAGTAACCTACGTTGTTCTTTTACTATGGCTTAACAATCAATTTATAGATCTGATGTCACAAAAAGAAACCGAAAGTGAACAAGTTTATCTTCTTTACAATAAGATTCTTGATGAATCTAAGCGCTTGTTTAATACGGAAGATCTGTAAAATAAATTAATTGAATTGAAGGATTTAATATAACAGAGCCGTACAGAGATAAATTCATCGATATTGAAACCAAATTTAAGAATTATCCGAAACGTAAAGATTGTGTCAAGACAAGTGTATCAATGATTAGCCAAGATAACTGAACACTCCCAAAGTTGGATTTAAAAAAATACGATTCAGTACCAAGAAAGTGAGTGACCTCTTGGGGCCAATTTTCAGGCAAACATGAAAATAAACGTTTATAAGAAGAGGATAAGTTTCAATACTTGTTATCTTTGCTGAAGATCAAATCGAGAGTTGACAGCTATCCGCCTTCTAAAGGTAATTATCCCAAAGTGGTGGACCATTTAAATCTCATTTTGGCATACATGGTTTGTTGATTAAGTTTATATTCGAGGTATGCTAACTTTGGTGACTAACTGTTCAAGCATGAAACTGGGTGTTCTCTGTGATCAATCAGGAACTTATTTACGAGCACTGGAAACATTAAGAGTAACAACCGAAAATTTTGCAGCGATGTTGTACCCGGTAGCACAGTCTTGTTTGCCGACTGGTATTCTTAAAGAGTGGGAAAGGCGCAGATTAAATAGACACCGATTCTTCACATTTGATCACAGGAAAGCTGTTATAAGAGTTGATGATATTTTTACGCAATGAGATAGAAGGAGAAGAGCACCGGACGTTGGCAGAATCTGAGTTTCGAAAGCTGAAAACCACATCGAGATAAACAAGTAGCCCGCATGGCTTGTGCCTTGACTCGAATGTCTGCATCATCTTCAAGTTATAAACCGTATAAAATAAACTGCTTATCTTTCGACAAAAGTCGTTACAGACAAGACGGTGCAAAAACTGCACATACGTCATTACAAGAAATCAGAAGTTATACGGGAAAGGCGTTGCCTGGTCAGTTTAATATATAGTTGAAATTTTATAGAGAGTCAATGATGATCTGGTTGTTGACAGCCAAATATGCAGTGACAATTAATCAGCGTAGTCTAAATTCCATTGATTCCCAAAAGGTATATGTATGCTAAGTTTTAAAATTAAAAAGTCATACGAGATAATAGAATAGAATATAGAATAAAACAAAATAGAAGTTGTTACCGAACCAACATTGCCTTGTGCCTCCTCTTACCTAGTATAAGTAGGCTTGAGTCAAGTCAGTAGCTTACTATGAAAAACAAGGAACAGGTTGAATATTTCTGATGGGGGTAATTTCAGAATTAAGTAGTTTTATGCCAAATGCTAAAAAAAATTACATCAGTTACCAATTGTAGCCATTACATTCATTAATCAAACTTTTGCGTAGTTAAAATCTGCGATTTTGTTTCTGGAAACTAGTTTATATTTGTAAAATTAAAAATAATACAAAAAAATATTTAAAATTTTTTTAATTATTAAGTTATTTACGTGGAATTACGTGTATTTTGATTGCACAGTATGCTATATATTAGAGAAAAATATAAGGGGTTCAATGAAGAAAAGCGTTCTTTTAAAAGGGGTTAAAGGTAAGTAAGAAAAAGCTAAAGCAGCTCCTGCTCTACGTGATAAGCAAGATCTTCCAACAGCTAGCTTCTCTCTCTCTTTTTTTTAACCTTCACTAAGTTGTATTATTCCTATTTTTAAATATAATGTTATATGACATATAATTTTAAAGAACTTTTTTGGTACTTTCTGATTTTCCGCATTCTTCATCAAAAAGTCACCTCCCCCCCATATAAAAAATGCATTCTTTCTGGTCTTTTGCACTGTTCTTTTCACGCACACAGTAATATGCTCTTACTGAAGAAAGCACTAGAGAATTTCAGAAATTTGGCATTTTTAACAACCATAACATCAAAATCCTAAAATGACACACACACACACAAACAAAACCAAACAAAAAACAAAAAAAAGAAAAAAGAAAAAAAAAAAGAAAAAACGCGTGCTTTTAAGAAAGCCCCGTTGCGCTGTATGTGTGCAGAAAGCTGAGTTTCGCCGATGAGATTTCCTCACAGTATGCGATTCACCGCAACACTAAAATGCAAAAATTCCCTTAGGAGGTACCTTAATCTGCCGTCGTACTGGTGAAATGTCTGGAAAGCCATTTGGGGTTCCCATGGACACACCTAAATTGCCACATAAATATATTTGGGCAATATTGTAGGTTAATAATAATAAAATAAACACTTTGGTACTCGTATAACATGTGATCCACCTTATTTTCTCAATGTTCTGAATTTTTTTAACGTTTTATGTTTTGTAATTCTTATAATTGTAAAGTTGTAGGGTTTCCCTTATTTTGCATAACAAATTTATTTTAAGTTTGATACCTTTCCTGAACATCTCAACTTCCCCTTGTATTTTCTCGCCAGGATGTAAATTTAAAGTTAGGTGAAGTGAGTATTTAAACGGATAAAACTCTGAGTTTATTAAGAGCGTGTTTTCGCTAGCTAGCGCACGTTTCGTTGCTTCCTTTTTGGCCATCTCGGATTATCGTCACGCCTGTTAGGTTTTGAGAGTCAATCTGTTAGGTGTAAATTAAAGTGCTAATCCAGCACTATTCTATTTTAGCTTTGACTTGAAATATATTCTACAGTTAAGTTCTCACCGCAAGTTGATTGTGTTTTGTAACGCAAAAAGATCGTGCCTTTCTGTGAAACTTTAATTTAATAAAGGTTACTTTTCGCCTTTCCCCTGTGCTGGTATTTATTCACGCCTGTGCGAGAATTTGTCAGATTCACTGTAGGATCACGAAATAGTTTATGTGGAGTAGAAGAGACAGATCTTACAAAGTAATAAGTATTGTATTTCTTATATAAAGAAGAAAGTCTGTGTTTTGTTTGTTCGCTAATAACTCAGTCACTACTATAGCTATCGTCACCAAACTTTCTAAAATTCTTTTCTGGGTCCTGGAATGGTCGACGACTACTTTTTTTTTTAAAAAAAAGCTAAAATCAGAGATATCAATTGAAAACGTCTAAAACGCTAATTTTTCGCCCTCCATTTTCCTGGTGCTGATATCAGCAACAATGGTTGCGTGCCACTCTTACTGATATAATGATAGAGAATTAGTTTATTTTTCTATAAATATTCTTATCTGGGTTCCATATCGCAAATGTATGAATGACTATGAATCGTATTTTTTGCTCAAAATATTGATATATTTGTTTTTATTTTTGCTGACTCGCTACTTCGGGGTTCATTTATCGCGGCTTCAGTACATCGCGGATTGTTCAAAAATATTCATCAAAATTTCAAAATTGAGGAATTATGGCGCGAAAGTTGCCCGCGCACCACAGAGGGCAGGGAGTGCCCACACAATTCAAAATCCACGTCTCTGATTGGCTGGCTAGCCTCCCGCCATTTGATATCCCTCCCGACTCGGGAATCTCGCAAGATGATTGGCCTAGACGTTTCCCCCCCCCACCTTCGCTCTCATACCCAGCGAAGACGACCGCGCTCATTCAAATTAATGAGTGATGCTTAGTCTCAAGTTGTGCTAATTTTCAAGCCTTAGATAAGGCTGTGAGACTGGTTCGGTTGGTAGCCATTGAAGGGTTCTCCGACATGACGACGGAAGAAGTGAACACAGTGCCACTCGAACCCCCTAACCGACGTGGAACTCGTCGAATGACGATCGACGAGTGAGGAAGAAGAGGTAGCTGACGACAACGAGGCTGAAGAACGTGTCCTTACCTTGGAAAACCTGCAAGAGCTCTGCAACAAAGGGTCCAAGAAATCGAAGACAACATGATCAGCGCCGTAGAATTCAATAAGCGTACTGACAGTATAATGGCGTCGTACAAGAGCATCTTTGCTCAGAAGAAAAAACAACGGTCACACTCCCCATCACGATGTTCTTTGTGCTCCGAAAACGTTTGCAGAAGCTCCTCCTGCTGCCTCTAAGCCGCCTCCTGCAACTACCCCAGCTCTATCCGAAGCTGCGCGCGACGATCCAGCGCCCTTAGCACCTGGCGACGAGGCGTCATCTGAGGATTATTAACCTGTGCAGTAAATCATATTCATCTTCTTCACCTCCATCATACTACACGGGTGTTTCACCGACATTTATAAAGATCAATTTAAGAAAAGCTATTGTCAGAGGTGATTTACGTACCTTGTTATAAAAGAAAAGTTGTTAGCAGAATAAAAGAGTTCTAAAAACATATTTATAGTATGTACACTTTAGTTACATCTACGTATGTTACAGACACACACGTATCATATTTATATTATTTATAAATTATTTTATATATGTTATTTATACTATTAACATTTCATTGACATGTTTGAAACTATTCTTTTATGTTCTAATGATAACATATGCACTTATATGGTTTCATATACACTTATTGATATTATGCATACACAAAAAATGTACGTATGTTAAAAATGAGAGGGTGACACTACTTCGCGGTTTTTCACTTATCGCGGCCGGTTCTGGTCCCTATTAACCGCGATAACTCAGGAATGACTGTATATACCATGATTCTATGATTACGTAGTCAGCTGTGGTACATGTATTGAATATTACTTTTCTTCTTTGGCATTTTTTATGCATTACAATGACGCATCATATTCTTTAAGATGTGCAATTATTATACGAATTGTCAAACGATGTCATTTAGTAAAATAATATATTACACCCATTCCTCGACTTACTCGTTTTACACGGTTTAAAAATTTAGAAAACTTCATAGAAATGTATATTCGGCTGCATATACGCAAATATATTTGAAGTCCTTTTTGAATGTCATTCCTTTGGTAACACTGGCGGTAACAACAAATATGGGGATTCCTCGTGTTGTAAAAGGGGAATCCCCGTAGTATGTTTATGTATTTCAAACATTAAAGCTATTTGGTTCATGTGAATTAGTGCAGTATCAGTATTTTAGCAGCAAAGCTTTCATCATTTTTATCTACATATTTGAAGGTTTACTGGTAAGTTTACAACATTTATATGGCATTTTTATAATTTACGTAAATTTTTTTTAAGGTTTTATAATGCCAAAAAATTTGAAAAAAATCAAAAAGAAAAGGTATTTCTTTAGGAACAAAAACTAAAATATTAGATCGCGTAGGTAAAAGAGAAAGAGTAACAGATGTTGCTAAGTTTTGCTGAATGAATGAAGCCACGATAAGGACAATTAGAAAAAAAATGAAGACTCTATTAGAAAACGTGTAGCAGCTGGAACTTGCAGCAGTAAGAACACAATTTCATATGAATCAGTTGCGTTCACAGCAAGAGTCATCAGCGTAGGACTTGAATTGCGAAGAAAAATAATAAAAAAAGACGTTACTTTGTTTTTCCGAAGCTTAGTTTCTCTAGACTGGCAACAAATCCACTATTCTTCAAATGTAAACAAATATGGCCGCTATCATAACCAAAAATTAGGCTTACCGCACTTAAAAAAACTTTTAAACTGTTGATAATTCCATAATTATTGCATGCAGGTTAACTAAGGGCATAAAAATCTTAACCGAAAGATAAGAACAACATAATTCAATAATTTTTAAAGCAAAAAATGAATAAGTTACAAACTTATAACAATAAAGAAACCGAGCTCACTGAGCCGAGTAACAGAGTGGATGCATATATTTATATACATATATTTATATACTTTTGGTGCGGCGGATTACAACCAAAATGCTAGGTACACGTCTACATGTTTTAGCAGCCCGATATACCAAATTTTAAAGTTCTGAGGCTCCTCGTTTTTGAGTTATACGAGATGCATACATACATACGTACGCACAGACGCCACGAAAAAATCTATTCAAAATCGGTTTTAAATTGCTTTTATAATTATTTTAAGGAAAAAGAGTCTTTTATTCTGTCCTCACATACGGATGTCACTGAAAAACGTTGTTAAATTGCATTCGATAGTGGTCAAAATAGATATTTTCGTTGAAATATGGTACCCGAAATTTTTCGCGATTACAAGACTTCCTTTTTACTTCGTACAAGAAAGTAAAAAAGGAAAAGAAAATAGGTTGCTATAAATTAAGAAATTCAATTCGCCAAGTGAATTAATTATTCTTGACGCAAACTGAAAAAAGAGCGCTAAAATATATTTTTGAATTTCTCCATAAATTTCGCACCAAAGTTTAAGAAATTTAATATTTAGACATAGTTTGAGTGGTAGAATCGAAATATGTGAAAAAGATAGCACGTCATCTCAGAAGAAATCCGATTTTGTGTCAAAATACCTATATTAGAAAAAAGCTGTATATATCCTAAATTGCGCTATCGATACATGAAAAACGCAATTTGAATTTCGTCAATCGGCCCAGATATAGAGCAGTCGCCCTTCCTCCCTCCGGCAGTACATCCTATAAATTATACACATTTTTTGCTGCCTCCCATTTTAACTTATTTTCCTCGAATTTCATAAGAAATAGATTTCTCATTCAATTAATTCACTTCTCACTTCGCGGCAAGGCAAAACTAGATGATGCCTCAAAATGTATTCATTAAAAATCGAAAGATATAGAAAAGCACGAAACACCAAATACAATTAAAACCATTAAAAACAATTTTTACAATTAAAATTACGGTTTATACGCAAAAACAAGCAATTCGGCCAGCGGGCAAGAAGGCAGATTTCTCAGTGCAGAAAACTAAAAGTTTACAATTGGTCCCACTTGGCAAAAGGAAGTTCTGAAGTTTCAGAAACTGACTTAATTCACTATTCTGTTTCAAATATAAACAAATATGGCTGTACCATTAGGCTTAGCCGCACTTAAACAATTTTTAAATTGTTGATAATTCTATAGCTATTGCACAGAGATTAGCTAAAGTTAAAAGACTTAACCGGAGCATAAGAACACTATAATTCAATCATTTTTAAAGCAAAAAATGCAAAAATTTACAAACATATAAGAATAAAGAAACTGAGCTCACTGAGCCGAGTAGCAGAGTGGATATATATATACTCTATAACAAAAAATGTCGACGCACCAAGAAGGAGTTGTCCGATGGAGATAAAAATTGGTGGATAGGAAGATTATGTACAGAACAGAAAATTATTAAAATTTCAGAACAATTGACTGACTTCTTTACAGTTAAAGCAATTAAAAAACAATTCTTACAATTAAAATTAGAGTTTCTACGCAATAACAAGCAATTCGGCCAACGGGCAAAAAAGCAAATTTTTAGGTACACAGAACTGAAAGTTTACTTTTGGTCCCACTCCGCAAAAAGACACTGATGGTGCAGAAACTGGCTTAATTCACTATTCTACTAAATTTCAAATGTAAACAAATATAGCTGTTGTGGTATTTGCAATCATTTTTAAAACAAAAAAATACGCAATTTACAAACATATAAAAATAAAGAAACTGAGCT
Source organism: Stegodyphus mimosarum (assembly GCA_000611955.2). Classification (NCBI taxonomy): domain Eukaryota; kingdom Metazoa; phylum Arthropoda; class Arachnida; order Araneae; family Eresidae; genus Stegodyphus; species Stegodyphus mimosarum. The sequence continues at coordinate 104,628 of KK116654.1, read as the reverse complement.
CGCTGAGCCGAGTAACAGAGGGGGTGTATATGTATATAATACTATATTTTATTGGGGCCGATTATAACCGAAAACCGAGGTGCATAACTTCATGTTATAGAAGTTCTGTGTACAAAATTCCAACGTTCTGAGGCTACTCGTTTTTAAGTCACGCGAGATACATACATACGTACATGCAGACGTCACGAAAAAAAATCTCGTGTGAACCCATTTTACAATCCGTTTTTTGGAAAAGACTTCTTTATTCTGTCCTTACGTACAGATATCATTCAAAAACATCGTTGAATTGCATTCGATAGCGGTCAAAATGGATGTTTTCGTTGAAATATGATAACCGAAATTTTTCGCGATTACAATACTTCCTTTACTTCGTACAACTTTTACTTTCCTTTACTTCGTCCTTACTTCCTTTACTTCGTACTACTATTTCACCTACAATTTCATTAAGGTTATATATACAAAATCCGTAACACTAAAAATATTCTTAATGAAAATTTTAAAATCTGCGAGGAAACTTGGAATGTAAAATACATTCAAATTCAGTTAGGATAACGGTCTTAAACCAACAGCCCTAAATGTTCGTTTGGGTCACTACAACTGTCCTAAAGTTATCAAAACTTCTAGATATTCCTCGGATTTCAATTCTATCCGCCAAGTATGGAGTGATTTGGACAAAAGAATAAGTAAACAAGACATTTCTCAGAAAGCTCTGTTTAAGTAATGGAACAAAATGGAAAATTCTTACTCCGGAAAATTAGTTAAATCCATTCCGATTACATATGAAAGGTGTAACTTTAGCTACAAGATATCCAAAAAATATTGAATGTATTGTTTATTTTCACGTTTTTATTAACTGTAGTGTTTGCGATGTGTAAGAATACTTGCCTAAGTTCACTTATAGAACTTTTTGAATAAGCAATTTTTCCCCCCACCAAAAATTCCAATAATGTTTTCGAAAACAGCAGATTTTGAAAAAGATGATCAACAGTACACATGAAAGAAAAACAAATTTATTTTGCTAATATTTAGTAACTGATGATATTTGCAAATAAAACTGAAAATCACAAGGGTGCGAAAGTTATTTCGAAAGCTTTTTCTAAAAGGTACGCCGTTAACGAATACGTATACTAAATATTTGTTTTCTTAATTTGATATTTTACATATGCACGAGTTCATTTGTACGGATTCCGATAACCGTCTTGCTCCATCGGTTGGCTATGTGCCGAAGTGCTG
>KK116654.1:83337-103375 GCA_000611955.2 Stegodyphus mimosarum | reverse complement strand
ACGCGGTTGATGATGAAGCCATAAGTCAATAACGCAATTTCGGTGATCGCCATTTTGCTTTTTCGCGCTACAGTCGGCTCAACCAGGGACGGATTAAGCTATTTTAGGGCCCTAGACATTTTTTTCCTGCCGATCCTGGGATCATGTAATTTTCAAGAGAAATTTCTAACAAAATAACAAACGATAGGTAACAAATAATAATAGGTAATAATTAACAAAAATAGTGAGTATTTCAAGAATCTTTAATACGGTTTCTATTCGTGCGTTTTATTATGTATCAATAGAATTGCAACTTTTTGTTCGTATGTCATAGATTAAGAAAACGAAATTTATTCTGTTAAATAAATGTCCAAAACCATAGTTTTGAAATAGAAATTAATTCAAAAATCCTTTTTTCTCTCTTTCAATTCTGCAAATCAGTTATTTCTTCGTAATCGATATTGTCCAACACATTTTGTTCCATGTATTTTTATTTGACTCGAGTTTCGTAAATAGTTTTCGACGCGTTTTAACACCTTTCGCCAGATACATTCGATACAGGCAAAGTTAAAAATATACGTGATATGAATTCCATATTTGGAAATATCGATACAGTTTTTCTAGTCTGTAGAAATCGTGGCATGTCAAATGGCAAAGTTAAATTTTGGCTTTTACAAAGTCATAGGAATCGTAACAATTCTTCATTAAAGTGTTCACTGTACCATTTTTTTAGTAATGTGGTATCTTCAGATTCAATTGATACATTGTAATTTGTGTTTGAAGGAAATATTTTTAAAATTTCGTTAATGTCTTTCTAACTTTCGCTACGTAGTTTTAGTTCAAAAGATACTTTGTCACACACTTTCTCCACTATAACTGGTAAGCCTTCTATATTTTTAATTTCTGTTACTTTATTTTCGATTTCATTACTGTTATTTCTGTGTGCACTTCCTGGTTTCCAGAATATTTACCAACTTTTTTTTCTCCTATAATATTTGAGCGTGAGCAACGACGTGAATATGCTATAAACAATTTTTCGTTTCTTTTTAATACTCTTAGTGCTAGCAGATTGTCCTGGATCCATCACCTGTGAATCGTCACTTTTCCGCTTAGTCAATCCTAGCCATTTTTCCATTTTGAAGATGTAGGTTTGTTTTATTATTTTTCGTAAATATTTAAATGAGCGATGTATTACGAGTTCTTCAAAAACGAACGACGATATTCTAAAATCACAGCAAAGCCACAGGAAGACAAAATACCTGCTGTTAGAGGCAGCATACCGACTTAAAATAAGTATTCTAATTGAAAATAGAGCAATATGAGCCCGGAAATGGTGGCGAGATAAAGTGCAGACATGCTAATAAATCGATTTATTCTAAATTCTTTTCACTCTAAAATAATTAATGAGATACTATTATCTTTTTATACGAACTTATTTTTATTTCCTATTAAACACAACATCCATTTCTATTACTCTTTTTAAAAACATCATTTACAATAAATTTTGTCATGTCGTTGGCTAAGAGAATATTTTTGAAAATAAAAACGGATTATTTTGCTGAATTCTATGAGAGGCTATTGACCTTGAATAAAGCTCAGATCGCATAAATTTACGAGTGTTAGAGAAAAAACTTACGCTTAAAACTTATGTTTAAAGGATGTTAGGCTATTTAGTTTTTAAATTTAATAACTAAGCGTACTTTGTTTCTACACGTACTATCTATTTTTCTCTTGCGTACCACCGGTTGAGAATCGCTGGTCTAGATGCTTTCGCCCAAAGTTATAGCGCGTGATCTAATGAACTGAGATGTTTTAATTTTTCATCCGGATATTTTTCTTCAGATCTTATAATAGCAACTTAATGAGATCCGGATATTTTCCTTTCCTTTTAGTGTTCGTAACACTGGAAGTTACACTGACCACCTCACTGTTGCAGCACGTTGAGTTCAAACTGCGAGCCGTCATTCGCGATTATTTTGTACCATAAACTAAATTAATTTAATATCTAAAATTTCAAAAAGAAGCTGTAAAAGCTTTAATTCAAAGGTTCAAAAAGAACCTATGAATTAAAAAAGAAAGGATTATCAATTTTTCAAAAAATTTTTGACAAACTGAAAAAGGAACGGTGTTTTTAAGAAATTTTAAACGAAGTTCACATTTATGTTAACTATTAATAACTTCTTAATAATCGCATATGTTCAGCTGGGGTATTAAAAATTTCTTTTAACTCTCTGTTGTTTTCTGTTGACAACTTCTTTATTTCGATGTTTCGTAGGTACTTATCTGAGCAGGTTGTGAGTATTTTCTCAAAACTGTTCCGGTTTGAGCAAAAAAAGGTCCCAGTTTAAGCAAAAAATTAAAAGTTAAAAATATTACAGTAACCCTAACCATGATGTACATGCAGCCAGCCGTGTAATTTCTCAGGAGAGCTATAACTTTCCCCAAACCGTCAGAGTACAATTCAAACACTCCAACGTAATAACAAAAAATGGTCTAATATCGCCTTCCGATCTTGGAGATTATTTTGAAATTTAACACAAATCTTCGTTTCGTAGTCTTTGTTTCTCGTTCGCATACGAGAAAAGAATTCCTGCTTCGTGAGTAAAGAGTAAATTCCTGCTTTGTAAGCTTATTATTAAAAACTGTTATGAGCTTTGTTATTTTCGGTCGCCCACCGAAAATTATTCACGTCTGGTTGTCCAGTTTTGCCCAATTCTTTCTATGAATGCAAAAAGCTTAAATACGGAAGAGAAAATTTTTTGAAATTACCGTAGATGAAAAAATGGACAAACAGACATGATTGCGAAAGTAGTGATAACGTTTTTATTCACTGAAAACTCACTATCGAATTTTGGGACCGAAAACATAATTTCTCTTTCTTATATAGGTCGACGGAAAGTTAAAAAAAAAAAAAAAGATTAGGTGTTTCTTTCTTAACTTTTCGAAGGTTTTCTCATGCGTAACATGGATACGAGTTCCTTAAATAGTAATTCGCGAAGGCACATCTAACGACAGGTAGGTTGCTCTCGGGTACTTTGTCATAATCAAGCAAAACAGAGTTTTATTACGAAAGTCTTATTACTACCATTTATAAATTAAAATTTCTCTTACAGTTTTACAAATTTCAAATTACTATTACAATTTTATAACATTTCTACTGCAGTTTCTAATTAAATTACTCAGAAAGATTAGCATTATTTACTAATTGAATTTTCAGTGCGGATTTATTTAAATCAAGTTTTTATTTGACACACCTTGCGACACTTTATTTATTAAGTTATGCATTATATCTAGACTCATGCCATGGCTACGGAAATACTTGTGTGCAATTCAACGAATTTCGTGGCAAACTTTTAGGTTTACCAGAGCCCGAGAGGTAAAATGACTAAACAGTGGTTCAGCTTCAGCAGTGGCCCAGTGGTTAAGACGCTGAAAACTCGTAGTTTCACCTAGATTCGAAAGCCAGTTGAACGGTTTGCTTGCATGTTTGCTCCTTGTGGTTTTGTCCCCACATGTGACTTGAATACGAACCAGTTTTCCTTGGAAATGGTTCAACGAGAGCATTCTTTCCTTGCGCAGATAATTTAGCCCCTCAACGACCGAGCGGTAAAATCGTTAAACGCTGGTCGTTCGACCTGAGTTCGATTCAGGCCGAACGAGCTGACGCTATGGGCGTTTTCGTTATTTTCTTCGTGTCACTTTTAACAACATGAATAAAAGACAGTTTTCCTTAGAAAATCCTCTACGAAGGCACCCCCCCTAAGCAGATAGCCTTCGTGTGCTTTGCCATAATCAAATAAACTAAATCACTAAATTTCCTTTTTTGTTATTACATTTCCGAAAAGCAGATAAGCTTGGAAAAATATCACGAGTTTTCCGTACTTACATGCTGGCAATACTAGCTCTTCAGCAAATTTTAAGAGAACCTTATTTAACGGCGTATGATCAACGACGTTAACTGTGACTTATCTTTGGTGTGAGTAACCTGCCTGCAAGTGAAAACTAAGGTTAAAATATAACACTAGAGAGAAACTTTCGCATGCTCAGCACCTTTCCAAATTGCGACCACTTCACTTCAAGATTGCTGAAAGCCTGTCGTCTGCGCAAAATGAACTCAGCTGTTGACAGATTATGATGGCGTCTCGAGAGCCATATTTATTCATTTGCCTTTTTTACTTTTCGTTCCGCCACCTGAGTTGTTTCCTGAATTTATTTTGTCTTGTTAACAACGGCTTAAGAACGGTCGATCTCTTTCTTTCCACTTCCTGCTCCAGTTAATAATAATCTCATTCGGAATCTGGTATTATATTATTTTTAAGCGGATTTGTTATAAACAGACTCTTGCGGAAGAACTCACTTTTAACAACGCATCTAGTCAGCTTCGGGATTCAGCCATAATTCTCCTCGACTTAGAACAATTACTTTATTGTAAAGTACAGACTATTTGAGTATTTAGGTCTCCAGGTGGGCCCATCCCCCCAAAAAAAATAAAAATTAAAAGGTTTAGATTTTAAGGGTCACCCCAAAGTGCTCTAAGTTTATGGTTTATCAATCGAGAATGTCAATAGAGATGACTCACGAGATATAGAAAAATATTTTAGAGGACAGTAGAGAATATGAAATTTATGATGTCTGCATACCCGTACGTCCTGTTATCAGAGCCGGAAGATTAGGATAAGCTGGTCTCTAATGAGAATCTAAAGAAGGCCAAGGCCTGTAATGGTCTATCTCGTTGCTGAAGAAGTAAAAGAAGAGGAACATAACGTACGTCCTAATTAATGACACAGGAACGTTAGGTATCTTCTGCATACTAGGAAAGGGAAGAAACACACAGTGTCATTATGTAAAAATATTCAACGTTTTTTTCATTAGTTAGATCAATAATTAAACGCATTCTTACTGAAATCGGTCCGATTTAAAACAAAAAGAAATATTTTTAATTACTGCAACCTATTGTTTTTCAACAGCTAGTACTGTAACTCAATGTTAAACCAAAACGCCTTAGCCACACACACTTGAATAACCAAACCAAGCTAATATATGAATAAAGGTGTTTACACGTCTTAAAACTGTACTGCAAATTGTAAAAACTTTTAATTTACTTCTGGACTTTGTGTGATACATGGCCAAACTGATTGCACGTCTAATGTCGAGGAAAACTTTCGTTTTCTATATGAATTAATACTAAATCTGTGTTTTTCATCTATGCCACGTGACCTACTGGTGCTTTTTGATGAACTATATACCGATAAGTACTCTCTTACTTGAATTCAAAAGCATATTCTTAGAAACTTTTAAAACTTTCGCCAGAATGTTACTTTTTTCTCCTTTGAGGTTGTTGTTAGTCCAAAGGGATTTAGTCCCGAAGGACTATTACTTTCGTTTTGCGATTTTGCGTCGATTCACTCTGAATGCCCGTTTCACTTTTCAAATTGTTGCCACTAAATGTTATCGCTCTGCATTAAAGTTTAAAAAATGAAAAATCTGCATAAATGTGTGCATGTTTCTCGCATTGTGATAAAACCTAGAGCCATCGAATTTTGAATGACGTAATCCTACTGCGAATATGGGCATCTGGAAGCCCTAATTTTGAATTTGAAATTTGCTTTATTATCGATTTTATGTTTTGTAACATTTCAACGAATTTCTGATTAACAAACTAAATGATTTCAAAGCGAGCAATGGCAACACTGTACGGAAAAAAAAAACATTTTTATCTCCAGCGCACGAGACTTACGGAAATTCTAAAGATACGTTCATTTTAAAATGATTTCGCGATATTGATTTTGAACTGAATTTTATGGTTTGAGTACGTAGTACATGATATTTAATAAAAAAAAGGTAGCACACGAAACGTTAAAAAAACGCGCCTTTGGACGTAATTTAAAATCTGAAATCTTTCAGATTTTTTTTTTTATTGACTTTAGCCACCACTACGACTTTTTGCTAGACTTAGGTCATGATATAAATTAACGGCCTCGGCCGATAGGTACGCACAAGTATACCTTTACCAAAGCGATTGCCAGTGGCTACTTGATTTATTGGTGAAAACTGTTTGTAGTTGGAACCAAAATGAAAGAAGATCGAAGACCAGTTTGTTAATTCGAAACAGCAGATTCAGTTGGAAAGTTAAATACAGTGAAATACGTTTAACGTGAAAACGCCTAAGACGAAATATCGGTTAACACAAAATAATACAAAGGTCCCAACAAATTACTGTTTTTTTTTTTTTTTTTTTTTTTTTTTTTTTTTTTTTTTTTTTGTTAACCTGAAACGAAAATCGCTTAACACGAAACTGGGAATGAACCAAATACGGCAAACTCCAGCCGCGCAGGCGAGATTTGAGAAGCGTGAGGTCATTTCACAGGTTTCGTAGAAAGAAGGATATCTTGGCTTTGAAATACCCTTGAAATAGCCTGTGACAAGATCCAATTTTGTTTATTTAAGCTACTTTCATCCTCCATCCCTACAAACATCTCATCTCTCATCAGTTGGCTTTGAAATTCGATGACGAGTACATCGCAAGTGTGTGTAAAAATCAGTGACTTTGGTTCGCGCCAAAAGAAATAGAGAAGGATATCGAAATGGAGCCGATACTTAATGAAATGTTTGAGAAAAATTTCTGTATTAGTAGACTGTCCTACTGTATCATCGGAAGAATTCGTTGCAGTAGATGAGGATCATGTGTGTACAGCCCAATTATGTCAACTAAAGACATTTTGGAGTTTGGATGCAGATTCCGACGACGAAAATGAAATGAATAATGCAGCTCCTACTCCCACGTCAACCGAAATGAGGAATATCGTGAAAAGTATGCGCAGTTATTTAGACGCACATTTGAACGGTGAAATGAATAACAAAATGAACGACACAGAACAATTTGTTGACAATTTGATGCCAAAAAAGTCAATGCAAGCAAAAATATCAGATTATTTTCTAGAAACTGAAGAAATGTTTCGTTTTTCAAAAAACTTGAAAATTTTGTATAAAATTAAGTTCTTGTGGATGTTTTTCTTTCACCGATTTTTATTAAATGCATACATATTTACATACCTATGTCAATAAAATGTACTCTAATAAACTTAATTTTGTTAAATATATATATATATATATATATATATATATATATTTAGGAATATCCTTTAACACGAAAAAATATTTCAGTCCCCTTGTAAGGTTTTAGTTAAACTAACCAAGTTTTATTTTAATTTAAATTTGTCTATCTCTTCTCTGCTTCAACTTCCCGTCAGCAGAAGCGCGCGTTTTCAGCTTATGCTAATTTCGAAGTACGGCCAAGTACTATTTAAGCCAGAGGTAGAAACCTCTCAGCCTGAGAGAGCTTAGTCTCAGACCACGTCACTCTGCTCAACGTTCGTCTGACCAGCTAGCAGTTTAAATTTATAAGCCATAGTGCTTACTACGTGATTGCATTGTAAAACAATTTGAAGTGCGTTAGTATTAGTATATCTTGCTACGCACCCTTTCAGGTAGAGGCCAACTTCCGCGAATTGCTCTGCGAAGCACTTTGATTTTATCTTGCTACGCACCCTTTCAGGTAGAGGCCAACTTCCGCGAATTGCTCTGCGAAGCAAACTTTGATTTAAGTTCTATTTTAGGTTTAGTTTTAAATTCATTTGATTGTTAAGTTCGACCCAAATGCGGTCTTTTACTTTCTGTATCTCTCCCTAGTTGGGAAGTGTGTAATTAATAGTGATTTAATAAAAGAGGATTTCAAATCCCTTCACGTGCAGTTACTATCCAGCCCAGCAGTACATCAGAACAAAGCTTACATTTCATCAGCTCACTGTTCCAGTTCAGGACCTGAGAAGAAACACCCTGGTAAATATTTCACAATGTTCTCCAAGAACACACACAGAATACTCAGTCCTGATACCCTCAGTTTCGTGTTAAACGATTTTCACTGTACATCACACTTTGTTGAATGGCAGCAGACTCGAAGGAAACGTGAAACAATGCAAAATTATGTTTTGAGAAGCCCTTTTGGACTAACGAAGCATTTATAATTCATGCGAAATGGATTTTAATGTAGTTACTTCGTAATCTTCAGACAAATGAAAATTATTGTTAAGATGTAAAACCATTTCCCTTCCCCTTCCTTTAATTTCTTCAAACAGACAGACAATGATGTTAACGTTTTAGTTTAATTAACCAGTAACCTCGGAGATCGCCTGGGAGATGTCCTATTCGCGAAAAAGAAATCTTTTCGACATTTTAATGATATCAAATTATAATATCATTTAATATTATGTAAATATTATTTGATTAATCTAAAGAAATATACACTGAAAACTGTCACAGCGTCGCAGGCAATCACCTCCTAAAATTTAGATTATAGAACCTAGAACCACCTAGAAAGACCACTGACCTGGCCTTAGCCTCACAGTGTGTTATCTTCCTGGCAGAAATCATCTGCTCTCAGCTCAGCCTGCCCCGGGAACGCAGCCGAATAGACAGCTAAAAGCCTCATAAAGTCTACATGTAAGCTTGGATGTTTGAGGAAACAGTAACCTGTTAGGAACTGCTTAAAAATAATCAAAAGATTGTTAAGAATCGCTGCTAGAATAAAACAGAAACTTGTATTATATAAAGTTAGGAAAGGAGGACCTGCCTGAGAAATTAATTAAAAAAAAAGGATTTAAAACAAAAGGTCCTGGCGCCCAAACGTAAACAAAGGCATTACTTTCCATGTGCCTGACTCTTATGTAAAACATTAAAAGATTGTGTGCCTGTTATCACTAAGGTAACAATTTCCTGCATAATTTAGATCTTTGCGGAAACTTAAACTGGAGTTGTTTTACAAACTGAACCATGCATCCACATTTTCTTTTGTATTACTTACAGATAGGATAACGCATACATAAATACAAAACTGAATATTAAAAAAAAAGATACTGAGTACAAAAATATAGAAAGCTGTATACATAACACTTAAATAATGCTAATAACTGCATACGTAACACTTAAATAACGCTAATAACTGCCTACATAACACTTAAATAATGCATACACAATACATGCGAACTAAAACTGATAAATATAATACATAAAACTGATCATTAAGTAATATTGTAAGGATCTTAAGTTTGACTAACGTTTATTTTATTTTAAAACTTTACTATTATCTCTTATTTTCCACTTCCGGCCAGAATGAACGCGTGAATATGTTTATGCAAATTGTACTAGTTAACGCTTAAGTGCTTAAGTTGTGGCTTTTTGCCAAAAGCGTAGTAGAAGGAGAGAGAGTGAGCCATCTTGCCACGAGTCTTCACGCGAGCTTGCCATCAGTTACTGTCCACCTTTAGGACAGAGGTTTTAGTCCTCTCGAAAGCTAAAGACGTATTGTAGTTTTCCGCAGTTTGCGTACTACAGACGTAGTCATTTAAAAGGCCAGTCTTAGTGTTAGTCATGTGTGTAAAATATTAAAAGTTAGCTCTTATTTAAATTTTAGTTAGTTAGTAGTCCTTACGTTCAGACCACAAGTGGTTGGTCTTTGCATCCCAAAATGCGGCAGCGACTGTGAAAACGTGGAAAAAATAAAGGGTCATTTTAACCCTTCCCATCGTGTCGTCTTTGCTACACTCCATAGGACATAGTTTGCAGTCAATTCACTGTCCAATCAGGACACGTCATGTTCGACAAACAGGTAAAAAGAAATACGAGTCCTGATAATTTTAAGTATTCTACATCCTTGCCAAGTGCGAATTAACTTCCATAGTACACGCACAGAAATAATAAATACACACTTGAGTACATTAAGTGAACATAAACAGAAAAGTAAAGCATAATGCTACACTCAGTAAAACTGTTATCTGAATCCTAAAACTTGAATACATAATGCTGAGCTGTCATTAATACTGTTGCGAAAAATTCGGCGGTTGCGCCTGTATGTAAGCTTTCCGGCATAGCACTAGGGTTGCCATAAAATAGTGTATGGTAGGGTTGCCAGATTGGCGACTTTATCGCCCATTTGGCGACCAAATCGGCGATATCCCATGGTCCAATCGGGAAGCTTCTAGAATAATTTTCTGTCGAGATATTTCTCGAAACGTGTGGAACTTTAAGAAAAGCTATTTAAACCCTTGCGTTTCTGAGAGCAGTTAGTTGCGAAGTGAGTTGCGAGTTAATTGTGAAGTAGTGTGAGCGTTGTGATTATTGTGAGAATAGCTACGCGAGAGTTTTGTGAACGGAAAGCAATCGAGATAGTGCTTTGCCGTGAAGCTATTTTTACAGTATAGCTTGACAGTGGATTGGTGATTGTTCCACGGTGTTTTATTATAAGTTTAGTGTTGCCGTGAAGCTACCTTTACAGTTACAGCCTGAAGCTGTGCTGCTGATTGTTTCAGCGTATTTATTGTAGATTTTCGACGCTTTTAAAGGTAATTTTGGAACTCTGCTGTAAATAGTGATTCTTGTAAATAAATTGTGCTTTTTATTGTTCTGCATCGTGTTTTCATCGGATACTCTCAAATCCACGAACCCGTATAACGCAACAATACTAAGAAAACAGACCTTGCCTAAATTAATTCCATAGTTACTTTTATCATCTTACTACTTGCACATAATTTATAAAAAAAAACGTAATTGAGATTATAATTAAACTTTCCTTTAGGCAAATAGCCTCAAACTAAAATTTCATGCGCGTCAAATGCACAACCTGAAAACAGCTAACCGGCTGGATTTTCTATGTTGTTTTCTGTTTGCTTTTAGTAAAATGAAAAAATTTTATCAGCAAAATAAAAACTATTTTCCCCGCGTTTTAAATTTCGCTCGCTAAATTTCCATTAAAACTTATGTAAACAATAATAATATTCATATTTATGCGTGCTTGCAATCTAAAATCTAAAGTTTGGTACCTTGCCGCCCAGATGATGGCCGGATACGTGCCTCCATAATAAAGTGACCACGGCTTTTGGACTTAGTAGTAGTGGCAAACGTCTATGAAGACTTGGTGCCATTAGAAAAAAAAAGTTTGGTACCTGCAAGATATTTTTGTTAGTTATACTTTGTTACTCAAACATACTGACAGCTAAATACTCCTATTTCAAATGTTTTTAAGATATTTAATTAATTAATAAATAACTTACATTAATTTAAATAAAAATAAACAAGCTACGAAAAGTTTGTATAGAACCTGATTAAATATGAGATACAACTTGAGAATAAATAATGGCAATCTAGTCTCTTTCTCTTATTTATTAAATTTTTCTTCCACGCATACATATAACTTTGTACATATATAGGATTAACTTGTAAAGTCATTAGGTTGGTTTGGAAGCAAGAAAGGTAAAAAATGCATTAGCCGGGAATCGAACCACGGACCTCTAGTTTGCGTGTCGAGTATGCTGTCCACTACACCACGAAGGTATGCGAAGAAGGCGAGAGAAATACCTCCTACACTTCCCCTTTTAAAGGGCGACTAGGGATTAGGAGCCCCAGTCGCCAAATCGTGGTGGTGGAGAATCATCATCCACCACCTTTTAGTTCGGGCTCCAGTGTAGAGGATTTCTGAAGCAGGAAAGTGAAGAAATGAGCAACGCCTTCGCCGGCAATCGAACCACGGACCTCTCGGTTACGCATCGAACGTGCTGACCTCTACACCACGAAGGCATGCAAAGAAGGCGGAAGAAAAACCTTATATACTCTCCCTTTAAAAAGGCGACTGGGGTTTGGGACAAAATCGCCAAATCCCGGTGGTGCAGAATCCTCATCCACCACCTTTTTAGTTCGGGCCCCAGTGTAGAGTCATTAGGTTAGTTTGGAAGCAAGAAAGGCGAAAACTAAGCAACGTCTTTGCCGGGATTCGAACCACGGACCTCTTGCTTATGCGTCGAGTGTGCTGACCACTACATCACGAAGGCATGAGAAAAAGGCGGAAGAAATACCTTATAAATTACATATATTTGTACATAAATAATTACGTAAACAATAAATTTGCTTATTTAATGCGCATTGGAGAAAAATTGTTAAAGTCCATCTTCATTACGTAATGTAGATGCTCATTGATCAATCTAGTTCTTTTCTTAGCTTTCTTCGATCAATCTAATTCTTTTTTTCTTCGTTAGGTAATAAAAATAATGTAAGTAAAATAATGTAAAAAGAATCTGGTGTATGCATCACGCGACTTCCTTGTACGGAATATTAAATTATACGCTTTTTTTTTTCATTTCATTTAAACTTATTTCCTCGAATTTCGTTAGAGATATATTTCTCATTCAAGTAATTCAGTTGTCACTTCGCATCAAAAAAAATTCATAAAACCTCATAATATCTTTATTAAAAACTGAAAAACATAGAAAAATATAAAACACCAAAATACAGTTAAAGCAATTAAAAAACAATTCTTGCAATTAAAATTAGAGTTTCTACGCAAAAACAAGCAATTCGGCCAACGGGCAAGAAGGCAAATTTTTTGGTACACAAAACTGAAAGTTTACCTTAGGCCCTATTTCGCAAAAAGACATTGATAGTGCAGAAATTGACTTAATTCACTATTCTGCTAACTTTCAAATATAAACAAATATAGCTGCTGTGGTAAAAAAGCTCAGGCTTAGCCGCACTTAAACAACTTTTAAATTGTTGATAATTCTACAGTTATTGTATGCAGATTTACTAAAGGCATAAGAACCTTAACCGGAAGATAAGAACAATATAATTCAATCATTTTTAAAGCAAAAATTGCACAATTTACCAACATATCAGAATCAAAAAGGGAAATGCACATTTATATATTATAGCAGTCCTATTTACAAAATTTCAACGTTCTAGACCACTCGTTTTTGAGTTATGCGAGATACATACATACGTACGTACAGACGTCACGAAAAAACTTCTTCCGAATCCATTTTAAATCCTTTCTGCAACCCGTTTTGGGAAAAGGAGTCCTTTATTCTGTCCTTACGTACAGATGTTACGCAAAAACATCGTTAAATTGCATTCGATAGCGGTGAAAATGGATATTTTCGTTGAAATATGATACCCGAAAATTTTCGCGATTACAATAATTCGTATAAGAAAGTAGTAGCGTGATAATAAAAATAATTAAAATTTGAAATCTTTGCAGCGCTCTACTTGCAACAAATACACAATTTAAATATAGTCTCGGTTGCATAAAATTGCTTCGGGAGCTTCCGTTTGGAGACCGCTGCCCTAAGCGACGTCATCGCAGACGATAAAAGCTGGGTATAATTCCGCTTGGGAGCTTCAGGAAGGTTACTCTAAACATGCTTATTTCTGTGTACATCTGCAAAACCTGGCCTTTATTTCCGCAATCTCATGTCCCAGACATACACTTTTGATTACGAATGTGTTTAAAAAGACTTAAAGATTTGTGTTCTGGTATCTTAAATTAAAGGGAAAATGAATTCTTTAAGAATTGCGAAATTTAACATTTTACACGGTTCCCATAGTATAAGCAGGAAAATTACATATTAAAAAAATTAACTCTGGGATGAAAAAAATGGGCGAGTTATTTAATTTGAAAATTTTGGACCTTCGACTTGTGATTCCCGGCTGGTATTGAATGTCTTTTATGAGTTAGTAGCGCAGTGATCTTCAAACTGCGTTCTGGGAAAGATCAGGGTTCAGCGAGTCAAACTCCAGAGTTCCCTGTGTCAAAATAAAAATTCGCGGAGAAAATTTTAAAGCAGCGCTTATGAATTAAAAAATGTGTTTATGAATTAAGAAATATAATGATGCATTTATCTACAGATTTGGTTTAAAACTTTATCATACGTGAAAGATAATGGCGAGCAACGGTTTGCAAAACTAAACAGTTCTCTATTAACAGAACGTGAACTGAATTTAGACGACAGTGTTAAAAATTATTCAGTACAGCGTCTTTTCTAACGAAAGAAAATTATAAAAGGATATTTCCCAGAAGAAAAAACTAAGCATCACTGGATAAAGAATCCATTCGACGAAGGAAAGGGAACAACCTATCGACATAGCAACATATTCGATAAAATGTATATTTGAGTAAGAGCAGTTGCTAAATTTTTGGTTGTAGATTCATGCAGAATCAATCGGAGTTTCTCACGCAGCTATACACATTTGTAGAGTCTCCCACGTTTAAGTAGCATATACTAAGTCAAGACTCCTTCTTCGACTTAAACGACTTCACATTATTGATAAGCAAACAGATACGTACAAAGAGTGTAAAAGCCCCTTTTATTTGAAACTAAGTCAACTGAACAGAACACACATCCGGTGCTTACAAATCAGTTAGCATTGATGGCGTCAACTAAAAAAAAAGTAGAATTTTAAATTTTAAATAGACCTAAGTAGCTATTAACGCATAGATATTTAAACGCGGCATTAACGTATACCGGCGTGACAGCACTATCTGCAAGCATAAAGCAAAGCGGCAGACAGAAATGCCTATCCTAGAATAGCAACTAGTAACGTCGCCTCGCTCTAACTAAAGCAGTCTCAAACTCTCACTTAAACACATACGAGCTAATACGTCCAAAGGGGCGTTTTTTAACGTTTTGTGCGTTACCTTTATTTACTAAATATCATTTTCTTCGCACTTAAACCATAAAATTCAGTTCAACGGCTATATCGCAAAATAATTTTAAACTGAGTATCTTTAGAATTTCTGATACACAGTTCCCCGCGCTTTAGATAAAAAAGATTTTTTTTTTCGCCGTAGAGTGTTGCCATAGCTCGCTTTTAAATCGCTTGAGTTTGTTCATCGAAAATTCGTTAAAGTTTCGCAAAATATGAAATAGATAATAAAACAAATTCGAAATTCGGGCTTCCAGATGCACATATTCGGGTGGAAACGCACGTTATTCAAAAGTGGATGGCTCTAGGTACCGTTGTTTTACCACATTTCGAGAAATATACATACATTTATGCTGGGCTACAATATTTGGTGGCAAAAGTTTGAAAAGTGATTCAGACTCTTAATGTTTCCAATGCAAAATTGCAAAACGAAAACAATAGTCCTTCAGAGACAAAGCCCCTTTGAACTTATAAGATATTTCTCCCCCTCTTCTTCGCATGCCTTCGTGGTGTAGTGGTTAGCACACTCGACGCGCAACCGAGAGATCCGTGGTTCGATTCCCGGCGAACACGTTGCTCATTTTTCATGTCTGCTGCTTCGAAATAACCTAATGTCTTTACAGTCTAACAAACCTTACACACTTGAATGTCATTCGCAACAATGTATTAAAGTGAAAAATCTTTCTCGACGCACGTGGCAACAAAAATTCAATGCAAAATACGAAATGCAGCTGCAGATAACATCAATAGACCTAGACTTGTGTAAAAAAATATACAAACGCACTAAATATAATGAACGAGTGGGTGACACTTGAAGCGCGAGTAAATGAGCTAATTGCATTTATTTTACGTTAAAATTTTTCAATAAGAAATACAATACTTTTGCTTAATTTTTTAATAATATCTTCAGTTCTACATAAACATATCGATCTACTTTAAATATTATTTTAAGATGTATTTTTAAAGGGTGGACCCGAAAGGAATCGTAGTTCTGAAAGTTCGGTAAGAGACAAAGTTTGAAGACCACTGCATTATTGTGAATTACTAATGTGTACGAGTTTTCACATAAATAATTTATAAATTTCCAAATGCTAAAAATATAGCATTAAAAGATTATCAAGTTTTATTACTTTAAAATCATAATCTCGTAAATGTAAAAATATAATTCAAAATACAGATAGTTTTTGTTTTAATTAATGCAAATAATATTACGAGTTGTCTTCAGGTCAATACTGAAGTCTGCCAGAGTTTTCTACAACAAAAATTCCATAAGATTTTGAGAACCAGATCTCCATATTGGGAAAAAAATTGTATTTATCAATACTTTTCATGACGATCTGCATAGAACTGCTCGTCATGTAATCACTTTCAAAATCATCAGAAACTTTTTTTTTTTAAATAATGCTTGTTCCGTCCTATCCTATCTTGTAACATTCACCTGGCTAGAGGGCGCTGCGACGCCCCCAAAGAACATCGAGCAGAACCTCTGTAGACCGCGACAAGAGCGGCTGATCCCTTGTTAGGCTCCTACGCCATATTGTGTAACAGCCATCAGCGCTGACAAGAGCGTGCTGCTCTTATCTTTAATCTTTTTATAATCAAATACAGTCCACTATATCTTTTCGACGGATCTCACTCCCTAACAATGCTTTATTTTTACTTACTTTCAAATGCAAACATTTCGCTCTTCAATTTGCGCACGCCCCTGAATAGGATCTTCAATTTTAAAATGAAATACCTTGCTCAGTTTTGTCGTACGGAACTCACATATTTTACATTTCATTTTTGACTTCCTTGTATGAAGTAAAAAGGAAGGATTGTAATCGCGAAAAATTTCGGGTAAGATAATTTCAACGAAAATATCTATTTTGACCGCTATCGAATGCAATTTCGAGATGTTTTCGAGATTTTTTTCTTGGCGTTTTTGCGTACGTAGGTACGTATGTATGCATGTATCTCGTATAACTCAAAAACGAGGAGCCTCAGAGCGTTGAAATTTTGTATCTAGGTTGCTATAACATGTAGATGTGCACCTCGATTTGGGTTGAAATCCATCGCACCAAAAGTATATAAATATATGCATATATATACCCACTCTGTTACTCGGCTCAAAGACCTGTTTTTTTATTCTTATAAGTTTGTAATTGCGCATTTTTTGCTTTAAAAAGGATTGAATTATCTTATTCTTATCTTTCGGTTAAGAATTTTATGACCTTTGTTAACCTGCGTGCAATAATTGTGGAATTATCAACAATTTAAAAGTTTCTGAACTGCGGCTAAGCCTAATTTTTGTTATGATAGCGGACATATTTGTTTACATTTGAAGCTTAGCAGAATAGTAAATTTGTTGCCAATCTAGAGAAACTAAACATTGCAACAACAAAGTAACGTCTTACTGCGATTTAAATTATGCTCGATTCATTCTGCAATTGTCATTTAAGTTATTAGCTGGTTTTTGCGTACAAATTGTAATTTTAATCGTAAAAATTGTTTTTTTAATTGTTTTAACTGTACGTGGTGTTTTATGTTTTTTCATATCTTTCAATTTTTAATGAAAGTATTTTGAATTTTTATGTATTTTTGCCTTACCGCGAAGTGAGAACTGTATTTGAGTAGCGTATGCGCATTAGGTAAGCGACGCTGAATCGTCTGTTGAAAAACTGTTTCTTTTTCATTTGTTTAATTTCTTTGATACATCGTTTTAGATTTGTTACAGTATTTGAATAGAACTTGTGGTAATTCTTCAAGTGCTATAATTTTTACTCACTCTGAGGTATAAAATGAATGAGATGTAACGCTGTTAAGTGAACCTAGCGCCGAAGTGAGGCTATGGTAAATAAATATAGTGAACTTTAAAGAGTGTATTTATTATATTGTGGCTTATGGGCTATCGACGAAGTAGATTTAGTTCAAAATTCGTTAACTGTTCATTCGATATGTTTAAATGAAATGCAAGAGAATTGCGTATAATTTAACATTCTGTACAAGGAAGTCATGTGGTGTACACATCAGATTTTTCTATAACGAGCATAATGTTCACCAGCTTTGCTTTTCTCGAGGCATAATGCTTGCTCTACGCAGAACAGTTTGTAGAATACTATACGAAAACTGTTTAATAGGAGATAAATGGAAGTACATTGTAACCCTCGGCGAAGCATAGGTGGACTAAATGACTGGAAAGGGAAAAAAATGCAAAACCTGGTTCCATCAATGCAAAGAAAGTTTCAGCGATTGTGGCAGGATTCTCTTTCGGTAGGAAATCAAAAATAAGAAGAGTGGAAACAAATGTTAAAATCAATTTAGCACACTGTCAAGAGAAAGTTTTATGTCCGATACGTAAAGAGGAAAATTCCATTTCTTTCTCCCAATGATTTTCAGAGTGAAATTTCATCTAGACAAAGTCATAATACCACTGCATTCGTTGACAAAATGAAGAGTGATAGTTCTTATATAGCTTTTCAACTCATTCCTGAGACGTTCCCTGATGTATCTTCTATGGACCATTGGGCCTTTAGACTCTTTCTAAGCGAAAACATACGTGATTGATGGATTCTGGAAAGTAGTGGAAGAATATCGAAAATCAATACCCCTGTTACGAAAAGCCCTTCTATTATGGAAATCATGAAGTAGCCTTATAATCCAGGGCAAAAAAAAGCTGTTATCGTCCGAAATCGTTCTAAAAATGCATAAACATCCTCTGTATTTCTGTTCACCGAATCTCTCTATTTAGGCCTAACATTTCACAAAGAGTGTAAGGGAAGTTGCTTCTTTCTTTCATGTATACGTAGAAAATAACATTTGAATCACGAAGGAAAAGAGAGTAAACGTTTAATACAATGGAAATTTCCTTATCGGCATGTAGCTCTTAAATATAGGCGCTAATTGTATTTGCATTTTACCTCACTTAATAGTCCATTGTGTATCTAAAACATCCGAGTTGAATGGTTCATTAAATTTCGAATGGAGTTTCCGCATGAGTGTAACTGAATATTCTAAACGAGCGTTACCTTTGCAGCACACACCTTTGCTTATTAGATGAAATCACATTCGATGTGCACTTGGAAGCTAATCGTAAAGTAAACATTAACGTGTGATGAAATGATTTAATACTTCGATACTCATGTTTGCACAAACGTTACATACATTATGCGTTTCATAAATACATTAAAGTTTATTCAGAACAAGCTTTCATCAATATACAGAGGCTGATTTGAAGCATTTAAAAAAAAAAAGAAAGAAAAGGTCAAAATTTAACTTTATGCAAACATTGCGCATTTCAAGGGAGGGTAACGGACTTCAGTTTTCGTCTAGTAACAAATCTATGAAAATAAATGTCCAACTTTCCGTAATTTCTGGATCGCATGGCCTAATAAAGATATCCGTGTTATGACCTCAGGATAGCGGCATAGCAAGAGGGCATACGCATCCTTACGGATCGCATTTTTTACGTGAAACGTTATTTTATAGGCGTTAGTTTCGGAAGTGAAAAACTAATTAGATTATGAATTCCATGGGGGATTAAATTGATAATGTATCCAGAGGAATCACCGTTTGATTTCAAGAGCTGCATACATATGTTATACCGTAACTTGCAATATCTGAATTATCGCGGTGATATTCATAAGAAAGAATTCCTCGTTAAGAGAGAAGTATTTCAGAGTTTTATTTCCGTTATTGCTATGGAAACCAACTAATTAATAACCAAAGTCGATTAATAGGATCAAAATATTATAACATGAATTTTTTAAATTGAAGTCTCCAAATAAGGTCAGAATACATATACATTAGAAAAATTGGCGTGTAGCGCAGACATCTTCCAATAGCTCTAATAACTTGTAATTATGTGTTCTTGTATGTTTTGATATCCTACAAATACCTGTTATTTAAAATAACTAAGACTCTTGCAATTAATTCGTGACTCTAATGAACTACCATTAATAGCCACTGAGTAACCTTGCACAGTTGTGCGTAACTCATTTTCACACTTTTTAGCAGGTACCAGTTCACATCCAACCGGTTCAGCCATTAAATCACAATAGCATGTTCAATGATGTTTTATGATTATTTACGCTAATTAGTTTAATTACTGATTATTGTTTATATCTGATACAGAGTAAGCTCAAGGGTAACTGTTTTTGTTAGTGACTGTATCTGTCTTATCCGCTGAATGTCTCCACGTTCTCGGTAATACTCCGAATAATGTTTCCTAATGATTGGTGATTCTTTGCTCATTGTCTAATTAGTACTACAGAAGTGTATTTAGTCTTCAAGCTGCTCACGCTTATTATGTGCATGCAATTTACCATCCCCAACGATCTGATCTCTCACTCCTTTCATTATGTTTTATGCTAATTAAGTGTTATTTATCTGTATTATTTATCTGTGTATACATACTGCGTCATAGCAAGAATCTGCTGAATGTGCCAAATATTACATCCATCCTAATCCCCACAGCGTAAGCTTCAAAAAGACACCCCACAGTAAACTTCATAAATTCCTAATATTCTCCCCATTTTAGGTTAACTCCTGCTAG
>KK116654.1:68219-83292 GCA_000611955.2 Stegodyphus mimosarum | reverse complement strand
GTCCTACGCTATCCTTTTACAACAATTCTGTTACTGTATATTTCAACTGCATAATTTCTGTAATGTTTATCTCAATCTGTATACTGCAAATTTGCATTCATGTACACGAGTTCCAGCAATCAGTGCATACATTCCACACAATCAGTGAGAGTGACACCAATAGTGCTCCTAAGCGATTTCAATTAAGGTTTTTCACAAAGTGATATTTCAGGGATAAATATTCTATCTACACCTACAGAGCAATAAGTTATTCACACCTTCAGCGTTCCAAAGTGCTCGCGATATATTTAAGTACCTTCATGTGTTATTAAAGAGCGCTTCATCGAGTGATACACAAAAGTGCTCATTAAGCGATTCACAGTGATTCTTATCTCCTTTGCTTCTAGTGTAATACTTTATTTACACCTTTAGTACTCAAAAAGTGCACGTGTCCTTTAAAATTGCACAAAGTGTTTCATGTGATTTAACGAGCAATCCTATAGTGAAGTAAAGTTATCAGTGATTCTTAACGTTAGTGAGTGATACATAGGTGCTTCATCAAGTGACCTCCAGAGACATACAGGTGTCAAGTGATTCACAAAAATTGCTCTTGCGGATAAAGTTACCACAGTGTATAACGAGTGTGTAGCCATCGCGACAGTAGAAAGGGGCAGAAAACACTTATTGCCATTGTACTTGCGACGTCGGCTATTGGCCGCCTTAGAAGCCTTCAAGGAACTGGCATTCATAGGCCCTGAAGAAACAAATCCATCAACTACTATAGACAGTACAACTAACACTGAAGTACCGACAGCAGCGCAGTTGCTACCACTACTGACGACAATGCAGCAGGACAGACTCCAGCCGCACAGACTAGCAGCCCACAGCAGCCCATACCACAGAGCCATCCAAGAACTACGACGTACGCAGAGATCACACGCAGGCGCACAAGACCAAGTCTGCTGATTCAACCTAAAGGGGAAACAACACCAACTTCCCAAAGGGAACAGTTAAAAGAAAAGATCCCGATCCCTAAACTTCAAGTGCGCATTGATAAGATCTTTTCGACTCGCCAAGGCGGATACCAAGTCTTCTGCAACTCAGCCGATGACGTCGAGACGCTGGAGTCAGAGTTGCAAAAGGCAGCCATGCCTGCAGAAATTAAGAGACATAGCGAAGACAACCACGTTGTGCAGTGCACAATGTCCCAGCGCATGCGCAGCCAAAGGACATCATCGATGAGCTCAGTGCTATCACCAGCTCTCCCAGTAATCACTTCAAAGCGCTTTATCGTCTCACGGAACGACGAGGTGGTAGAGTTAAGTGGATCATTCGACTGCAAGGCAGCAAGCTTCGCGGCAACAATCAAGCAAAGACGTCTCTTCCTGAGATGGAATGCGCATACCATATCAGAATACTACGGCATCACAAGATGCTACCGATGCCAGAGGCTGGGGCGCTCCCACGCCCACTGCCAAAGTCAGAAGCAATAATGCGCGTACTGTGCAGGGAAGCACAGTGTGCGAGACTGCAGATCGAAGCACGCGGCATGCATTAACTGTGGAGATGCCATCCAACGCTACGGAGCAAGACGCGATCATAAGCACCCAGCCTATCACAGAGACTGCTCAGAGTATAAGCTGGCAATCCAGAAGTATAGCAACACGGTTGAGTACTAGTGCAAGCCTCAATGAATGTTGTCAGTATTCTTCAGCGAGCAACAGAAGTCCTGAAATTCCAAAGTGCATAGTAAACGAAGTTAAGCTACGTGACATCAAACCGACAAAATGTCTGCAGATAAACCTACAAAGAGCACGTGCCACAGCCTACGCATTACAAAGCAAAACAGACGTAATCTTCCTCCAGGAACCATACAGCAGAGAGGGTAAAGTGGTTGGGTTCCCTTTTACATGGGGCTTGTTACAGATGGAAGATCCAGAATCCCCACCAAAAGCAGCCATCACTATCTAATCCGGCATGGACACCAAGCATCATCTGCCTAGAGCGCGACCATGTAGCTGTTCTACTGGAAACGCATGACATGAAGCTAATGCTAGATTCCATTTATTCACCACCCACAGATGTAGCCGATTCCACCACAGAATTCATGTCTAAAGTGCTTAGAGATTTTCGAAATGACGACGTTGTATTCCCCGGAGACTTTAACGCCCACATTGTGTGCTGGGGCTATGCTGACACCGACGTTAAAGGCAGACATCTGGAGGATTATATCTCAGCCAACAATCTAGTAATCCCCAACTCAACTGACGCACCCCCTACATTTGATAGGATCTACGCCAAAGGCTGGCCGGACTTGACTATTTCAACCACTCGTGTCGCTTCTCTGGTAGAGGTAGACTCCTCTAGTACAGAAGGTACTAGAAGAGATAGGTTAGGTTATTAGGTTATTCAATTATGGCAAAGCACACGAGGGCTATCTGCCTAAAGGGAGGGATGCCTTCGTGGAGGACTTTCTAAGGGAAACTGGCTCGTATACACATGGGGAAAACCACGAAAACGCCCATGCAGCCAGCCTGTTTGCGGGATTCGAACCTCGGACCGAACTACCAGTGTTCAGCGTCTTTACCGCTCGGCCGCTGGTGGGTCCAGTAGAAGATTGTGTCTGACCACAACTATGTAAAATTCACAATAGCATGTGAGACGACTTCTTCTATTATCCGACGCTACAACCTACCCGGAAGCAAGGTACAAAATTCATCAGGCGTTTTAAGACCCACCTGGATAGAATGCGTATCAGGGTAGCTAAGGAGTCCACTCAGACGGAGCTAGAAAAACTCACTGAAAACGCCGTTAGCTCAATATAGGATGCATGCGAAGAATCTCTTACAGCGAGATCAACGAAAAGATTACAAACACTCAGTTGGTGGACCAGTGAACTCAGAGTTCAACAGAAGAAATGCCGGGCCCTCCGACGTCGACTCAAACGAGAACGGCAGAGGAGCAACGGCACCGAGATGTCTATTCTGACAACATTTCAAAGATAAAATACAATACAAAAGGATGATTCTTAGGGCACAATACAAAAGGATGATTCTTCAGACAAAACTAAGCACATGGAGGGCCTTCTGTACAAACAGTACAGCCATATACGGTATCCATCACAAGCTGGCCACCGGAAAAAGGTTAATACCAACCAACTTCTATCTCCTACCAGCAACAGGAAATAACAACGATAGTCCCCCAGTGCACACATTAAATAGCATCCTGGATGCGGTCTTCTCGCAAGATAATGAAGATGAGGACACAACAGAACACCACTCCTTGCGAAACACAGCTCTGGATACCCAACACCCAAATGATCAGCAATTCACCTCTCATGAGATCCAACAAGAGCTGCGTCAGCTACCTCGCAAAAAAGCACAGGGTCCGGACGGTATCAACTATAAGATCATTAAGGTGGTGATACACACTAATATTGAATTCTTCAGGACCCTCTTCAATAGTCTGTACGACACAGGCACATTTCTAAGATGCTTTAAAGTAGGCCAAGCGGTTTTCTTTTTAAAGAAGAATAGAGACTCCACCAACACGGACTTGTACAGGCCAGTTTGCCTACTGTCCGCGTTAGGAAAGATCTACAAAAAGCTCTTAATGAACAAGCTGCGGCATCACCTCCATCTTATGGATTACTTAAGCCCCAACTAGTTTGGATTCAGAACAGGAAAATCAGCAGTCCATGCGCTAGCAGAGGTGAAGAACGAAATACTTGCAAACAAGGGGAGCGGCCACCACACGACATTCATCAGTCTAGACCTGAAAAGTGACTTTGACACGTTGTGGTGGCCCGTCGTCCTAAATGCATTAGCGGATGCCAGATGCCCGTCCAACGTATACCGCATTATTCGACACAACTTATCAGACAGAAGCACGATCATAGCGCACAATGGTGGTATTCTACAAAGGAAGCAAACCTGTAGAGGCCCACAAGGCTCGTGCGCGGGCCCCCACTTTTGGAACATTACTTTTAACCGCATAATAGCAGAGCAGTGGCCATCACATACTAAAGTTATAGCCTACGCGGATGACGCGGCTTTTATTGTAAAAGGACGAATCAGAAGGGAGCTCCAAGCTAACTGCATCGAGACCTGCTCCATCTTCAGCACCAGATGCAGCACCTATAAGTTACGCATAGCAGAGGGCAAATCAGAGATAGTGCTGTACCCAAAAAAAGGTGCTTCACTCGCGCGTCAACCGCGCATCACGTTAAATAACCAGCGGATCAAGATTGTGCCGCAGCTGAAATATTTTGGACTTATCTTCGATAACAAACTCAGCCGGATCCATCATATAATGGATTTAAAAAAACGCACACTGGCTATCGCAAAGTACTTGCGTCGATTACAAGGTTACAGATGGGGCCTTAACCCCCATGTACATAAGATCCTGTATCAGACTGTAACAGAAAAAATAGTAACATATAGAGCGCAGCCGATGCAAGGTCGAAATGTCCGGCACCTGCTCAGCATTCAACGGCAGTTCGCTTTTAATATAACGAGGGCATACCGCACAACAGCCACAAGTGCCCTGAACGTTCTAGTAGGACTGGTTCCCTTACACATCAGCAAGGAACGGGAAGTAGTTCTACAGCAAATCAAACAGCACAATGTGTCAGAGTCTTTTGAGGATACGACGTACTGGCCGAGCGACTATGAAGTACCAGCGATGATCCTGGACAAGCACCCGGCCGAACAGTGCATAGGAATAAACGTCAGCACCAAAGAACAGTCTCTCGAGATTCATAGGCACAATACCTATGTTTACACCGACGGCTCAAAGATGGACGAAAATTGTGGGATGCGCTTACATTGTCTATCAAGGCACAGAGCCATATACGCAGTTGAAGGGGCATCTGCATGGGAACAACGGCGTCTTCCAAGGGGAGGCAGTTGCCATACAGCGAGCATTAAATTATATCGTAAGCAATGACATCAAGCAAGCTACCATAATATCAGACAGCATGTCTGCCCTCCAAGCAATCCAGAATCCGGCGTACAGCTCGCAAATCGTTCAAGAAATCTAACGCAACTTAAAGTTACTTACACACCTCGATACCCATCTGGCCTGAACAAAGGACCACGCAGGCAACAGAGGCAACGAGGCCGCCGATCTCCTCGCGAAAGACGCTGACCTTTAATAAAGAAGCAGAAGATCTCTCATTACCCTGGCCACACTCCACCCTTAAAAGAATGCTGCACTTGCAGGCCCTTTCAAAATGGCAAAGAGAGAGGGACTCTGGAGAAACTGGCAGAAGAGCATACGATCACGTTTTGTACGTGAACCCAATGAGACTTTACTCAAATCCTCATTAATTTCGCTACATCTCCGGACACGGACCCTTTCCGGAGTATTTCGCCAGGTTCGGAATAGCTGACACAGATTGGTGCAGCTGTGGCCACCTGGGTACTCCGGAACACTATGTAACTACCTGCTCGCTAACCAACGGCCTGCATATTCCAATACCTATCACGAATACGCAGGCCTTTTCCAAATATATGGTCAAGCAAAAACATCTCTGCCGCCAGCTATCAAAAATAATGGACAAGCTTGCCAGCTTAGGCACAGACCTCTGTGCAGCAGAATAATTTGTGCATTTCATCTCCAATACTAATGTACAGCAAATGCAGCCACAGTCCTCAACATGCCTATAGTCATAATAATTCTCATATGCATAAATGCAATCAGTGAAATGTGCAAATGCGAGGCATAGATGTACACTGTGCAGCAGTATTATCCATGCATACATCTCCAATACTTACATACAGCAGATGCTGCCACAGTCCTCAACATGCCTATTGTCATAATAATCCTCATACGTATAAGTGCAGACAGTCAAATGTGAGGCTAAGATGTATATGTTAAAATGTACAGACTTATACATAAGCATAACGTGTAAATACAAGTGTAATGTAAATGCGCAAGGAAAAAATTTCTACAGTAAATATGACAATGACAATACAAATGAACAGTAAGGTATGCAGTAACACTGTTTACGTTAATTTTTCAATATGTATAGTGTACATCACGGCTAATTATAGCGTTCACAATGTTTAATAGCCATGTATAATGTACATCCTAGTGCACATAAGCACACCATACAAACTGCAAAAAAGTTCTGGTTTGTAAAATGTTTACTCCAGAAATTCTGTAGGCAAGATTCTGTAGGCACTTCAGCACTAATATGTATACATGCCATGTTATATATATATGTACAGACGTATGGCATAAGTAAAATGAGTAAATATAAGTTTAATGTTTAAGGTTGAAATTTATAATGTAACTATGATAGTGATATTGTAATAGTATTGTAGGGTACGCAGTAACGTTGTTTATGATAAATCTGCAATTTGTTTAATGTATATCTGCAGTAAATAACGTAAGTAATGTATAATAGCAATGTCTAATGCGCATCCTAGGGAATATAAGCACAGCATACACCGTAAATACGTTCTGTAAATCAGGTAATATACTGCAAATCAGGTAATCAGGTTCTGTAAATTAGGTAATATACTGCAAATCAGGTAATCAGGTTCTGTAAATCAGGTAATATACTGCAGGTAATATACTGTTCTGTAAATCAGGTAATATACTGCAGGTAATATACT
Organism: Stegodyphus mimosarum; assembly: GCA_000611955.2. Lineage (NCBI taxonomy): Eukaryota > Metazoa > Arthropoda > Arachnida > Araneae > Eresidae > Stegodyphus > Stegodyphus mimosarum. The sequence goes on along the minus strand of KK116654.1, from coordinate 76,690 downwards.
GTTCTGTAAATCAGGTAATATACGAGGGTCAGTCAAAAAATTAGTTGCACTGCCTAAGAAAAGAAAACAGGAGCAAAATTTTACAATAACTTTATTTATATCTTAAAGTTCTTTTCAAAATCTACTTTTCAACGTAATTACCTCCATTATTTAAGCATTTGTGGAGGCGTGGTACAAGTGTTTCGATTCCTTCTGCAAAGAAATCCCGTTCAATGTCCGATAACCATTGTTGGGCTGCAGCTTTTACTTCGGCATCCGAATGGTACTGTCGCTTTGAACGTTCTTGTTTCAGGGAACCAAACACATGGAAGTCAGGAGGTGAAAGGTCTGGGCTATAAGGAGGGTGATTCCACACTTCTCACCTAAACGTTTTCAGAAGGTCACACGTTTGTTTTGCTACATGCGGTCTTGCATTGTCATGCAGGACCAGATGTTGCACCATTTCGCGATAGCTTGACGTTGACATTGCATTTTCACCATATACTTCATGCAACTGCCCGTAAGTTTCAGTGCAGATGCACCTTTTCTCCCACAAAAAACGGATCACTGCACGCATTTCCAATTTGGACGCTATTTGCAGCTGTCGAGACATGTTTGCGACTGATTATCAGAAAAACTAAACTTGCCTCGGGGAAGCCGCTACGTCACGAGATAAAAGTACATGCCTGAAGTGTTGCCACGCAGTGTCATCCAAATAGTATTAAACGGAGCATATTTACGCAGTAGTGCAACAAACTTTCTGACTGACCTACGTATTAGGTAATCCTATGTACGTATATTATGTCATATATGTTTGTTCACTACCAGATACGTTCTCCCATGTAACCTGAAGATATAGCACTGTAAGCCTATGTAAGCAACGCCATTGTTTTACAACACACTCTGCTACTAGCCCTTGTATGGTCATGTATCGATTGACTTTGAACTCAATGAATGCTGGGCCCGGGCAGTCGGGTGGAAGCGCAATCCCGGGGGCATTTTTGGTCTGCCCACCAGATGGTCCGGGAGCTGGGTCTGGACATCATGTGCGAGCATATGGCCTGCTCTAGATAATAGTGGACGTGGTGCTGTACTGATTAACCGTTATGGTAAAGGGGTAGTGCCCACGTCCACCGTCATTTATCACTTAACAAACTTGATCACATTAAGGGTAACCAAATGTAGAATTTAATCATTTTAAGAACCGTACGGTACCATAATATTACTATTGAATCTAATAACATTTCATTTGCCTCTTAATACAAGATAACTAAAATATATAAGCATGATATTTTTTATATAAACGTAAACCTGTTTTCGAGTATCAGTGAATACATCTAGTTTGATAGAGGGAATAACGGTTGCTAAAAGTGTATAACTTTTTTTTTATTGAGTAAATACAGCTTAAGAAATGTCTACTTACAAACTGTCTTGAATCAAAAATAAAACCTGCTTTCTTCTTCGTTTTTTCCTTCTCTTTTTGAAGTAAATTATGAATAACGTTTCATAAATTATTACCACTATACGTCTGGATTTATTTTTGATGATGCTGAAGAACATCATCAGTTCCGGCAGAGTCCGACATTTCGAACTGCGCTATTTCGTGCGATGGGGTTCAGCTTCTGTACCAATAAACTACGTCGCAAAGATGTCCCATATACTGGCCTTGATTCTTGTTGGCGAATTTCAGAAGGAAAGAACCGTTGGTATTTTCTGGTATGCGTGTTGATATTTTTAAGCTTTCGTCCATTTTCGCAATGCTATCAATCCTCTCGCTAAAAAAATTCGAAACTTTCACAGTCGTAAGGTTTGAACCAACACCGGCTGAGCGGCAAAGTTGCTGAACGCTGGTAGTTCGATCCGGGGTTCGTATTCCGGTGAACGCGATGGCTGTACGGGCACTATTGTAGATTGCCCATGTGTGACGTTAATACGAGCCAGTTTCCCTTGGAAGGGCATCGAAAAATTTTTGCACAAAGTACACAAAACTCTACAAAAGATATCACATCCAGAAAATTGATATTAGAGAAGCACTACATTCTATCCTCACATTTCCGCAAGATGGCATCCTGTGGTACTTATTTAAGCACTTGGCTGCGCAAGAAAACCACCGGTTTGCATCTACAGAATTCTGAATGCGTTCAGTGTAAAACCAGCAAGAGCAAAAGGGTTAAAGAATATATAAAAGTTAATCTAACAAAAAATTATGACAATTAGAATTTAAATTATGATATTCGGGATTAACTTTTTGTTACAAAAGGCAGATATAAATACCGCTCGTATCCAAAAAATTACACTAACAGCATTATTGTTTATCAATAAATAGGTGAACATACGTTACGCTAAAGAAAATGACGTTCGTGTGTACATAGCGTGGATCAATCGATTAACTTTTCGATTTGCAAGAATAAACAGACTTCGAAATTAGGACGAGCTAGATGTCGAACAATGACTTTGTGAAACAAAGAAGCTTAAAAAGCGTGGCAACATGTATCAAACATAGCTGACACGACTGACGCCAATAGAGCGAAGCACTGATGTTTGAATGGAATCAGAATCAATCTCCGAGTCCTTTTTAAACAAATTTATTTTTAGCTACATGTGTTTGCTTTTAAGAAATTCTTTTTGATAATTTAAATCTTTATATTTATTATCCGCAACTAATCCGCTTATTAAAATTATCTATGTAATGCAGACGTTGAAATTTGGTCGAAGAAGTTTCATCTTCATTTTTACTTGCTGGTACGAAGTAAAAGAAATATTGTTATAGCAAAAAATTTCGGTTTTTCAGATTTCAATGGAAATATTCATTTTGACTACATTTTTGTCTAAAATCTGAACATAAGGACATAATAAAGAACTTTATTCCAAAATGGATTCAAAAGGGAATTTTTCGTTGAGTCTGTACGTAGGTAAATATCGTATCTCTCATAACTCAAAAACGATTACCTGTGGACCGTTAAAGTTTTATATGTGGGACTGCTATAGCAACTAACTTGCGCACCTCTCTTTTTATTGCAATCGGCAGTACCAAAAATGTATATATACAGGGTGGTCATAAAAGAGCTTTTCCGATATATGAATCCCTAGTGGCTTATACGCTCAAATCAATTGAAATTAAATTTCAGATATTGTTATTTGAACACATGCGTTCGCCATTCTGATGATTTAAAACAATAGAGCTCTCACGGTTACGATTACAGTGAAAACATTTCGAAAGACAACACCCACGTTTTTCCTGAGCAAAAGGATCAGCGCACTCAAAAACCATAAATGGGTTGAAACGATACACATAAGCCGAAAATTGCAAGCGTAAAACATTTGCAAAGAAGAGCAATTTAAAGAGAAAATGACAACACAAGAGAGGAGAAGGGGGAACTTTTATTGGAATAACAAGTTTTCGACATGCCCACTTTCACAGCGGATGATGCATTGCATGTGGGAGATTGTCGACAGCAATGACGAAAGTAACATCACAGAAGGAATCTATACAACTTCACATTGTATGGCATCTTTCAGTTCTGAAAAATCCGGTGGATTTGGTGTATGAGATTCCAAGTAACAACAGAACCAGAAATCTATTGCAGCGAGGCCGGGGGAATTACGGTAGCCACGAAACTGCAAAGTTACGAGAGATGACTATCTCCAAAATGTCGAACTCATGTGACGAATCTTGAATCCAATACAGTGTCATTAACGACATTTCGCTGCTGCTTTTCTGGAATTATGTAATTCTACAACACTGTTGTATACCGAGCGCTTGTGACGGAAAACATTTTCATATCTGTGAAAGCGACCTCTTCGAAGAAGTACGGACGGAGAACGAATGTGCCCGGGATACAACTTTTGACTTTTGACATCTCTAGATACTAACATCGACTATTTGGAGTCTTTCTTAGTAGATCAAACTGAAAATAAAATAGCTTGTAAATTAGTAGAAATGATACCCTTTGGTATCAACGCCCTCGGGCGATACTAATTAAGACGCATTCAATCATCTTAGGCATAATGAATGAAATAATTCTTTTCCATGGCAGCAGCAGTAAATAGGTCGCTAAAGCAAATGCATGGCATTATAAGCATAGTAGATCTTAAAGCAATTAGGTAATGATCGGTCATATTCTAGACATGGCACGCATGCATTTAACAAAATGGGAAAGCAGTAAAGACGAATCCAAATAAAAGCAAAAGGTCAGCTAGATGTGCAATCTTGTATTGAATGCTAAAGCATGAGTTCATAGTAATGGTAATGATAAATGTGTATACTCAGTGAAACTGCGGCAGTCCTACGCTTGGGATATCGCAACGCACAGTCATTTTAACTTCGTCTAAAGGCGCTAGAGCCGGTGTCCGCCGAAAATATCGCGGCATAAATATCGCGGACGAAAACGTTGCGGAGAAAACGCAAGGCGAAAACGTCGTGGGACAAAACATCGTGGGAGAAAGTAAAGCGAAGAGAAAATATCGCAGTTCATCGTTATACAAAATATCGTGGTCGAAGATAAAGCTGTTCCAAAACTTCGCAGTTTAAAAACATCGTCATCGAAAATAATGTGGTAAAAAATAAAGTACCTACAAATCATCGCGTGACGATAACATCGCACACACGAATTTTCGGGTTTTAAAAGTTATAATGGCATATTCGCGTAATGATTTGGGAGCGCAAAAAGGAAACGGGTATTTTTACTTCTACATTTCATATCTTCGAATGAACTAATAGATTTTTGCTGAAAAAGTAAGAAGAAAATTTAAGCATTCAAAAATTGATCAGTATAAAATGAACGCAACTTATGACACTTAACAGAATTTTAAATTTCCATAGTTAATTAACTTCGTGCAGTTATTTATTTTCCTTTTGCTAAACATCTTTACACTGTATATTTAATGAAAAATTATCGGGAAAAATTTGTAAAAAAAAAGATTAGTTTATTAATGATATTTCTTAATTAACTATGTAAATTTAAAGCTCAATTAAGTGCCAAAAGTTGCATCAATTTCCCGCTCATTTTCAATTTTATAATGTTTAAGTTTTCTTTTTACTTTTCATCAAAATTCTGTTAGTTCATTCAAAAATATGAAATACAAAAGTAGAAATATTCCTCTTTCCTTCTTGCGCTTCCAATTACAGCTTTTAAAACAAAACCGAAAACTCATGTGTGCGATGTTATCGTCATGCGATTATTTGTACTTTATTTTTTACCACGATGTCTTCGACGATGATGTTTTTGAATCGCTTTATTTTCGATCAGGATATTTTGTACCACGATGTTTTAGAACTGCGATGTTTTCTCTTTGTTTTATTTTCTCCCGCGATGTTTTGTACTATGACGTTTCCGCCTTGCGTTGTTTTCTCCGCGCCGTTTTCGGCTGGAACCTCCAGAGCCACATCGTGAGGATTTTCTTTAGCTCTGTGAGCGTAGTTCTTAATAGTTTATGTTCCCAGCTAAAGAGAAATTCTCCTCATCCGTATATAATATTCACAGCGGGCCCCCTGCTGTCTTACTGATACCGACAAGAAGATACTAGATACTTCAGATGCTGACGAGGAAAAACTTCCCAAAGTCGACACGTTATTGCTCATTGCCAGGTTGCAACATGTGGACATGTTGGAATCGATAAGAAAACATTCGCAGAACAGAGTGCAAAAACTTGGGGACTGTGGTGTTCGGTACATCCAATCTGAGGGCAACATTTCTTGCAGTATGCAATGAACTTACAATAATCGTATCATGCACTTCTGCAACAAATTTAGGAACACATAGTCGTCCATATCACGCTCTATCACATGCGCATTCAATTCCGTCAAATTGTTTTACCAAACATACAGTTTTTAAGAAACGTAGGCCTCGTCTTGGCTTATGACTTCGCATCTGCAACATTTTTGCTTCTTCAAATTATGCTTCAGCAGCATTTTCGGCGTTCAGACAAAACAGCTTTACCAATTCACTTCGTTGTTTCCCTTCATCTTGTCAGCCCATTCGAACACCTGATTGGAGAAACAAATTTCTCGCATTGTTTATTAAACGCTTGTTTTGCCCATGCTTGGTGATTCGACTGTCTGTGATTCTGTACTGTACTTCTACTGTTTGTATTATACTTCTTCTGTTGTACTTACGCTACTGTCGGTGATTGGTGCTTCTACCGTCTACTACCCTGTGAATTATGCAATGGGCATCAGCACACCTCCTCTCTGTGTTGCCATTGGTCCTTTACAATTCTCTTCTTTGCAAATGTTTTACGCCGGCAATTTTCGTAATACATGTAACGTTCCGACGCCATTTATGGGTTTTCGATGCGCTGATCAATTTTTGCAGGAAACTAAATGAGTCTTATATTTCGAAAATTTAGAAATTTTTTTGTCACTGTAACCGTAACCGTAATTACCATTATTTTTTTTCAGTCAGCAAGCTTTTATATAAAACGATGTGATAATTAATGCACTAAAAGAAGAAAAATAATTTATGCTAGAGTTTCATGGCAAAAATAGATTCAATAATTCTGTTTATGGAATTCATCTGCAATTTTTTTATCATTACTCATAAAAGCGTGCGGCGGTCATGATAAATTAAAAAAGACAGCGGCTTATACTTTTGACAATAAAATTCAATTAATAGAAAATTTAAAAAGATAATGCCTGATATGTTTAAGAATGCAATTAAGTTAATAAATTAATTATTTATGCTCCCTACGCTTTAATGATTTGCGATATAAAACTGTAGGTGAATTTTGCCAAGAGAGTTTTTTAATCTTTTATTCCCATAAGATAAATTATACTTCTCCTTCCAGTGCATTAATTATCATATCTATTTTAAATAATAAAATTAATTTATTTTATGTTTTAATCTCAATAACACGTCGTCAATAAAAATTTTGTAGTCAACTAGAAGCAATAGTTTGTTCATATTAAATATCTGCAGTCACCATAGAGCAGAAACCAGCTTACTAAAAACTACCGAAAAATTTTCTTCTTCATACAGCTAGAAAAGTGACAACGGAAAATAAAAATACAGCTTAGGTTGAGAAATTATCAGAAACGTGTCTACTGAAGCAAATTTCGCATTTTACTTGCAGAAATTATATCAGATATTGTTAATTTATGTTTTCGCTAGCGTAAGTAAGTTTATCTGCTGAAGAAGTAGATTTTTAAATGCATTCACGGAGCATCTGCAGATAGAAGATTAGCTGGACTCATTGATAAATATTAATGTATCTTCAATGTGAGTAATTACTTTTCATGTCAAAGATTTGTTTTGGGGCAACAGCGATGCATCTCTCGAGAGAATTTTTGGTTTGATCGAATGCATTTGAGGCTTTCCTCAGAATTTTATTATTTTCAAGTCCTTATTAGAGTTTATTCGGATTTGAGCTAGTTCGGTAAAAGAAAAGTCTCTTTTCCAAAAATTTTCCTGATATACAAGAGCTCCCAATTCTTTCAGCTTCAGGCATATGCATCCTTCAAAACACTGAAGTCACAAACAGTTTTTCTCACCTGCGCGGAAGAATCTCTTTTTTCTCATGGAAGATCATTTTTCAAGGACAGTTTTCTACCATTACGCCTGCTTCCAACGCAATTCCGTAACCACACCCGACAAATACAACGAAGAAATAGGGTCGCCTTAATATCTAGTTTTGGAATAGGCAACTGACACCGTGTTTGGCACGAACATTCATTCCAAGATTTAAAGAAAAAAAAAAGTGAAATTGGTTGAGTTAACCCGTGCTCCAAAGTACATGCCAAGCGAAACATTCTCAGTTGCCCTGAAGCAAGTTTCAGATTTTTCATCGACAGTTACTCGGAAAAGAAAAGTGAAGTGTGACTGATATGTTTGTGAATAGTAGATTTGTCACAAAAAGACAAACTAACAGCTACTCTTCTTGACCTATATATGGGGGCAATTTTTCAGGCAGAAATGTTTTCCAGCATTCTAATACGCATTCAGCTTTGGTAAATTTATTGCCTAAGAAACCGTAAAGAATTCGTTTATTCCTGCGCAGTTATATTTAATCAACATCTCAAGAAGTAACATAAATTTCCGTTCAAGATATATGTAATGACAATAAGATAATATTTTTATTACTCTCAAAATTGATTTAGATTAATTAGTGAATCTGCGTTTATTACAATTAAATCGCTTAGTTTGTTAATTAATAACAGAAAAGATTCGAAAGAAAAATGCCTAATGCTTTGCGACAACAGGCTTGAAGGCAGTGGCAACATATTTTTTTCAAATCGCTGAGTTTGTTTATTAAATTCGTAAGACAAATATTTTGCGTTTTGCTGAGTGGTAACATACGTGTTTTATATCGCCGAGTTTTCAGATTAAACAGTAACGTAAATATCTTACACTTTACAGAGCGGCAACACAGAGTTAGAGTTTTTAAATCGCTGAGTTTTTAATCAAAATAAATAAAATAGCATAAAATATATGTACATAAAAGAGTGCGGGCTCCGTTTTTTTTTTTTTTTTTTTTTTTTTTTTTTTTTTAGGTAA
>KK116654.1:49959-68200 GCA_000611955.2 Stegodyphus mimosarum | reverse complement strand
AATTAACGCAGACAGAAATCTTTCTTTTGTTTTGAGAGTCAAGCATGACAAATTTCATCAAGATCGGAATAAAGATTTGTATGAAAGACAAATACACGGACAATCTTTTTTATTTATATAGAAAATTTATTTATTCATTTTTATTAAATTTTAGAGCTATAATCGAAGGCTATAGAGCCAAAAGAAATTTTTCCCCATTTGAAAACGTGCAAAACACATATAATTCAGCAGTACTAAAAATTAAATTATACGTTAATTTATTAAATTAATTAATTAAATAAAGCGATAAAATAAATATTTATTTTCATAAGCCCTATCACAAAACCTCGATTTTCTTTCATTAAAATTAAATGAGAAATTACTTTTCATTATGGAAAACAAAGTGCCTAGTTTTGCTTGACTAAAACTGAAATAAGCTGCATGTTTGCCACATTTGTTTAGTCTGTTTTTTATAAGCAATGGCTCACGGAACAATCTTCAAATCCTTGCAACAAATGCATAACTGTAATGTCTTCGGGATCCGCATTCGGGAGTCCACGAGTTTGAAACCACTGCCATTAGGTCTTTCAATTCTGAGTGCAATGGTTTGCAAGAAACTGTTCAGTGAGAACTCGAGATATAGACAATTTCGTTCCTAAGGGGTTTGGAAGACAATTTTTATCGCCAAGTTGGCGAATTTCTGAAAGATTCGCTAAAATACATTCAGAAATTTCCAGACCTATGCTGCAGGGCATAAATTACGGGTCGGAGAGTTGGACAGTTCGTTCTTCTTCCGCAGTTCACCCATTTGAGGTACATAGCTGAGGTAAATTATGCAAGATTTCCCTAACCGGCGATATCTGAGGTGCTGGTAAGAGCGCGCTAAAATTCGTGCTGAGACCAACATCACAACAAGTATCAAAGTATATGGGGAGTTCAAGTTGTGAATCATCTGCGAGATTCAGCGGTTAGCTGAACTACGAGTTCGGATTTACCTCGAGAGTGATTTGAAGAAACTTTATGATAACGAAGAATTGCTAACCTCGGGTTCCTTCCGGATATTTATAGTGGCATAGCGATATTTATACTTTGTGGATTACTTATTATTTTATCTCCATTGTTCATTTCTTCCTGCTTATTTGAACTCTTTATTTAGAAAAACGTCAACGATGCCGTAGAGCGCAACAGTATGTATGCTTGGATGCTGGCATTCAAGCGCACGTACGTACAAATTCATCATTACCTTAGTAATAAAAATGAGATAATAGACGACGTAGTTTTCATCTTCAAACCGTATCAGGTTTTCATCATCTAGCGATAGTAAATAATGTAAATTTTACACGATATTCGTGTAATTAATGTAGCATCTGCATTTATGTCTTCTAGAAACTCAGAGATATTTTTATTCAACTGCGTACCTAGAGGGAGCGGTACTTTTTAAAAGAAATCGAAAAGTATTTAGGATCTCAGATCTTTGCATGAATGAAGCTAATACTGTATTTAAAAATGGAGAGAGATGTTTAAACTCTGCGATGATTTTGGCAATGAATTAAAAGCTAGTTACTTAAAGTAAAAATAATATGGTTCCGAAATTCGGCATAAAGGTGAGTTATAATAAAAGATAAATATTCGTTCTAAAACGAAGTTCTAAACGACGTTCTTTCTTCTAAAACGACGGCTTTTTTAGTCTTAATTGCGCCTTTGCAGCTTTTAAAATCTCATTTATGCAAATCCAATAAAGTACATTTTAGTTATTTTTATTTCTGAATTCGATAGTGATAACCTTTATAAAGGACTAATGTTTTTATTTTTTTTATTTTATTTATTTATTTTTATTTTTTTTTTTTAAGTTTTAATAATGTCTAAAACATCTATATTGATTAACGTAAGATGCGAAAATAACGCTAATATTGTAGCATAATTACAAATAGAATGAAACAAGATTTCGAGAGGAGCCTAAACTAAGACACGTTTTCAATCGAACGAAGACTAACTTATTCGCAAAGAAACTGCCCAGCCCTTCTTAATGAATCATCGTAACATCCCCTGAGGAGCTGCGGGAGGGGGTCTGTACTCTCCGATTTGGGGGGACAGGAAGAATTTTGAAAAACGCGGTAAAAGGAATCTCAGAAACAGAACTAATTATTTTTTAGGGGAGGCATTCTCCACGTGAAACATTATTGTGTAGGGGTTAGTCATGCTTATTATTTAAAAAGGTGAAGAATCATGAAATTAAACACTAAATCTAAATTGCCTTACGAAATTAAACTGAGATGAAAAGTAATTTTTACTTTAGATAAAAGTATTAAAAGTAACTATCACTGGATTTCAAGACCTACGTGCTAAGGTAGAAGAGAAACACTCCACAGTAAAGCACAAAATTAACTTGGAACCAGCTTGTCTTTGCTAATTTTATGCATACTCTTATTTCGTTGAAAATCTTGAATGCAAATTACGAATATCAAGTAAATTAGAATCACGGTGTTATTCATAACGAAAAATTCCTTGTTAAGAAAGAAGCATTTTAGAATTTTATTTCCATTACCGCTAGGGAAAACGAAACATGTATGTGAAAGGGTGGTCCTTTTGAATTTTTACAATTTATTCTAAAATATGCACACTGCGCCAAAAAAAAAAAGGTACCCACATCGAAGCAGGTAGTTCCTGTCCATTTCGTCTCCAGAACTGCAAAGTGGACAAATAGGATCGCTTGAAATGCCTATGCGATGCAGGCAATCATGGCCTGTAGACAAACGGAAAGCTGCAACTGCAGTACATCTTGGATTATAGGGAATAAGAGAAGGACTTATCATTCTCCAACTTTTCAACGCTGTACGAGTCTGAAGATCTCGTGAAGTATTAGATGGAAATAAACTTTTTAAAAACTGTTTAATCCTCCAAAAAGAAACGGCTGTATTTGGATGTTGTAGTTAGTTGACATCTCGTTTTGCAAGTACTTCCGCTTGTTCATTGCCCCAAAGACCACAATGGCCGGGCACCCACTGGAGGACGATTTGTTTCCCCTTTAAAGTGAGAGTTCTCAGAAATTCTTGGCGTTGCAAAGTTTCAGCTGTTAATGGATGTTCAACAGAGCTCATTGATTGAATAGCTGCTTGAGAATCAGAAAAAAAATGCCAGCTTTTGCAAACTTGTAATGAATAGCTATTAATTGCTGTAGGGCTATACAGATGGCTACTACTTCGCCATCAAAGGAGGTACCAATGTATCCTGCAGGGGCGTAGAAAGAAAAGAGATTCGAAAACACACTCGCCCCAACTTTAAAATGGCAGTCAGGAAAGGAAAATAGGTTGCTATAAATTAACAAGTTCGCCAAGTAAATTATTCATGGCGCAACTGAAAAAAATGTCCCAAGATAAATTTTTGAATTTCTCCATTCGCCCCAATAATACAAAATTTAATATTTAGGCATAATTTGAGTCGTAGAGTCGAAATATAGAAAAAACTGCCTTGGCATTTCAGAAAAAGTCCAATTTTGTGTCAGAATACCTATGTTAGAATACTGCTATATATAAATCTAATGTATATCCTAAGTCGTGCTTTCAAGACATAAAAATGCAAAATGAATTTCTTCAATAGGAACAGTAGAACAGGAGATATCTTTTTTTTGGGGGGGAGCACAGTGTTCTTTTTCCAGGACGAAGTTCTAAGTACCATAATACTGCTGCGAACTTTTGTCATGATATCTTTAAGTCTTATTGGCTGTGAAAAGCGTTTTCTAAATTTTCTAAGTCATTTGAGTTCACTAAAATTTCCAAGTCATTTAAGAAATACAAACATTTATTTTGCATTTATCAAATCTTTGTCTACTATCTGCATAACAGCGAAACCAGTCAAAAAGACTTCTACAGTGTCACTGATGATTTTGGGATTTAAAATAATATCATTTTAAAACGTTAGAATTAAAGTTTTTCTTCAAAAATAAACATAGAGTTATAATTTATTTTTCTTTACATGCCATTCTGGCATTTTTTTAAAAATTATTTTAAAATTATTACGAAGGGTGGCAAAATCAGTGATCACCCCAGGCGGCTAAAGTTCTACTCTACTATTTATAGTTTCAGTATATTCTTACCTAAAATAACGTATCCTTGAAACTTGGTCGGAAAAAAAAAAAAAACTGCGTGGGTAAAAGGGAAGATTCGTTTGATCGACATAATTTGTTTGAGCCCTCAGCGAAAAAGAAAATCCAATTACAAAACGGAAATTGGTTTGGTTCGAGTTCTTTCTTAATATAATTACGTAATATTTCCTTACGTCCACGGTGGGAGAAGAGAGGAGTATAAATATTCGAGTTTTAGAGCATTAAAAAGCAACGTAGAGCAGTTAAGCGCAGAAATGGCAAGACCTTCTGTTTAAAACCACGTTTAAAGACAGTAATAATATATAATTTAAGAGAACGAATTTTGAAACTGAGTTTATGTACTGAGTATTCAAGTAAGGACTTCTTTTCTAATTTTTGAACTGTAATAATTTATGCTGTGTTAAACTGTTTCCGGATAAAATAAAAATGGGATCTAAAATTATTTTTGGAAGCCTTTCCCGATATTTCTTCATGCTGAGTGGATTACCTGTTTATTGCGAAACTCAAACTACAACGAGTTTTTCCTGGTGGTACGTTTGGAGAATATGCCTCGTAGTATGTTATAACATCTGCTTCCTTTATCACGGCTACCGACTCGTGAACTCTAGCTTCAAAGATTTCGAGGTTTTCGGATTTCTCGACGTGGCCGTGGCAACGCTCGTGATTAATTCCATTATCGGAAAACATAAAAAGCTAGCAGAGTTGCAAAGAACTATAACGGAGGACTTAAACAAAGGATCTTACGTTATTAAATCTCGTGAAAACAGAAAGACGCGACTATTAGGATTCTTATTTTGGACAACTACATCCATTACAGCCATCATGACTATTTTCTGCGTGCTTAATTTGCCCACACCTTCCAATGAATACGTTTTCAAAACTCCTCAAAAAATTACAATATACATTCTATTTATATCTATATACAATTTGTTGATAACGGCGAGTAATGCCGCATTTTATTGTGCTTTCTGCCAACATTTGTATGCAATGTTTAAAACTATCAACAGAAATGTGAAAAAAATGCTCAATAATCAAGGATTCTGTGATAACAGAAGCTCAGAAAGAACCGCTGGTAGAACAGAAAATAGAATAGGAAATCTGCCATCAGTGTTCCCTTCTGATATAATAACCAGTTCGAAACCTGGAGGGTTCGAACCAATTCGAAACCTCGAAGCTCACCTACCAACAGAAACATCCAAAGATAATGAAGTATATCTAATTAAATTAGAAAATCACAACCGACCGGCATCGGGGAAAATGCAGAGCGATATCTTACCAAGAATTAAAAGCGTAAAGAAAACAAAATCCCTTATTCAAAGATTTGATGGAAGTATAAGAATGTCTCATTCGATATTCGGCAATGCCACGGCTTGCAAGATTCAGAAGCTAAGTAGACGTTTCGTCAAGGTTTCCCTTTTGGTTCGAGAAACTGATGCCATTTTCTCATTACAAGTTTTGACAATACTCACGATAACTTTCTTCCGAACATGCTGTAATATTTATCTCTACATCAGTACTAATCACAAGGTGCAGATTCCATACATAGCAATCTCTATAGCAGCCCAGGTTCTTTTTGACTTCTTGTCGTTTGGATTTGTAGCTATGGAGGCCTCCAGAGTTACAGAGGAAGGCAAAAAATTCGCATCATTAATACTAAAAATGCCTCAAGACGCTAATGCAAAGGAAATTAGAACACAAATCCAAAAAGAAACGGCTACCATGATCGTTTGTACTTCTGATGTGCAACTGACCGCTTGGAAATTTTTCACTGTTTCTAGACGTTTTGTGCCAACTGTAATAGGCGTGACAGCAACTTATATATTAGTCATTCTCCAGATGTACGAAGTAATTGAAGGTAAACATTGCACAAAATGAATTGTGGAACGGATCAATTACAGCTGCGTATTGTGCTCTAATTAAAGTCTAGTGTAAGTTTTAAATAAGGATTAACAGATAAAGGACAACTATACAGAACTCAACTTTAGTTGACTTTAATTTCATAAGAAAAGAAATAAATTAACAAAATCTGAAAGGATTCAGATTTTAATGTCTCATTAGAGGATTTGTTAGGGTTTTATTTTTGTACTCTCCCTCAGCATCGCAAGTTACCAATCTGCTCTTGGACACAATTTTTTTCGCTTTATTATTAAGTATCGCTTTCTTCGCACTTACGTCACATAAAATTCGAGAACAAAATCGCAAAATATTTCAAAACAGCATATTTTTGGAATTCTCAATGCACTGTTAGGGGTTGCCGTATTTGTTTTTTTATGTTTCTACGTTATTTCTTTGGTATTATATTGATTGATATCTATTTAATTGCTCTAGCGGCTAGTGGCCTAAAAGAGTTACGTAAAAAAAGAGTACATAATGATTTTAATGAGTCCACAGGTAGTGTCATTTCGAAAAAATATTTAATATTTCTAAGTAAGCACCTCATGATTTAAACCAATTAGATCAAAAAGTAGAAAAAATCTTAAGAACTGCTGCTTTTATTGCTTACTTGGTTTGCCACTCAGCAATACTTGGTTTGCCACTCAGCAAAAAAAAAAAAAAAAAAAGCTTAAATTTGAAAATCTAACACTAACTTGAGCTAAACATCTTACGCTTTGCTGAATGGCAACAGGCTGGCGAGGAAAGATAATGAGTATTATATTTGAGGCAGTGGTAACACATTGTTTTCAATGGCCGAATTTATGGATTAAAATCGAAGGATAAATATCTACGTTTGGCCGAGTGGCAACAGTTTGGCGAGCCAAATATAAACATGTTTCATTTCGAATAGGGTTGCCTCTTCGCTTTCAAATTTCTGAGTTTGTTAAACAAAAATTCGTTAAATTTGTACAAAATATAAAATAAATCAAAATGAAATTTTAAATTAAAAATTTCGGCTTCGAAATGCACATGTTCGGGTAAAAGACTACATGCATTAAAAATTCGTTAGCTCTAAGTGCCGTCGTTTTCCCATAGTGGTAGGAACTTACATACAGATTTTTCATTATTTAGATATTATACCGAGATAACATCTAGTGGCAACAATGTGAAAAGTGATTCGGACAAAATTGCGTATCTGTGCTAAAATCCTATGTGACCAGCACATGACCTCTCCCCAATTCCATGTTTTAAATAACAACAAGCTTTAAGTAAAGTATCTCTTCCGGTTGATTGTTTGCAAACAAAATATAATTTGCTATATAATCTAATTTGGTATATAATCTGCTAATAGAAAAGTCTAGAATGCGAAGCTTGGGATTCTGTTTCATTAGGTATAATAGATCATGTGTAAAAACTGAAGTACTCTTCTATTATCAAGACCGGATTCAGAAATGGATGTATGTGTGTAGATACACATACATACATTTGGAATCCAGTACCGATAACAGAAGAGTACCAAAACTGGTTTTCTGAATGTATTCCAACGTAATCAAATGTCTGTTATTATTAAAATTTTATAATTATTTATTAGAAGTTATATTTTACTAGGCAGTTGAATGAAATATAATTTAATTGGTTTTTCATGAAAGAAAATTAAGTGTTTATAATAGATATAAATAAATGCTTTGACGCAAATATCACAATTTCATTTTCTTCTATATTATTTCTATAGTGTTGACCAATTTAAATTCATTTGGATCTGTACGATATTTAGGTATCAATCATATTTAAGTATCAGTCAATAATATTCGTTCTACTGCGAGAGATGAAAACTCTTACAGGCTTCAAGGCCCCTTCCGGTTGTTCAGTTTTATCCAAAATCTAATTGAATCTTTATTTGAACGCAGAAAGCTTTAATACGGAAAACAGAAATTTTTGGAAGTTTGAATCATTTAAAGCCCACTATTCACTTCAAAGTGTGCAATTACATTTTAAACCAAATATTACATCCGTTTATTTTACAAGTATATAACAAAATTGCTATACAGAATGGGAATAGTAGTATTACGTATACTAAGTATTCAAAATATGCTGGGCTGCAAAAAGTATAAGAGCTATGAATCGCAACGCTATAGTTAGCTGTCTTCATATATAGATAAATGTAATATAAATGCACACTGTTGTAGACAATATAAATGCAAAATTCAGGTCTCGATATACTTCTGGGTAAACACAAAATGCCTATTAAAGTTAAGAATGAATTGATACGAGTGGTGAAAGAATATGAGCATACAAGGCTCTTGAAGAGAGTACGTGTTTTCATGGAGTTGTTTTAAAATTAATCAGAGTATTGTATTACATAAGGTGGAGGCGCACTGTTGTAGACAGTGATATCCATCTAGAATAAAAGTGGAATTAAATGTAAATATAATAATGCTAACATTCATTTATAATCCCAAGGCGACTGTAGTTTCGGACAGAGACCTTTGTGTCGAGTTGGATTCCACAACCACATTAATTCCGGTCGTCAGCTGATCTGGAGGAAACAACGCACCGGCCACAACCAGTCCCACATTGTGAAATGGCACAATTACAGAGGCAAAGAACCTCTATGTAAAGAAGGAAAGGCTCCATAGACGTAATGTAATCCACTTTGTCTGCAACGCCGCTACAACGAAAAGGGAACATTCGCCAAGGGATTTGGCGACGGAATCTGTTGGCGAGAATTTTCCCTCTGGTGATGTGCCGGTTCTTTGGTACCGGCAGACATTTTCCCCCTCCGCAACGTAAACAAACGGCTTAAGATGAATCGTTCTTTGATTTGTCGCGATAATTTAAACTCGAATTTTCGTGCTTTTTTTTGGCTCAAAATAAATAATCCATTAATTAATTTAGCGAGAAAAAATATTTTCTTTACCTTTACAGTTTAAAGAAATTCAAAATGATATTCGCGTTAATAATATTGTAACTAAATGCACTTAGATAATTTCATATTAGAAAATCTTTTATATTAATACAGATTATTTTATAAATTTATCAGTGTTTTTTAAATATACTGAAAGTGATTTTTTCTTCATAATTCACACTTTTCTTTACAAAATTTTCTAGCTATAGAACATACCACATTACCTTA
The DNA here is from genome assembly GCA_000611955.2 of Stegodyphus mimosarum. Taxonomy (NCBI): domain Eukaryota; kingdom Metazoa; phylum Arthropoda; class Arachnida; order Araneae; family Eresidae; genus Stegodyphus; species Stegodyphus mimosarum. Next base: position 59,111 of record KK116654.1, on the reverse strand, counting down.
TATTAAGTAAATAATAAACCTCCAAATTTTAGTTTAAATTAATTATTGATACAATTAAATATTACATATATTTATTTAAATTCTGTACATATTTATATATATAACATAATCCTCCCTCTTTTTGTATAACTCTACATACATGTTTTCTAAGATGTTACTTTTACATTTTACTTACATTCAGAAATTTCAATTTTTTTTGAAACAGTACTAAAGTTATAGATGAAATATCAAAAACTCCCATACCCTCTTTGCATAATATCTTTTTTTCTGTATGTATATACACACACACACATATATATATATAAACTTTTGAATGTCCCTTGTTTGATATATTATGCAGACTTTGAGAAGGTTCTCAGAAATATCATTAGTACTGCAACTATACGTAATGTCCACCAGTTATTCTTCTAATATTTAATATAATCTGAAATTAATTGCTGAATTAATATTAGAATTTGCACCCACTCTTCCTTTCTATATTTCTCTATATTATTTTTCCTCGTGTCATTTGATTTTTTTTTCTGTACGTATACACACACACACGCGAATATATATATATATAAACTTTTGAATGCCCCTTGTTTGATATATTATGCAGACCTTGAGAAGGTTCTCAGAAATATCATTAGTACTGCAACTTCACGTAATGTCCACCAGTTATACTTCTAATATTTAATATAATCTGAAATTAATTGCAGAATTAATATTAGACTTTGCATCCACTCTTCCTTTCTATATTTCTCTATATAATTTTTCCTCGTGTCATTTGCTTGAGGTATTCTATATTTGCGTATTAAAAAGCTTTTCAGAAGCATCAGTACTAGAAGCAAACAATAAAAAAATTATCTATATAATTAAACCAAGTATCATTTTAATATTTAAAGTATTCTGAAATTAGTAACAGAAATAATTATATACTTTACTCCCTTTTCCTCCTTCCTTCCATAATTCTACATGATACTTTGCCATTTGTTTAACACATTATCCAGACTTTAGCCCAAGTCTCCAAAAATATCCTTACTCTACCAAACAACGTTAAAAACCATCTATGTAATATAAATTAATTAACATTTGTAATACTTAAAATAATAATTTTTTTTTTCTGAATAAGAAGTATTTTATAATTCCATTCAGATTTCATGTCTCTTAAATACAAAAACAAAACAAAAACATAATATATTTCAAATATATTTTCTGTTTATTCAATTTTCTCCAATTGCAGACAAATTACATATAATTTAATTATCTAAATAGGCAGCAGACAATATTTTTAACAAAATTCTGAAGTGATTTGTTAGTGTAAGAAATTTTTTTTCTTGCTATCAAAGCATTAAATGGATAGACATTCTTGTTCATAAATATAACCTTTTCTAGAACTCTGCACATGTAGTTGATTTCTAAAAACCTTCTTAAAAATTAACATTTATGTAACAAGTTATATATTAAAATTTATATAAGAAATTAATTAACAAATTATATTGACATTTATATATCAAAATATAACAATTTATATTTTTTTCTTGTTATAAACTCTTCACATGATTATTAAACCACATATTATTCACATAATTATTAAACGATTAAAATAATAGCAGGCAGTTTTCATTGTGTTCATTATAATGTTCTTTAATGCGTCTCAAAACTAAATGTTCTTTACTTAAAAGTTTTCTATTGCTACCATGTTTTGCAATCCTTTAACAATATAATCCATATTATTACTTTTCAAAGCATATTTCAACACTGAAGAGCCAAAACATTATGACCACTTACTCAATAGCACATCGTGCAACTTTGGCCGGCATAACAACTTCAGCTGGCCTTGGCATGGATACAGGTTCTTGGTAGACGACTGGAGATAGGTTGTACCAAATGTTTAAGCAGTGATCACACAAAGTTGAGATATTCCGACATGGTGATGTTTGAGCTCTGAGCTATCATTCCATGAAATCCAAAATGGGCCGTATCGCATTAAGATCCTGTGAGTTACGTGGCCTGGATATTAATTGGAATTTATTTTTATCCTCCTCAAACCACTCCAACACATCAATCCTTGTGACACAGGCTGTTGCCCTGCTGGAAAATTCCATTTCCAGTGGCTGCCAGACAGCACTGGTCAGTTCTTTGGTCTGGCACCAATTTTGATGTACCAACAGGGTCAGTCTCCAAAGTCCTTTTTCTTTGATGACACGTGGACATCTGCTGGTTCAACCATCATTTATCCACTTTGCATAAATACAATCAACGGCAGATCGTGAAAAACCTACCAGGAGTTAAGTTTCGTAGATACTTGTTTCGAACCTTCATTCAAGTTGATTCAAAATGTGGGACACATTTTTCCAGTGCTCATAATGTTTTGTCCCGTCAGTGTCTATGCAAGGGTGATAATACGATAAAAGGAACATTTACACTCAAGGTATGTACACATTTTGCTGCATTATGATTGAAATACAAAGCAGAACAAAAACAAAATTTACAAGCAAGAGGCTAGCAGGTTAAACCTATTATTAAATTATTATCCTAACCTATTATTAAAAATGAATTAAGCTGATTGTTGTCTTCACTATGAAATGAATTACTGAAAGAAACATTATAATGGAATTATTTTACACGACATATTGCCATGCATAATTACTATTAATAACACTTTAAATATACTTGACCATTAATTTCAAACTTCAATACAAAAATCAAATTAATAAAAATTTAAGTCTTTTTTTTTAAACAAATCAGTGGTCTCAAAATTTAGTTATTAATGATTATTCTTTTTTTTTTATTTTGTAAAAGATCTTGTGTAAAGAAGATGATTTACCCAATAACTGCATTCAGGATGATTCAACCAATATTGTATTCAGTTTCACGATAAATTAATATACTTATCAAAGAATGAAATTTGCATCAAGCAATGTATCCTGAAATGTATAATATCTGCATATTTATAATTTAATATATAAAAGACAACAACATATGTGGCAATTAAAAGCATCAGTTCTAAATCAAATTAAAAATCACGAAATATACTAAATTCATAAATAAATTAGTTCACTATTATTCAGACTTTAAAAGAATTAGCACTTATAATCAATAAATCACATGGAATATGATATAAAAACTTGTTATTGGCATAATAGAAAATGAACACAAAATTCCTCAGAAAATTTAACAAACAAAAATAAAATCATTTTCTTAACAGCAGTTTTGTAAATTCTTCAAATTATAATAATAGTTTTTATTTTGAATTATACAATACATAATATACAATTTTCCATATGTAACTTTAATACATATTTATATTTCAAAATATTGCTTCTCACACACACTAAATGCAATTTGAAATAAAAAAGATACTGCGAGGAGTTTCTTAATATTTTCATGAATTTTGGGTTTATACATGTTATGAGAGACATAAAATTTATTATATTTTACTTATACAACAGATCAGTTTAAAAATTCAAAAAGTTACAGTATATTAAAATCCAAGTTTGGAGAAATATAAGCATAACAATATTAACAAATAAAAGGAGTACATTTTTAATTTATTGGAACAAGTTTTGTTGGAATAAGAAAAAAAAAAAGCTCAGTATTTTCCAATTATTTTCACAATTCCAACTTACAGTATACAGTAAGCTTTCGGAATTTATGAGTATGCATGCAGTAATGCATAATAAGCATGTATAAATAGGTAGAACATGCAAACTTAAATACAACTTAATGCCTGTTTCACCAAACAGTATCCAGCAATTGCAAATATATAAACATTCAGTACATAAAAAATTTTCTCACCGCATATAATGCTTCATGGACAGAATGTTTTTGTCAGTGAGCTATTAATATAGCCAAATAGATTTCCTTTGCTAATTCCCAATGTCATGAATAGTTTTCAATTTTTCGTGGGAATGCAGATAATCAGAATGTACCAATGTTGACAAAATAAAAATAAAGTTCTCCCCCCCCCAAAATTTTAGAACTCAGATTTGGAATTTTCAAATATATTAGTATTCATAATAAAAAGAATATGCTAAAATATTAAATGTTACATGAACTAATAATTAGCAACAAGAATCAGCATATCATGAGCAAATTTACAGTCAATAGTTTTGAACTTTTCATGCCTGCAAATGATGCAAACTATAGTTTAGGAAATTTACTTGTTACCTACTGATTCTTTTTACTTTTTTTTAAGAACTTAAAAATGTTTAATTTGGTATTCTGAATTTTATGCTTTTTTGCTAACACATATAAAACGATTAGTTTAGTTTTTGTAATCTTTTTTTGGCTTTTTTCACACTTCTTAACACTTTATTAGTTTCCTTGATTTTGAAGTATAAAAGAAGTTGCACATATGAGTTGACAATATGTTCCCACAACTGAAAGGCATGAAGATGGCATTTAAGCCAATCATGATCAATAGTTTTCAACTCGGATATAATTTTGGATTTTACATTTTTATGATAACATACTTTTTCAAACACAGTTTTGAACCTTTTACCCATCTCACACACAGATAAAGTAAACTGATGTGAGGGGTAACACAATCCATCTTTCATAAAATCATATTCTTTAAAATGTAAAAAATAGGTGTGTGTGTCTAAAGTTTTATTTGCAACAAGAACACTTTTGCACAACAGGCACAAAGGAAACTGTTTTAATGCCTGCTTAGCTATATACCCAGCAACATAGGCTGAAGAATTTTGATCAAATACATCATGTACTGCACCTGCATTAGGAATATCTACAGCATTACCTGCAGTCTCAGTTAATGGAAGCAACAGGTCATCAAAATCAATTTCCAGTTCATTTTCTTCCTCACCAAAACTTTTTATTTTTTAACTCTTCGGAGTGTAAACTTTGGAGTGCGTTTCTGGTGTTGTAAATGCTTCCTTCCTTTGGTCTTTACTATTTGCAGATGGCAGCTCTTGAGCTCCAGTCTCATCTGTTTTTTTCTGTTCGAGTCAGTGACACCATTTCAGTATCTACTATTGTTCGAATTTCATCATCTAATAAGAATAAATATAAAAAATACTTTATTTAAATATTACATAATCCTTTACAGTTCAAATTTGCAATTTTATAAGTTAACAATTTTACAGTGCTCAGTATTTCTGGAAGACTTTTCTCTTAATTCTAAAATTACTTATCATTACTGACACAGCTTTTATTTATTTATGAGCTATTTTTTACTTTATGAATAGTTCTATGCCTTGTGATTTTTTTTATTGGGTTACTGTAGTGAAATATTAGTTTATAGATTTTTAAGTACAATGTGATAGAACCAGTGCCGATTCTAAACTGTTGGCCATTGACGTGAAATTTAAAAAAAAAAAAAAAGAACTTTATTTTTACTCACAAAAGCTTCTTTAAGTTATCCGCCTTCTCATTTTTATCACAAAACGATACGATATTTATGCCTCTAGCCTTGGGTTTAGACGTTTTCAATAAACACGTGGAATACTAGAGGGCCACAAAAATTAGTTCAGCAAGAAAATAAATGCCAAAACTTCAGAAGCAGCAATGATCTTTAACGATTTTCATTGCTTTTTAGGTTGAAAACTTATACACAAGGTACTGTAGTAAATTTTAAATAAGTAATCACCTGTGATCCATGAATGGATTACTCCACTTAACATTGATTTTTATGGGAAAAATAGTTTTACTTTACAAACAAAAAAGCATACTGCTTGCAAACTTTTTGAATGATAAATGGCCATTAGGAAAAAATTAAATTTGTAAACTGAAGTTTCATTGTTATGATTCGTGAAAAGCACTTTTCTTTATCTCAATGAACTTTCATATAAAAAATAAATGGTTTGCATCCAGCACTATTGATGCATTACTAAACCATAACTGATTTATTGAATACGAAATGACAGTTAAAAATTAAAATTATAAAACAAGATAAAAACATGCATTATCACAAGGAATAAAATTTAATTTTACATAAATGTATAGAGAATCATGGTTACCTGTTTGCCCTAACTTCTTTGGTACAGCACAAGAATGAAGGTAACGGAAATTGGTTGATCGGAAGTTACTTTCAGTGAAGTGTATAGAACACACTTTTCCTTTTCTGTATAATTCATCTGCAGATTTGCTGAGCAGATCTTTATTGCAGGCAGCAGCCCACTGTTTTGACCTGTAAAAAGAGAAAAGAGTAACTTTATTTTCTTTGATTTAATGAATTTATTGCTAGTGGAGATGTAGCATTATTTAAATGAAATAATTCTAATGAAAACTTGGCTACACATTAGAATGCTAATTGATTAATTTTTATTATTTACAATAATTTTTATTAAATAGTCAAAATACCATCTGATTTAGACCGTAGAAAAATTAAAATTAGAGCTTCTTTATGAAGTAGTTACTGCAAAATAAATGACTACCTGAATTTATCGATAACGTATATTTACTGTACAAAGATAGGATAATGATATAATAATCAAATATTTATAAATTATGTATGTATATAAATATAAGTTACAAACTCTTACCTAACAGGATCCTTAGGGAATCCGAAGAATCTTCTCTCTGGATTTTTCCAAGATGTTGTACCACAACAAAAACATCGATACCATGTTTTATTAGCTGCTTTCCTTTTCCTAAGCAAAAGATACACAATAAATTTCCATTTTTATAGAAATTGATAAAATTAAAAAATATCAGATAAAATATGAAAATTGCTGCAAATATATTATCAGTGCCAATACATACGGCTACATTTACAATAATATTTAAAGATTTTAACAACACTAATCATAAACTATTTTTGAAACATAAGAAAGGTTTTTAATTTACATTTAAGGCCTTCAATATTCTACATCTCATTAATTAAAATTATTAGTTCACAGATTCTAACATTTAGAAATTTGAAAAGTATTGGCAGTAAAAATGTTAATACTGCAATGTGGGGTATGAAAATATCTTTATAGAACTTACATGATTCGTATATTTAGATAAAATTTCGTTTGTCAACATGGAAATAAAAAGCTACCGCTAAAAAATGATGGTATTTACTACATTCAGAAATTACACTATTTTTTTAAGTTTAATGATAAAAAGATAGAAATAAAGCTTACCTGGGAAATGATGAAATATTAGGTGAAGTTTCACTTTCAGTGGCTTTCAGTGGCTAAACAATATGTCAAACCTTGCAAACCTGTCTAAACCATATTCTTTGATTCATCTTCGAGCTTTGGCGTTTTTTGGCGACAAATATTTCACGCATGCGCAGTTGTTTCCCTTTTCGTTGGAAGGGAGCCACTTCTGCTTTTGCGAAGTTTTCCTTCTTAACAGTACATATTCTTTGACAGAGGTGAAGGAATAATGGTTTGAGTTAGGATCTCTCTCGGGGGTCACACTGACCTGCATATGTTCCATGAAGGAACTTTGACCGGTGTGAGATATCGAGACGAGATCCTCGATCAGTATATCCGCCCATATTACATGTGGAGCAGACGCCGCTTAATGCGCTCTCGGTTAACCCTCCGAGCGTTACGGGTTTAGCCTTGAAATTTCAAAGTTCCTCAAAATGTCATGAACAAGTGTTATTTTCTTGATTTTAATTAAAAAATGACTCTTTCATTTTGTACCTTGATTTCTTTTCTTCCAATATAAATCCAAACCGAAATCAGATATATTAAAAAATAGCAGAAATTTTCATGTATAACGAATAGAAGGCAGCCTTCTATATGGAAAAATCCGGCCGTAATGTTATTCGAATATTGTTGTCAAATCGCCGAAGTTCCACTCTTTTATATACGAAAATACATCGCTTATAGGGATCTACAGTTCCGTTAATAGAATCGAAATATTATAGAATAATCTTGAACGTAGCCAAATAAGTTCAGAATTGTTTCCCTGTGACAAGGAAATTTTAATTTTAGTCCATTATTTAAACAACACACGCCAAAAAAAAAAGTCTGTTTGACGCACATTTTCAAAAACCTTACCGATTTTGAGTGCGATCGAATCAATTTTGAAGCAACAAAATTTCTGAATAATTTTTTTCTTCTCCTATTAAAAAAAACCCCACCAGAAGTAAAACCATTTACGCCAAAATAAAATTGCTTTTTTTACGAAATTTAAAATTGTACATTGTCATGTTCTCTGAAATGTAACAATTTCCAGAAACGTTAAGGACCTTCAATAAAAACAACCTTTTGCATTAATGGTATTTTGAACAGTTTATAAAAACTCTCTACCTAATTAAAATGTCATGAAAATATCCATTTATATGGTTGTAGTTATAAATTCCATTACTACTTTGGAAAGGTATTTTTCTCATCGGTTAATGTTATCGAAATAGCCGTCACATTAAGCGGTATCTATTGTACATAAAAACATATTTATTTTACATTTAATCAGATATTTATGCCGAAAATCAATCAATAAACATACTTACAAGCCTGCTTTTTATTTCTGGTAGAAATTTCAGGACGATCGCTGTTAGAATTCAAAGCAATTTTTCCCTTTAGAGATTTTATGGCAAACTACTGTATTCCTGCAGAAAGTTTACTGCAGTTTCTTCCATTGCTTGTAAATTCCACAAGCGAGATCGAGTTTAAAAATATCGCGAATTGTCTATAAAAAGCTTTAACTTGAATTATAAAGAAAAGAACACAAACGAAAATGGCGACGTTGCTTGTCGAATCGCCGAAGTATTGTCATATGCGTAGTTGCCAAACCTTGGCATAGTTTAAATATTTAGCAATTTCAATCAAGGTGGTAGTAACTTATAAGGGTAAATACTCTTATAAGTTACTATGTATTGACACAGTGGCGTAGCTGAATTTTTTAATCCAGGGGCGGTCCTATACAAATAAATAAGTATAAAAAAAATAAAAAAAAATCTGAAATGTTTCAGATTTTAAATTACGTCTAAAGGGACGTTTATTTAACATTTTGTGTGTTACCTTTATTTGTTAAATACCATGTTCTTCGCACTTAAACCATAAAATTCAGTTCAACGGCAATATCGCAAAATAATTTTAAATTCAGCATATCTTTAGAAATTTCGGTACACGCTCTCACGCGCTGGAGATAAAAATGTTTTTCTGTACAACGTTGGTATTGCTGGCTTTGAAATCTTTGAGTTTGTTAATGAAAAATTCGTTAAAGTTTTAGAGAATATTGTTACGAATTTCACATTTATTTGGCTA
>KK116654.1:14030-49866 GCA_000611955.2 Stegodyphus mimosarum | reverse complement strand
CAAAAAAAAAAAAATGCATACATTTATGCAGATTTTTCATTTTTTAAAATTTAATGCAGAGCGATAACATTTAGTGGCAACAATTTGAAAAGTGATACGCCGTTTTTGTGTTTCGGACGCAAAATCGCAAAACGAAAGTAATAGTCCTTCGGGACTAAATCCCTTTGGACTAAAAATATCAGAATGACATTAAATTGAAACTTTACGCTTATTTTTGAAGGAAAACTTTAAAGCCAGCTTTTTAAAATAATGTAAGAATTTTTATTTGTTAATTCCTTGCATGACGTAAACGAAGTATTATAATCGGGGAAAATGTCGGGTATTAATTTCATTTCGATTAGGACGATTATTTTACGTGATATTTGTATGTACGAATAGGTTAGGTTAGATTATTCAGTTATGGCAAAGCACACGAGGGCTATCTGCCTAAGGGGAGGGATGCCTTCGTGGAGGATGGGGAAAACCACGAAAACGCCCATGCAGCCAGCCCGTTCGCGGGATTTGAACCTCGGACCGAACTACCAGTGTTCAGCGTCTTTACCGCTCGGCCGCTGGTGGGCCGTATGTACGAATAGAATACAGGATTATTTTTTCTAAAACGGATTTTTTTTATTGACATTTGTACGTACGTATGCATATGCTCGCATAATTCAGAAACTTTTAGCCGTAGAATATCGAAATTCATGTCGTGGTAATGTCAAATTTTTTAAAAAAGATTAATTTTGGACAAATAACCAAATCTCACTTTTAATGCGATCTCTGGTTTCTATATTTATATTTGGGAAAGTTTTACGCTCGGTATGAAAAAATAAAAATACAAGAAGTTTGACTCCCGTACCACAAAAATTAAACGGAATATTTAATTTCAAAATTAAATATTGCAATTTTGATCTCATTTTTAACTCTACTAAGTTTAAATGAAACGCAGCAAAAGAAAGCGTAAAATTTAATCATGCTGGGTTCGCATGAGAATTTTTTTTTTTTTAGTCAAAAGGGCGTTAGCCCAGAAGGGCTATTAATTTCGTTTTGGCATTTTGTGGCGTTTCACTTTTCAAATTTTTAGCACCAAATATTATCGCATTATATTTAAAGAAATTAAATAAGGAAGAATCTGCATAAATGTTTCTCGCATTGTAATAAAACTACAGTACTTAGGGCCATCATATTTTGAATAACATACGGTTCCACCCAAATAAGGGCATCTGGAAGCCCAAATTTGGAATTTGTTTTATTATCTATTTCATATTTTGTAAATTATTTATGAGTTTTTGACTGATCCAAAATGACGCGCTATGAAGGAAGCATCCAAACAGCATGAAATTTGCATCATGTGTATACCACGATTTGAATATGCAAATGATTATGATTTCAGCACGCTCGCTCGTTATAGGCAACTGCAACTTCCTTACATTCCGTATATAAAAGGTGGAAAGACTGCCGTTTTGAATAACATGATTTGTTCTCTCGTGCGGTTTTTTTTTTTTTTTGTGTGTGTGTGTGTATATATATATAGAATGGCTCGTAGAAAAACACGAGCACGTTTTTTAGTTCGATCGAGGCAGAATCATTGCACACAGAAATCGAGGATAATCCTTTCAGGAAATCGGTCATCTCGTCAGACGTAGCCAAGCAACAATCACGCAAACATGGACTCGGTGGATGGAGGAGGGAAGAACTGAAGGACAAGAGCAATTGCAACCGCCTTCTCCCACCACTCAACGGGAAGACAGGCATACTGTCTGGCACTGATGGATTGCACTGCCACATTCGTAACCATATCACAAGAAATTCAGTCTATAACACTAAAATCGGTCTGTTGCAGGAACATTTCGACGTCGTTTATAGTACAATGGATTGTCCGCTAGGCGTCCATTGCTTCACCTACCTTAAAACCACAGGCATGTGTGTTTGTAATAGTGCACTTAACAGTAGAGGTGGATATCCGAAGGTATCACATTGTGTTTTCTGACGAGTCACACTTCTGCCTGCAGTACCATGATGGCTGGATTAGAATTTGGAGACACTGTGAAGACAGGCTGCTTTTTTATGCATCGTCATACTGGTCTTGCAGCTGGTTTGGGATCTTACTGGATTCCACTACCGCATACTCTAGTATGCATTATCGATACACTTACCAACCAATGCTGTATCTCTGAAGTTTTGCAGCCTGTTCTTCGGCCACATTTCAATAGCACAATGCGCGACCACACGTTGCACGCTAGCCCACCATATTACATTGTTACTGTGACCTGCCTGTTCTTCAGCTATATCGCCCATCAGAAATATCTGGTCAGTTACTGGAGAGCACCTATCCCAGTAAGCCGCACATAACCAGTAAGCATATACACTGGATGAACTTTGGCTATTTGTGGAGGTAGCACGGGCTGCCAACAATACATCCAAAGCTTCTTTCACTCAATACTAAGATATCTAACAGCGGTTATTGACAAACGAGGAAGCAACATTCATTATTGATTTTCTCATCTTCCTCACCTCAAAGAATACTGTATTTCAAATTAGATATTAAGTGTAATCTCTGAAATAAATTTGGGTTTGATATGTCTTGTCTTTCTTTGTGTTGCATTTTGGATGGCCAGCAGTGTAATAGTGTGTTTGAAAGTCTTACACTTATTCCTAAACTTTTTTCCTTCTTCACTGCAAATTCTATGAAAAGTTAAAATGATTAGGTAGTCATTTAGAAAATAATACATAAAATGATTTATTTATTTTATAAAGTTTAAACTGTTTTTGAGAGGGACCTGATTAGTCAGACTAGACAATTAAGTAGGAACAGAGAGAAAAACAAAACAGACCTATGTCTTCGTTTGCGCAGCCTTCTTTCCCAAACAAGTTGACAAACATCACTGGATTAATACTTCAAAAGCAGTATTTTTTGAAGGAGGGTGGACAGCTGTGCCCACATTACTTTCTACACTTTAAAATATTATTCACTTACTACCTTTAAAAAAAATTCAGTATTCTATTTTTCTTAAAGTTTTGAATTTTTTTGGGGGGAGGGGGTTACATTAATTGCTAGCTATCTTTATAGATAATCACAGTTCTATTAGTCAAAAATCATCTAGACTCGTGGTTGGCCATCTTATGACACAGTTGTTGAAAAAGTGGATTCTTGCTTTATATTTTCTTTATATTCTCATGTACTAATTTTAGGTTACTGAAATACTTATTGTTCGTGTGGTTTAATAGTGAACTGTTATATAATTCTAAATACAAAACAATTAAACACTCTTTTTCAAATTCTGCTTCCGGGATGCAGCAAGATAAACGAATGATTTAAAGCTCTGGAACTTCATTAACTTCGCAACACAAGTTTGCCATATTAAGCAATACAAATGTAGACAATTTGGTGGAACAAAGGAGTTGCATTTTATCGTTCTTACATAGAGTGGCGTTAACATGTATATATAAACTTAGAGCATTTATTCTATACATAATTTTCAGAAATAATGAGTAAATAACACATTAAAATATAGAAAATCAATCTTATGTGTAGAAAAATCCTTCCAGAGAAGTTTGCATATGCAATTTTCTCTTTTAATTAATCACTTAAAAGTTGATTTAACACTAGATTTACAGGACCCATCATTTTGACGGATTTGGGACTTATAAGCAAATTACAAAAGCCATTACTTTTACAGTTTTCTAATTCATGCTTACAATTATCGATATAATGAGATGAATACATAATCCTCTTTAATTTCAGAGTTCTGTATGACATATACCTTTCTCTATGGATACCTACCATTTGGATGGGTAAGTTAGTTTCATAGTTAACCATAACAAACTGGTTTTTCAGTGAAATTATTTTTCTGGCAACAAACCTAAAAGTATTTAGAATGTAGACCTAAATAAAATCATAATTCAACAGAAATATCTTTCGATAACTTTGAACCTAATATCAACAAACAGCACGTCGGCAGATCAAGGGATATGTCATGTGTGATTATCCGACAATGGTACATTCCTAAAGTGTAAACATAAAGCGTTAAGCTTCAGACAAACGATCTGCAGTCGTTGAGTTCCAGTCAATGTGTCAAAAGTTTCAGTTAGTGCAAGTAGACATGATCAAGATGAAAGCATTAGATTATCATGAGTATATGCAATTTCATTATAAAATTACTAGTTTATTCTTTATTCTGATGAAATACTTTTTTTAGTCATTATGAGTAATTCAAGAAGAGATACTGAATTGCTCATAATGACTAAAAAAAGTATTTCATAAGTATTTAAAAAAAAGTAGTTAGTATCAGCAAAGATTGCTGTGGCTGTTAACAATAAAACTACTGTCACTGTTTTTTCAATCTGGAAAACAGCAATGAATTCGTCAAGCTGATGGTTATCAGCAGTTCAACTGTTGAGATTGTGTTTTTAAATTAAATTAATAATGTTTTGAAGAAAATACGTGGTTTCCCTAATCCATCAACCTGATGGGTCTGCCTAAATATAGGTATACAAAAATGTCCGTAAACCTAGAGTTGAATAATATAAATCTCATCAAACAATTGTAACAAACTGCTAGCATTTCTAAATTTTTCTTTCTGCTAGCAAAAAGAATTTCTAAATTTAATGTTTTTATGTTTTATTTACAGTTCCTTCACATGTTATATTTTTTAATATTTTGAAATTATTCTCCATACTTTCATTAATGCCACTTCAACCATTTTACTTTTTTCATTTCTCAATGGCAAAAAATAATGTTTTATTTCTATAATTCCTTAAAACAGTATGCCATACTATACAGAACTATATATATATATATTTTCATTTTTCAAATTATTTACTTATTACATTATTTACTTATTATTTACATTATTTACTTACATGTACAAGAGACAGAGAAAGAATATGGTAATATGAAGCATGTTTTCAATTACTTTAATTTATTAACCCTCTGAGCAGTCTATAGGTGAAATGTCAGGAGACTTCACAGGAATATGATGAAAAATTATATATGCAATACCTATATTGGTCCTTATATTTTCTCATGGAATACAGTGGTACTTTTTGAAGTATGACTTAATGCTTCGTCTTCAGGAAGTTCCACTCCTTAAAACAACCACTGTTAACCATTATACAGATCAGGGGAATAATCAAAAGTTTCCAAGAAAGTTTCTAGGAATAAAGAAAGGATTTACGGGACCCGTCATTTTGATGGATTTGGGACTTCATAAGCAAGTTACAAAACCCATTATTTTTAAAATTTTCTACTTCATACTTACAATTATCGATGTAGTGAGATGAATACATAATCCCCTTTAATTTCAGAGTTCTGTAGAATTTGTAAAGAATAGAGAGGATTTGTAAAAAAAACTAATTAAGCAAGGAAAATTACGAAATACTAAACACTCAACTTATTCAGTTGCCAAGAACAGAATCAAAAACAAATTACCAGTGTTCTGCAGCTTTAGCTATATGATTACTGGTATGCCATATCAACATAGCTAAATGTAGCGCTAGTTTAAGCGCTCCACAGCACCTGCAGTTGCGGGGCCCACCATCATGCGTAAATATGAATAAAAATAGGCTGAACTTCTCACCAAAATAATATTTTTTTGCCTAAAATTTTTAAAATCTTTCATGCACTAAATTGAAATAAAAGGATAACAAATTATGAAACGATCTGACATAATAAGTATAATTTTAAAAGAGAATCTGCTAGGATGCCCCATCTTCCAACTTGTGGTAGCCCCAAAATTCTTTAAACTGGCCTCGGCTAAAGGAATTAATGCAAATAGTTCCAATAAAAATTTTAAATTTTGATTTGATTGATTTATTTAAAAATATTTACTGAAGCAACATTTGAATAACATTTCTATAATTATGTGGATATTTATATTAAAAAAATCAACACAGAACTAATAAAATATTCTTATTATTTATTAATCAAACATTCATATAAAAAAGAAAAATATTCTTCTCTAATTTATTACAACAAAAAAATTTCATAAGATAATATATAAAAGAAAATAATCATGAATGAATGAAAATTCAACAAACGCAGGGTGACTGTGATCCCCTTTCAAAAATCCTGAAAATTCCCATGCAGTACAAATCTGACATAATTTTCAATAATTCAGAATATTAATCTGAAATACATACATATTTTCAAACAATTTCATGGGCAAAGCAAAAGTTATATTTTTTAATTTATGTTTCACTACATCATTTCACATAGCTGCCTATCATTTTAATCTTAATATTTGTAAGAATAATTATGAAGTTTAGCTTGCATTTTTTTTAAAGTTTTTGAAAACTGTTACATTTATTTATTGATATATGTATTCACTTTCTTCTTTCGTTACACGTACCCCTTGACAAATGTCTGGCGAAGGATGTAAATAGCTTTCTTCTTTTTTTTTTTCTTTTGCGATTTTCATTTTTGGTATACACTGTTTTTTACCTTTTCATGCAATTATTCACCGTATTTCTTGATTTCTAAAGGTTTGTTCTGTGTTGAATATGGGATGGATTTAAATGTTTTATTTTCATTTTACAATATACACTCACGTTTGTGAAAATTGCAACACCATGAAGGACTTACGCGAGTGAGCTGAAATTTTCAGGAAATGCAAAGTAGCGCATGATATGCAAATGATTAGAATTGCAAATCCGTAGCGCATGCGTATGCTTAAATTTTTAAGTATTAGACTAGAACTTGAGGTACACATATTAACAGGTATTCCAGATGAAAAGCTGCAACATGCATGGGCTGTAAAGAATTTTAACAAGCTGTCCAGTTATTCAATAAATTATTCCTAATATCTTTGTAAATTGGATCTCCAGAATGATTTTTTAACTTTAAAATTAAAAATCATTCTGGTTTTAACTTTCTTATTTTTAACATATATATTTATGCAATGAGAATAAATACTACTTCATAGTCTGAACAGCATCTGGGATGTCAGTATTCAAGGGTGTTCTGTATTCTATCATAATACCATTCATAAAAATAAATTACCTTTCAACAGATTTAATCAATTTAGTTATTACTGAAACATTTATATTTTCCATCTCCTTTTTGCCTGAACACTTCACAATATTAAGGTCCCCCTCCTTCTATATAAACAAAAATAACACCTGTATAAGATATATTTATTATCTGACCAAAGTCAGTTTGCAAGAAATTTACCTCTCACTGAAATTTACATAACATAAAAGATTAAAATTTTATAATGTCTGAATGCTATATTTGTTCTAAAACTAAATTTGGAAAAAATAATGAATCTACATTTTATAAGTCCAGAAATTCTCAAATTGAGAAAGTAAAAAATCCAGAATTCCAACTACATCTGGACCACAATCACACCTGCAATCATTTTAATCAACAGTTGGGCAATAATCAAAAACAACAACAATCAGCAATAAATCAAGTAACAATCAAGAATTTTGCAACTCTTACACATGGTACAGCAACTAAGATTAACTTCGGATATTAAAAGTTCTGATAATTTGAACTAATTACTTTCCAAAACCAAATGTAATAAAAATTAAAGTTAAAATTTCTTAGAAAACTGGATTTCTTTACCTTGATTATTCAAAACATTTTAGTACAAGTCAAATTTTTTCTAAGAATACTGAAATTTTCTTTGCATTTCAATCTTGATTAGGCCAGATTTGGTATTATTCTCAAATAATATGGCCCAAGCCACTTTTGTAAGACCTTAAATGCAAACTATGTTTATACAAAGACATGATGGTTTATTTATTTACTTTCTTACAATATATAGATTTATTTATAATAGCCTTAAATTTTATTTCTGCAGTTTTCTGGGTCATTTTATTATTCCCACAAGCAAATATACTTTTAATGACATGGATATTTAAAAATGTACTTTACAAAAAAGTACAGTTAATTATAAGACTGTAACCAATATTTTTATTTGGAATAAAAAAAAAAATAAGTACTTTAACATTCTACAAACAATTTCTATCAAAGTTTTAAAACTTTAATATAAATCAAGGAATGGGAAGATGATACACTTAAAATTTTGTTGCAGTGCTTTCATTAATGTTTACATTCAGTAGTCATGTTGCTAAAAAAAAAGAAGTTAATACTAGCAAATGAAAGCAAACAGTTTATAAATTCTATGACTTTTGTATAGCTATGTCATTTAATTCTGTCTCAAAGCATTACAATTTAAACCTATTATAT
The DNA here is from genome assembly GCA_000611955.2 of Stegodyphus mimosarum. Classification (NCBI taxonomy): domain Eukaryota; kingdom Metazoa; phylum Arthropoda; class Arachnida; order Araneae; family Eresidae; genus Stegodyphus; species Stegodyphus mimosarum. The sequence continues at coordinate 41,693 of KK116654.1, read as the reverse complement.
ATACCATTTTTCTAAAATAAACTCTAAAATTTGGCTTTCTTTATTTTCAATTACATTTCAGCCCCTTTTTTATATCAAAATTTAACTACTGCAGTTTTGTGTAGTATAATTTCTATCTCAATTTATTAAATGTATCTACATATTCAATTAAACATACTGGGTACTCGTAACAAACAGCCTTGCCGAGAAAGTGAATTTGGTGTGTTTTTCATTGACGAGAAATGGTTAATGATCTAATTTTTTTTTAATAGAATTGTGTCAATATAATGGTTTTTCACTGTAAAATATTCATTATGCTCACTATTTCGAATTTTCAATAAACACAAAAGGAAAGCTACAGTAAATGTTTGAAGCATTATTGGCAGCCACTGCTGAACTAGGACCACCAGAAAGAATACGAAAAAAATGAAATTTTCAGTATGTTTATGTATATATTTTTAACAAACTGCCACCAAAATTTTATTAAATAAAATAATGAATAGACTTTTATAGGTTTAATAAACAAATAGAATTTTTTAGCAGGTTTATAAATGTTGTTATTTTAAATAAATTGCTTGAATAATTATATTAAATACAATAGTAATAAAGGTATATATTAAACAAGTTCTCTTGAATTATGTTATTCTTTTAAATAAATTGCTGACAAAATTTTATTGAATAAACACAAATTCATATCAAATTGCAGTTAATTATAGAAATGTGTGTATATTAAGTAAACTGCCTTATGTAGATGATGAATGAATTGTCGATTTACTATCTATTCAGTCAATTTCATTTTCATGGATGTTTATAATATTTTGAAACAAATTTCTTAAGCCCAAAATGCATTAATGCCATTTACTTTCCTGCCAAAGCTGTTACAGATGATGAGTACCCTTATTTGTATTGCATAATTCTACATAGAATACCTATGGTTTTTCATACACAATGCCCAAAATCTCAATAATCTAAATTTTCAACTATTTGAATATTAGTCTGGCCACTGTTAGGCTATTGAAGTTCCTTTGTACTTGCCTTTTGTGTATGTCAATGGAATTAACTTTATTCATTTACACAGCATAAATTAGATTGATTATAGAAAGTTAAATGACATACAAAATTAAAAAATTGAAAATCTAAATTCATTAGGAAGAGATTGTCTAGACACTAATAAAAATTGCAAATAATATATGCTACTGTTTTATATGATTCAAGTCTAGAAAACAATAAGAGGAAAAAAAAATTACAAAAAATATCCAAACATTCCTTATACACCAATAAAGATTTTGTTTCTAGTTCTTCACATTCAATCAAATAAAATATAGCTAAGCAAACCACAATATATAAACATCCAGAAATTTAATTGCTTCACGATTTTCTTCTGTATCTGCATTCTAAGTGCTTCTGAAGAGGCTGGTTTACAGTTTCCATTAACACAGCTGAATGCAATTCTTCATTTACCAGTGATAATTTCCTGACAAGCTAAGTAAAGAAATATATATATTAAAAACATTCTGTAAAGAACATATTTAATATAAATATAAGCTCCTCTGAATATACTAGAATAGCATTTCTCTAACTTTTTCCAAACAGGGACCATTTTTATAGATTAGAACAGGGGTGTCCAAACTACGGCCCTAAGGCCAAATCTGGCTCACAAGCACTAATGATGCGGCCCACCAGGGGTTTCTTTAAAATAATGTTACAAAATTTAAAGTGACAAATAACATACACATTATCTTTTTTATATAACAGCCAATCTAGAAATGCATTGCCTATTATGCATGCTCTTTATAAAATATATTATAAACATCACATAACTGTTTCTAAATTTAAAATGAGTGAAATACTGTATTACTCTATATACAAAATCTCATGTGAACATGCATGACCTCTTCATACACCATTTACTTCCTCGACTTTCATTACAGATATTTCTTATCAATTACTTCAGTTCACCCTTTGTGGCAAGGCAAAAATAGATGCAAAACTCAAAACATCTTCAAACAAGGCAAGAGTTTAAAATGTAAACAAATGGCGGCTTCGTTAGGCCTTAGTAGCACTTGAACAAGTTTTAAATTGCTGGTAATTCTACAGCTATTGCATGCAGATTAACTAAAGTCAAAACATGTATGCTGTTCAATTGCATCACCCTGGTATGATGAATTAACTAAATCTGGGCCCTCGAAGCTTCATGACAGAGCCAACATGGCCCACAGGCTAAAATTTTTGGAGACCCCCAGATTAGAATGTTCTGTGTACTACCTTACTCTTATTCCCGTACCAAACATATTTTTTTAGCATATGGTATTATGGTTTCATTTCTCCTAAATTTGATTTAAAAATTGTAGCACTTTTTTTTTTTTCATTTCACATTTGTAAGTGCTATTGAAAATGCTACTGAAATTAACATTAATATTTTTATTGCAAATAAAATATTTTCTCTGGAAATTGTCTTTCCTTCCTCCATAAGTGCCTACCAGAAATTATATTTATGGTTGTATGGAATTATTATTACTTTACAATTATGATTGCTTACAGTAACTATAATTACATTTACTTAGCCTTTTTTAGAAGTTATCAAATCAGTAGTAAATATATCTGAAAAGCAAAGCACTGAAAGATAAAAATTTGTTGAGTCATGAAAAAGACATGAAATGAGTGCCTGCATTTGAACTGATTGGAATAGAACAAAAGAAATACCACTTAGTGTTCTACTGCCATCTTTATGATTAATTTGACATTAAAAACAGAAAAGATGTGGACGAAAGAGCAAAAGCAACAAAGAAATGAGATTTCTTGTACAGCACAGAGACAGAATCAGTAAAGGCCTGAGAGCACTGCCTATATGACACACGAACAAAACAGGCCAAGTTGTTAAGTTGATTTCAATCTTTGGTTTTTATTTCATTTATCAATGATATTTCCTTATACAGATAAGCAAAAGCAAACTGAATAATAATTATGAAAGCATTATTATACAAGTCACCATGTTTCATGTTCATTGGTAATGAGGTCCAGAAATAAACCATTGCTTCTGCTTGGTATTTTATTTTAAGTCTGGTGTCATTAAAGATTTCAATTAACTGCTCTGATTCATTCAATGATAGCTTGTTATTTTCAAAGTATTAGTGGAAAATGTCACGATTTTTTACATTTACCACAATTCAAATTGTAATCTCAAACTTTTAAGATACAAACAGAAGACATTGCATAATTCTTTTCCAACTGCAATGTAATGTTCTTTTACGAATGGTTCTAAGCTTGGAGATAATGAAAAATTTTTGTTTTACACCACTACCTCATAAACCAAGTTTCCTCTCAAACCCTTTTACTTTCTCATAGGCATGGGCAAAGAATTATCTTCTAGACAGAGATTTAATTCATTTAAATCATTCTTTAAATTAATTCATTCTTTAGTTTAAAAAATCCATCTGAAAGATATGTCAGTGTACTTAATCACATGTTATCAGTAAGATATGATGTATGATCTTACTAATCCACGTCAAAATGTGTGTCATTCTGACATAGTGAAGCACATCTCCCTACAGTATCTCAGGTGGAACTGAACTAATCTAGACAAGTAAGCGCCTATCACTGGTCTCCTACAGCATCACTCGCCTGGTGCCATTCGAAGGGTTTATGTCAATCAGTAGGTGAGAAGTAGTACTTTCTATGATCCACGCTTGATCCCATGGAGAGTGGTCATATTCACATAAGAAAAAATTTGATGTGATAAAAGAAAACTAACTATACTTTTGAAATCAGCATCAATCATTTAAAACAGCTAAAAAATTAAGCACAACAGAAATTGTGATACATTGTTCCCCAGTGTAATGAATAATGATATTACCATACTGATTAGTGGATTTTTGGAGAAAATTAATTACAATAAAACTTTAGGCAATGAATGTTTTACTTCATGAACAAATAATTATCTGAATAAAAAATGCTTCAGATGATGAGTGATGTTTTGAAGTACTCACGTCATATAATTTTCAAAGGTGATTTGAGGTAACTTATGTCACATAATTAACACTCAGGGACATTTAGAAAATAATTTTAATATTTTCTAATGTTTAATTCTCATTTTTAATGCCTAGCAGAAAGTGCCCTACTGGATAATGAATTCATCTTGAAAGAAATTATGGGTAGTGTTGTGAACTCTGGCCCCGATACATTATAACTGTTTTTAAATATAGTTAATGTTTTAGCACAGCTAAAATATATTGTGTATCGTCAAAAGTGTAAAGTTGTCCCTTTATATTATGCCAGTAAAGGATTAATATATCAAATATCTTCAGTTACTGTTTCAGAAGCTCATCTGATCAAGAACCAGATGAGACCTTTCTATTTTATTTGAACTGATTGTTGACTTAATCTTATGTTTTATGGTTCTGAAATAGCCTGAAGCCATAGTCATTGAAAATGGCATAACCAAATGAATTACGGAAAGTAACGGAAAAACTATTTGTTATTCCTTAACTAGAATTGTGAATAAAATAAGTGACAGGGTTGCCACTCAAACAAGAGAATGAAATTCCCTGACTTTTCCAGGTTTTCCAGGTGTGTTATAAGAAAATTTTAGTCTATCCCCGTAATGCACTTTGGTTGTGCTAAGAGGTAAATTAATTATGGTACTACTTGAAAATTAATTATGGTACCACTTGAAAACACAAAAATTTGCCATACACATATATAATAAATATATAATCCCCAAGGTATTACTATTATAACTATAATAGGAGTTGTTTTCTCCACTGAAGATTGAGATTAGAATGTGCCCTATTTGAATTAAAAAATGACCTTTTTGCAGACAAATGAAAGAAAGAAATCTATTTAATTATATTTTAAAATAAATTCAGGTATTTTATATTTATTTAGCAGCATAAATAAGCAAAAAATATGTGCATTAAATTTTGTGATGTTATGCCATCATGCTGCTAGAATTAGTTTCAGGATTATTCCAGAGAAAACTTCCTGAAATTTGAAAGTATTATTTACTAATAATAAATAAATTTAGAGGGAAGAAGAAATATTACATGATATGAATAACATTAAAATAATTAAAAAGCGAATTACAATAATCAATGATATTTTGGCGCATATAGGTATATTAAATGGTTAGCCTAGATGATTGATTACTATTTTTTATTTTATTACAAAATGACAAATAAAGCATTTATTAAAAAAAAAAGTTAAAAGATTTTGCAGTAAAATTCTAGTATATGCTACAGCCTTGGCATGATTTTGAAAATTGCCACCAACACCAAAATGACACGTTTACTGTTCCTCATAATAACGCCAAATCCCGTGTATACCGTTACTAGGATTAAACTGGTATTGTTTTATATAAGAATACGTATTTTCTTTAGTTTTAGTTCAAGATGCACTAATCATGCGCACATGAGTCTCTCAACTCTCCAAACCAAAGTTGTTGGAAACTTGCTTTGCATTTCTAAAAGGCAATTTGATTGGAGCTGCGAGAATTGGCTCTATGCCAACTGCCTGAATGACTCTCACATGCACCAAGAAACTGATCGCTTCCAACGTCGGCACAAAACTCGCTTTTTGGGGGCGGGAGATCGCCGTATGAAATTTCCTGACTTTTCCAGATTTTGACTAAAATATTTAAATTCCCTGACTTTTCCCTGAATTTTTTGGTCAAATTTTGAATTCCCCAACTTTTTCCGGTTTTCCAGGTAGCGTGGCAACCTTGAAATGATAAACTAAAGAGAGTAATATTGATGATGATTTGGATGATTTAAAACATCAGTTAGAAGAGAAACCTAATCAGACCTATCAGCCAGATTCTACAACAGAAAGCATCATAAATGATTTAGAAATCCTTGAAACTGATATTCCAACAAGCTAGGAATACCACAAAAAGATTACAGGTTCAAAATTGAAACTAGAAAGATACTTTAGTGTAAACATAAAAGCAAAGATTAAATTGATGCATTCAGTGAATCCTCTAGAATTTCTAAAAAAGGGATAAGCACTAATTATCCAAATGTAAAATTGCGAAAACTAATGGGAAATATGAAGACTGGCAGGGATTTTGGGACAATTTGAAAGTGCAATTCATGAGAATAAACAATTATCAAAATTGATAAATTTGACTTTTTTTTAAAATTCTTAAAGGATTCCACACTAAAATGCATACAAGGATTGATATTACAGCAAAGTAGTTATGATTTAGCTGCTGAACTAATTAAAAGAACAATTTGGTAAAGCCAAACTTATTGTATGTTCATTTGTAAATAAACTGTTAGGCTTAACTGGCATGAAATTATGTTCAAACTTACTACTTCAAATATACTTATTCTGCTAATGAAAAAGAATCATGGAATTGTTCAAAATTATTCCAGTTTCTTAAAAGGAAAATCAAAATATGCGAAAAAACACTTTTATTTTGAAAGATAGATGAAGACGTAAAATGAAAAATTCACGTCAACGTACACGTCTACAAGTTACAGCAGCTCAAGATACAAAATTTCAACGTTCTGAGGCTTCTTGTTTTTGAGTTATGCAAGATACATATGTACATGCGTACGCACAGATGCCACGAAAAAAATCGCTTCAGAATCCATTTTAAATCAATTGTATAATTTTGGAGGAAAAGAGTTTTATTCTGTCCTCACATACGGATGTCACTCAAAAACATCTTTAAATTGCATTCGATAGGGTCAAAATACACATTTTTGTTGAAATATGGTACCCAAAATTTTTCACCATTACAATACTTCCTTTTTTACTTCGTACAAGGAAGCAAAAATGTATCCATATTTTGTTCTACCAGATGAACAAAAAATCGATAAATGTTCTTTATCTATAAGTGAATGGAAAGCTATTTTATTACACTTTCAATACTATTTTGTTTAAGAAAATCTCATGTTCCCAGATTTTGCTATGATCGTGCAAGAAATGTGGTAAAAAACTTAAATGTTATATTTGCGAGGAGGGAACAATGAAAATAGTTTTATTGAGAATGTAGCTCTGCAAGAATGGAAAGTAAAAATTAAATGTTTATTTGATATTGGTAGTGAAAGAACTTTTATGTATAAACAGATATCTCATAAATTAAAAGCTGGAAATGATAAGTCAGGAACATTTAAGTAATTTTGTTTTTGATTCAACAGCACAAAAAACAATAATGTAAACACCAGTAAACATCTCAAGATGGGCTTGAGAAGTGTTTATAATTCGAAGGAAGTGATAACTTTAGAAGCTCTTGGAACGTTGTATTTCTGTGGTTTAAGGGCCCTGGTATGGAAATTAGTAATTGTTGTAAACAAATGAAAATACAAATAGTTAATGACTCAGATGACCAAAACTTGAGAATATCATCATTAATTGATTCAGAAAATTTTCGTATTATTATTACTGGAAAAACAAAATGAATGCTAGGAGCTTCTGTGGGAATGGAAATGAAAGTTGGATACGTGTTCAATAGATCTGATATCTTAATCAGCTCGAAGCCTAAGGAAGTTAAAGTAACGAAAACTATTGTTTGAAATGAAAATACAGAAGAAACAGCGATTTTAAAGAACATATTTGATTTAGAAAGTTTGGAAAAATGTGCAATGATAATTTAAAGGATGACTATGTTTTTAAGGGAATTTGAAAGTTCTATAAAAATGTTTGACGGTCGCTATGCAGTGAGTCTTCTGTAGAATAGAAATGCTGAATATTTATCTAATAATTAAGCGAACGTTAAAGGATGTTCACGAAAGAAATTCAGCATACTAAGCAACGTATTACAAATCATAGCTTGGATTCAGAGATTTATTTACAATGTGAATAATTCATACAATAAGAAGACAGACTGTATAACCACAGAAGAATTTCAACTGGCTGAACAGTATTGAATGGAAAGGATACAGAAGGAACATTTGACTTTAACCAAAGGAAGACCATTGCCAATAAATCCATAATTAGGTCTGTTTAACCCTATTCTAGTGGAAAGAGAAATAATTTTATCTGGAGGAAATCTTCAGTAAGCTAATATTTCGCACCAACCATTTATTTCTATTAAATACCGTTTTTACGGTATTTAATAGAAATTTTTAAAATTGCCTCCACTATATGTTCAGGGTTGCCAAAATAGCAAAATAGTATACATTTTTGTTTTTATGTCTCCCTAATGAGCGAAATTAATTAGACTGTGAATACAAAGTTGCATCGTACAGTCTAGAGAAGTGATATAATATGCGAATCATCCGAGGAGGCTGGCCAAAACTGTCCCGTCCTATTACAGCTCAGAGAGATACCGCACTCGCGCAGGATTCGTAGTCCGATATTCGTATCTGTGAAAACAATATTGTAGTTGTGAAGAAAGATCGTAATATTTCGAAAAACTTCTATATTTTTTAAATTGGTGAGTTTGCTAATCACATTGTATTTGCATATCATACTTTAGGGTTCAAAGTATTTTTCATATTTATTATATACTCATAATTAATAAACCCATAATAATGAATAAAAATAACTTTAGAGAACATAAAAAATCTGATGATAATACTTCGGTTTAGTTTCATTATTTATATGATAAAAAGAATAGGGTGGCACAGCGTAAAAAATATTTAAGAGTAATTAAAGTAAATGGAGGAAGTACAAGCAGACGCATACATATTGAAAAACGAAACATGATACACATTTGTTAAAGAGGAAAGAATCTAATTGCGATGAAGATACAAATTTAAGCACAGTTTCTAAGCCCAAGCCATTAGGGATTTTTAATTATTTTGAAATGGAAGTAAATCATTACTCGCCAGAGGTTTTTAGAATCTACCAACATCGATTAACACTACAAGAAGAACTGTTATAAACTACATTAATGGTGTTCACAATTCTTTGAAACCCAAGTTAATAAAATTAAAAGTAAATGGTGAAAAATTTAGTCTAATATTTGACGAATGGACAAGTGTAAGAAATAGACACTATTTAAATCTAAATATTCATTCAAAAAAAAAACAAATTTTTGAATATAGGACTTACACCTGTCTCAAGAAGTATACCACAAAAATAAAGAACAGAAGAACCTAAATACTGTGGATATAGAAACTTCTGATTCTGACTTTGAAGAGAGTGAGAGTGATACTGACAATGAAGATAATGGCAATGTAATTGTTGAAGAAGACATTGCTGATGAGCATCAAATATTAACTCATCAAGAATTGCTTATTACAAAAATATATACTAACTGAAAATAAAACAGAACATATGTTAATATTAGATTCTAAAATACACTGGAACAGTTTACTCCTAATGATGGAACGATTTTTGAAACTAAAAAATCCAATCCAAAGAACAATTAACTTAAACCTGCAAATTAATTTTTCCAATAGTAAATTCGACTTAATCAAGAACTGTATCAACTCTACTTCCAATAAAACTCATTGTGGAGGCATTATGTCGAAGGGATTCTAATTTATTAACAGCTATTGCAACAATAAATTTCATGTTACAGTAACTGAAAGAACAGCTTACATCACTATCTGAAGAATTATATATTACATTGGAAAATAGCACAGAAGAACGGCATACCGAAATAGAAAATGTCACGGTATTTACATAATTATAATGATTTTAAAAATGAAAATGAAAAAGAAGAAAAGAGACTAACCAAATCAAAATTGATCAAGTTTATAGTAAATTTTCTTAAAATTTTTTACCTACAAATCTACCCACATTTAGAAGAATTCGGTACAGTTATTGAAGATGATGATGATACACTAATGTCAATATCGATAGTGAAAAGGAATCGTCTCTTGAACAAAAATTAGAATTAGCGATAACTGAAAAAATTCCAACAAACCAAAATACAATACAGAAATCAGTTATATCCAAAACCATCAGACAAGAAATCGATTTATTTGAAGATGAGGGATTTAGAGGCAAATACTTGGAAAAAGTATATCGTGAATTGCTAACAGTACCATCAACTAGCATAGATGCTGAAAGAGCGTTTTCGACAGCTGATAATTTTTGCACAAAATTATGTTCCAGGCTTAAAGACAGTACAATTGATGCATTATGTTTTTTAAGATCACACTTCAAAAATTTGTAATAGTACCCCAGACTAAATAGTGATATTTACACTTTATTGTGATTTAAATACATAAGATGTTCCTTGTTTCTTTATTTTTTTGTGATTGTTTATATACTGTTATAATTTATAAGCTACAAATGATTTTTTGCTATATATACTCTCTCTAATAAAACAGGCAAATAAAACAAAAAAAAAACACCAACATTTTCTTTCTTTTTCTAAAATTCCTACTACCGGTATTAATAGCTAAAAAATACCAAATACCGGTATTGAACTTTTGGTCTGAAATTGCAATCCCTACTTACCACTCAGACATTTCTCGATCAAATAACAATTACTGACTCTTTATCAAGAAAGTTAAGAGATGCCTTGCTCTGAATCTCAACTTTTGAAAATCGGAGGATTAACTCAATAGAATTCAGAAAAGATAGAAATCATTTTATTTTCTTGAGCTTAGGTCAGCATAAGCAATGACAATGAACCTAGAGTTTATGGTGAATAGATATTACGGCAAAGTGGATGGCAGCAGCCAGGGACCCCAAGCTTGATAGACTCCATTTATAAGTTCAACGTGCAACAAAAACATCTTGTACCAATATTGCAACCCCAATGATTTCCTCCGATTTGAATCGTGTAGCAACCTTAACCATCTTTGTTCTGTATATTTGTACTGTTGAAATCTGTACAAAACTTTTGCATGCATTTTTTTTTTTGCACACATTTTATTTCAAACAAACGAATACTATTCGAGTCAGACAAGTTTGTTTTCAGTTCATAGTCGTGTTTAGTTACTCTCGGATACATCTTACTTTACTAATGAAGATAAATGAAATAAAATGTTAAAATTTCACATAATATGCTTTACTTTGTTCTATAATATTTTTAGTGTTTTGGTTTCATAGGATCATTTTTTCACTATTTGCTTTCATATGTCTGATTTTTTAAGAAAAACATTGTGTTTCCAGTTTGAAAATGTTTTCCTTTTAGTATTTCTACATTTTAAGTTTTTCCAATTTAGAGAAAGGGAAACTATGAATGTAATGCATTTAGTTGAAAAAAATTTTACATTTCTTTTTTGATATTGCGGCGTTTGCCAAAAAGGTTTGGGCTAACTTAGAAATTTCAAATTATTCTGAAAATGTTTTATTGTTCTGTTTGGTCGCAAAAAATTAAGATTTTTGAGAAAAAAAAATCAATTTGAAGTCTTTCAGAATATATATATATATATTTATATTAATGATAATAATAAACTAGAATGTGTAAAAAAAATTGTATTCAACCAATGTTTTATTAATTTATATTAAGAAAATTTATAAGGAAACTTTACAAATTAAGGATTTGGTGATTGTTTTTATTTTTTAAAAGAACTCTTAAACGTTAGAATTTAGAGAGCTTATTTGGCTGAAATATTTTAAGAATTTTGGTGATAAATAATCTGGGAACTGAATTACGTTTAGTATTAGAAATGAAACTGTGATTTTTTTTAAGAACATGAGATTTAAACAAAATATTTTTTTAAATCAGAAGTTTCATAATTCATTCAGAAAATATGAAAAAAGATAAAATGTAATTTTATGAAAGTTTGGAAAAGAAATAAAAAACTTGAAGATTATTATTTTAACTATCTAAGTATTTCATGGAAAAAATTTACGATTAGCATTACTAAGTAACTCTAAAAAGTTTGAAAAATTCATAGATTCGAATGAAAAAGAATTCAGTTATTTTTTAATTTAAAATATCTAACTTTATTTTTAAGCATTCAAATTCCTTCCATCCTGCTACAGAGAAATAAATTGGCTGACTCAGAATCGGAAATCGTCCCTCGGTTAAGCACGAGGTTTTTAGTGAGCAAAGCAAATGTGCTTATTTGTGCCAAACTCGTAATCATCCCAGATATTACCCAGATGTTAAGGTGTGTTGCACATTGTCAAGAGTGTAAAGTTGTCCTTCATTAGACTGTGTGCCTTCATTAGATTTAGTGCCAACAAAGGATAAATGTCTGAAATAGCTTCAATTACTGCCTGAGAAGCTCATCAGATGAAGAATCAGGTAAGAGCTTCCTATTTTATTTGAATTGATTGCGGATTGAACGCTTGTTTTAGCTAGACTGGATTGTAGGCAGAGACTTTGAACATTCTGACACATAAGACATTTATTTTTATCTATGTATGATATTGCATCTGTTGGCAAAAATGTGAAGCCATTTTTTAAATCCTATATAACTTCAAATAATTCAAAATATTAATGTGAAATACAGTTATGAATACACATATATTTTCCAACAATATCATGAACTGGGCAATTAGTATATTTTTTAATTGATTAAAAACTAATTTATGTTTTACTACATCATTTCACCCCATTGCATATCATTTTGGTGTCTTAATGTTTAAAAAAATTATTGCAAAGCTGAGCTTGCTTTTTTGGGAGAGAGAGGGTAGGTTTATTTTCTGGGAAATGGCCGCGCAGATACTTTTTTGATAGAAGTTGAAAGTTCAGTATTGTTTGGATGTATATTTAATATTTGCATTTCTTTTTTTTTTCTTTGTCTTATTTATTTTCTAAGTATTTAATTTTATGTTATCATTAATACAATAACCTTTTTACTGGCAACATGTTTAACTTTGCTACTGAGTTTGTGTGAATGGCAACAGTTATTCCTGTTTTTAATTTTTTAAGAATATATGCTTGTATTAAAACACCATTTTTTTCCCTCAGATTTCGGAAACAATTTTACATTTACATAACCACAAGTCAAAGCTACTTCAGAATCACCAAGTTCCTTTATGCAAATGTGGGCATTTCATCTGCGTATATTCAATAGTCGAATAAATGACTCACTGATGAAAGAAGTTTCACTTCCACTGTCGAAGAGGTTGATACATCCGTGGCCTTGACCAGCAGAATCATAAATTATTACTGCCACTGTTGCTACAAATGAAGTACTCTGACACTGAATAGAAAAACTCAAAATATTATTTTGTTCCTCTGAGTTACAAATTTGTCCATCAGGCAGAGATGAATTTGAAACCACTACATTATTACTTTTAATATCTTGATGCAGTAAAGTATGGCGTTTTGCTTTACAAATAGAACACGAAGTTTGCGATGAACAAAATTTTACTTGATGATTTCCAAAACAACTGAAGCATAATAAATTCTTCCGGGTGATATTTTTCCTAGTTGTAATATCTGTACTTTTAAATTTATAACACTTTGATAAAGTATGAGAACCACTGCAGTGCTGACATTTTAGAACAGAATGTTTATTATTATGTGAAATACTTTTAGAAACAGAGCACTGATTTTTATGCAATACTCGCTTTTCAGCATTATGAGTATTTAACATTTCGAATGAAAGTCTTGAGTTTAAGAATTAAAAAAAAAAAACATTCTAAGGTAGGAAATTCTTCTTCACCAATTTTTTGTGACCATAAATGGCGCATTTCCGGATGAACCTTTTCTAACAAAAAATAAATTAGCCAAACATATCTAGATGAAGCTTTGTTGCTAAGCAATTTTAATCCACAGACAACTTCATCAGATGTATTAGATAGTTTCCTTAGATTAACAGAATCAGCGCTAGTAATTCTGGGTTACTCAAGAAATGTTTTGACAAGCAACATGACAATTTGATTTTTTCCATCATAACGATTCATTAATTTGTCCCAAGCCTCATCGTATGTAGTTTCAGAAATCGGAATGTGCTTAATAACAGCCGCTGCTTCGTTCGTTAAAAGTCCTCGCAAATATTGGAATTTCCGAATTTTCGCTAATGACTGATTGGTATGAACTGTCGCCCTGTGCAGATCTTTAAAATTAAGCCAATCAATATATTTACCATTGAAACTCAGAATGTTTAAATGAGGAAGTTTAAAGTTAGCCTCAACTGCAGTGCGATTTGAAATCAAACTATTTCTGGCCGTAGCTGTTTCAGTAACAGACTGATACATTACTTTCGTTTCAAAATACTTACCTTCATCAGCAATTTCAGAAGCTTCTTCAGGTAAAGCGGCATCATATTGATCAAATTCTTTAAATATTTGTTCAATTCTTTCTAATTGCACTTTTAGTTCCATTAGACTTAACTGATTACTGAAACTATTGTGAAGCCGTGTTAGGGTAGATTTTGTTCGTCCCTTTAATTTTTTAAAATCAGCTTCACTTGATTCAGTCATTATTACCATGAATAATGATTAATAAGCACAAATAACTTCAACAAGATACTTAAGCAGTAAAAAAACTTCTAACGTCATGCAGACAATTCACAGTACTAGTACCTTAAAGTTTGTCAAACACAGTTCTGAAGAATAAAATTACAACATATTTAATATATACATTAAACTTCCTCACCTGGGGAACCAGATAGTTGTCTTGAACTAAAAAGAATCAGCTTTGTAGATAAACTTTATTAACATTCTAAAGATGAAATATTCTTTAACAGAAAAATTGCCTGCAGCACAGTGCGGCTAAGAACGCTATTCTACCAAACTATTCTAAGCAGCACAGTGTGGCTAAGAACGCTATTCTACCAAAATTAAAAATATGAATAACTGTTGCCATTCACACAAACTCAATAGCAAAGTAAAACATGTTGCCAGTAACAAGATTATTGTGTAAATGATAACATAAAATTAAATACTTAGAAAATAAATAAGGCAAAAGAAGAAAAAAAAGAAACGCAAATATTAAATATACATCCAAACAAGTATGATCAGTGAGGCATTTTGATGCTGTAAGGTATTATTTTAATTTTATAATATTATTTTAAGTTTATACCACTTTCCTATCTCTTCTAGCTTCAGCTTACAGTTCTTTACCAGAATGAGTTTTTACAATCAAGTTAAATGCAAATGAGAAGTAGAGTAGTATTTCAGTCAAATTCAACTGACTTCACCACATTCGCCTTTTGGCTATGTCTTTCTAACTGGTACTACTCTCGGCCCTTTTGATAGCTTCGCTGCCTAATTTAATATTATGGGCCAACTAGTTTAGAATTGAGTTAGCTTCAGCTAAATCTCTTGAGTTAGTCCTTAGTTCTTATTTCTTACATTTTAAGCCCTTGCTGTACACCCTGAGAAAGGGGACAACTGTATATCTTTATTTGGAGTAAATAAAGGATAATTAACCCTTAGTTTACGTTTCTGTTCTTGGACTGAAGCGATTATTCACTTAGCCGTTCAACAGGTTCCTCGACACTTAGTTTAATAGTAGAATACAAGTGATAAACCCTACAATGCAAACAAGGACTTTTCACTCAGCCCTTTAAGTATTACATTATAACTTCCAGTATGCATGTCAACAGCTATTAGAGATAATGAAATGCAAAAAAGAAGATAATGGTTCTTGGAATATAAAGAATTTCAGTAAGTTATGTAATAAATTATTTCTGAAATATTTACCAAGAATCATCATGTGGTTTATCTGAGCAAAAGCAAATTATGCGAATTGTGTAACAAGAATAAATAACATCTCACTTCATTCACAGGATTTACGCTATTTCTGTTCAAGGATGTTCTTCATTCTGACATGATATCACCCATATAATTACATAGATTATTCAGTTTTGTCAATATTGGGTATTTCTGTTTTCCCATCTTCTTTCTGTTCTAAATACTCCCCCCCCCAAAAAAAACTTCACACTAACAGTTCTGTTTCTGTATAAGACGACAAAAATAACTTCTTTGTAACTTCTTACCGAACTTTATATAGTTTAATCCTTGAAAAATATTTTGTTCTAACACAAAATTTAAAAAGATTTTGATTTTACACATTGACCGATAGCAGAGTTTACATTTCATAAATCTGGAAATTGAGGATTTGAGAAAGTAAAAAATCCAGGATTCTGGCTAGCCCCAGACCTCAATCACCCCCTGTATGAGCTAGAAAGTTAACTAGCTAGTTGAAGAGTGGAGAAGTTACTAGACCATAAAAAATGAGCTTGACAGCAAAGAAGTATACAACTTCAGAAACAGCAACAAAATGCAACTCTTGATGAAATGCCTTCAGAAAAAAAGGAAGGAAGAAAAATGATCTTAGTTTTTCTGATCTGCAAAATTTATCATTTTTACATATGATATCACCCTGATAAAACAGTATCAAGCTGTAGCATAAACATTTTCAATGGCAATGCCATGTCTAACATTAGAAATACTTATAACATAGATAACAATATATCACATTGGACAAATTTTAAGTGAAACAGAGGCCCACTGAATCTCAAGTAAAGTTGAGTGATGTTTAAAGAAAAAGCAAAAGAAGATGCACCGTAAAGATAGTTATATGATGATGTTATGGAAGCAAATTTTGTATTCACACAATAAATCTTCCTGATCATTTACTACTTATCCCGTCTACTTTCCCTCCACAGGTAGCATAAAATTAAATAACATTTTCAACTATTTTATCTGTTTATTTCTTGTTTCATATTTAGTGATTTCCATTTTTATTTATGAACACTTCTGATTAAGCCCACTCACGATTGGTTAAGATTTTGAATTGCAAAATTTTCTTCAGGGATAAGAAACAGATTAAATTCATGAACTGAGGTTTCAATGTGTTTTGCATTTTATTGCAGGAATAATAAAATATTTAGTTTCAAATAAGTAAACTATCATTATTAAATTTATTCCCCTTAGCAACCTTTTGGTTACATCACAGTTCATTTCTTCAAGAAAAAATCGAACCCTGATAATTCTTTAATGATTTACAATTAATTATTTAAAAACATATATCAGAATATTGAACTAATTTACTTAGCAATGAGTACTATTGCATATTTTTGTCAACGAATGCAGATTAAATATTTATTATGACAAGATATGAAATTGTTAACAATATTCGGATACAGCATTTGGGTTTAATTGAAAAGAATCCAATTATTAACAATTTAGTAAACATACCTTGACAACAGATGCTAATTTATTAAATGACACACGAGAGAGAGATTTACTTTCAAATGTAAGTGTATGTTCAGTTACAGCTCCTTCAGAAATTTCAGTCAGACCTTATTGAAAGAAAAGGGGGGGGGGGAATGTCAGAAAAATGAATTATAAAATACATTTCAAATGTACTTTAAAATGCACTAATTAATATTTATATAAAAAAATTGCATTACAAGTATAAATATAAAAGATGAAGTGTTTAAAATGTTGTATTTATATTATTAGAGATTAAAAGCATTACCCTTTTAACACATTCACTGCTGAGCAAAATTTTCAAAAACGGTCCCACCACACCAACAAATTTTAATTAATGAATTGTAAAATAAAAATACAAAACATGTATTTCTCGGAAAGATATTGAAGTTAGACAATTTTTGATTGCTTTATTAATTATACAAGTTACATCGTAGTCGGTTTTTTCTATAAAATGTTTTATGACAATGCCAACTATTAAATTTACAAAATAGTAGAAAGAGAGTATAGAAGTAGTAAAAATAATTAAAAGGGAAAAATACATGATTTTTTTACATATTTACATTAAATTTCTTATCATAGTCATCAAACTATTACCTCCAATAAAGGTTTAAGTAATAATTATCATATCACCTTAGATGAGAAATTAAAAAAATTAGTTAATACCAGCTTTCATTTTGGTGTGCCAATGGATGAGTTTTATAGTAGGGAAATCACAATCTCATCTTTTGTCATAGATTTTAATATCTTTAAAAATTGATAGTTTGCAATCTAGGTAATTAATATCTTCTTGTTGAAAGTTAGTTTTATTTAATTTTGAACATGAAGGACAAATGCAATCATATTCTATTTGATCATAGTTGTTGATTGTAACAATATCATCCATGTATCTCTAAATTTTAGAGTAATATGAATGCTGTACTTGAGATAACTGCTGTTGGAAATGAAATTCCTTGGTGAAAGGGTATAAATTACAGATTGCTGAACTCAAGCAAGTTCCCATCGGGATACCACTGATTTGTTGGAAAAGCATTACTAAATGCTATGTGCTATTAAATAGAATACTTTTTAAATACAGTTGTCACTCTTCTTTGGAAATAGCAGTAATAACTTGTGGAAATAATCCAATATAGTAAAAGAACTGTCAAAGACTCCTTATAAAGGAAGAGCTGTGTATAAATTCTCAAAATCGTAACAGTAAATATTATCAATCTTTAAAGTGTGAAGTGCTTCTATTATTAGCATGGTATTACTTAGTATCCAGTTGAAATTATGGTCTTGCATCTGTTCATTTTTAATAAAGTAGAGAACTTTTTAAAGTATTTTCATGAAATGGTAGCCTATTCTTTCACGTAATTTCTGGTCTCGTTAGCTATGAATCTAAATTTGACTGGTGTTTTGTGAAACTTAGGCAATGCATAAATGTTAGAAAATCTGTTGTAAAATTTATTTGCAGAAATTTTAAGTCTCTGATGTATGGCAGTGAAATGTTTTTGCAGGACATTCGCCGTAACTGCGCTATGGAGTTCTGATCAGATTGTAAAGCCTTTCAAATAATATTAAAGTTGTTACTGGCTTTGTTTATTTTCATAATGGTGAACAGATCCTGTAAAATTTTCGTTTTCCGGTCTAAATCTTATGTGTGCTAAGTACTTGTGCTTTACTTCATCTTTTGAAGTCTCTGAGCATTTCCGCTTTCCAAGTAAGTCATAGTAAGTAAGTTCGTTTTGTAGCTGGAGAATACAATAAAAGCTACTAGATCTTTTTCAAATTGTTGAATGTAGATATTTTTGTTAACTTTGAAAGTGGGTCGAAATTTGGTGCCGAGATTCATCAATTGTCTTAAATTTCTATCTACTATAATTTCTAAATTTCCTGTTATAATATGTTGGTGATGTTGATTTACATAAAAGCTGTATTCTGGGAGTTTGCAATTTCAAGTATCTGGAGCATTATCAATCTCATGGTGGTTAATTATTAAGCTATCTAGTGTTCTTTCATATCGATAACTTAGAATTGCCTGTACTTTGTCTGGAAATAGATGTTGGTGTAATTTAAAGAGTGTAATAATTTTTAATCGGTCATGTGGTGCAAAATCGAACAATCTTGGACCATACAGGATGTTAGAAGCAGACAGTACAGAAATGTTTATTTTTGAAAGATTTGCTGCTATGTAGTTTGTATTTACAAAAGTCTATCATAATGTCTTTTAGTAACTGGAGGCCTTCATATTTAAACTGAAAGTGGTAAAGCAATTGTTTAAGTATTTTGTGTTTGAAAGTATGCAGTAAATTGATGATTCTTTTTGTGAAAAACTGCTGTTGAAAAAAATATTAAATTTTGTAATCAACTTTTCAAAATCTAGAGCAAAAAAATGTCTTTTATTTCTCTCCTCTTGTTCCTCTTTTTATTTTGGTACCGAATCTTCAAAATTGACTATATACTGAATTGGCTTTATCTCTTAAATTAGTCTGCAAACGAGAATTGAACCCGTGAGGGTAAAGTGCTTTATTTTGTAGGTCTTATATTGGAGTTGGGAATAAGATCCAAAATAGAAATACTAATTTGTTTGAAATTGTGCAATTGAAAATGTTCAAGAATAGCAGCATTATTATCAGCATCTTTCTTATGCTTAGGAGGCAGACTTTTAAATTTTTTAATGTGAGCTCAGTGGTTGTTGAGCCTAATGTTAAGTTTGTTCTTGGTTTGTCCAATATAATAACTTACACTTATTACAGGTGATTTTATTAGTACAGTTATAGATTTTTCAAAGTGTTTGTTGTTGATCATATTCAAATTCACTGAAACAACCTTGTATTTGGCGTACATTTACTAAAAACACTCAATCGATTTCGAGGGCAGCTACAGGTCCCTTCTCATCAGAACAAAATATCTAGAAAGGGAAAGAAACCTCAGTAACGGCTTTTTATACTCTCTGGTAGAACCACGCGCGAGGAAGCAATGCCATCTATCGGCAAAAATAATCATCAAGAATTATGTTAATAGAATTTTAAAAGCGCTAGGTTGTTTGTTGTTGGTTTGTTGTTTTATGCAGAGCAGTGAAGAAGTGGTAATAAATCTACAAGTTTTTCAAAGTGAACTTTTACATTCAATAATTTCAATTGACTTTAATTGAGCTAAGGTATGAAAGTAGAGAGGAAGCTAACCTACTTTACAGTTAATCTTTCTGGAAAGAAAACTAAAAACCTAAAAATTGCTCTCAATATTAAAGGGGAAAACCTTGCAAATTTACCAATCGTAAATCGACTAAAAACCTTAAAAGCAAACTGGAACACAAGCGCTAAAAGATGCTAATGGTAGTAGGTATAAAAAGAAATATATAAACAGGCTAAAAATTCGAATTCAAAAATTAGAATAATTTTTTTTTAAACCAATCCTGAGCTATAGTTGCAAGATTGAAGTAGAATAAATTTAAAGCATCTAAATTAATTAGTAAATTGAAATAAATGCAAGGAAATTCATCTATAACACAATAATTGCAACCATGTTTAAGAGATTTAACACAATATCAAAATTAATCCAATTAAAGAAAGAATTCATAGTAAAACAATGTCAAAAAATAAAAATGCGAAAGAGAAAATATACAAAAATTAATCTCCTTTTATTGAAACTTTTATTGAAAAAATTCAGAACTCATCAGGGGAAAATGAAAAAGCTTCATAAAAGTCGATTAATATGTTTCGAAACTATGTTTCGTTTTGTGAGACAAAAACCATAAAAAGATTTCATCAAATTTGCTAAAGACTTAAAAATTCATATAAAGCTGAAAACTTGAATCTCAAATGTGCCAGAATTTTCCTTACACATTTTCAAAACACTTGGAAAAAGAATAAAACATTACATAGTGCCAAAATGACAATTAAAAAAACCATAAAACTTTACATTATAGACATTGAAATTCAAAAAACTAATTGGTCTAAAACCAATATATGTATGTTAATCCAAAATTCAAAATCAAGTATAAATACAGAGAAAAACTAAGAGTCATTTAAACAAACTAAAAAATTGGGAGGTCCCCGAATATGTTAAACTAAATTTTTAATATCAAGAAAACAAAAAACTGTACTTAAAGATTTCTAGAAATAAAAAGATTAAATCTGAGCTTTAAACAGCTAAAAATTTAAAACCTATTTGAAACAATAATTTAAAAACACAAACTTACTGAAATCTTAACACGACCTTCTATGCGTGATCTAACTGAATTCTAAAGGTGACCAAATGGTGTTCTTGCTAAAGCAAGTAGAATTCAAACTGCTCTGAAGAAACTGAAACTTTGTAGTTCTTGGGAAAAGTATGCGACAAAATTCAAACTGTCCAATAGCAGAACAAAGTATTTTAACATGTGTTCAAAATAGCCTACCCTATTATATTTTGTATATGAGGGGTGTCAATGGTCAGATGTGGTCTGTAAAATTATTACCGAGGAGGAGGGGGCGATTTTCCACCTAAAATGGCGGCATAAGAAACTTCTAAAAGAAGCTGCTCTCTATAAAATTTTAAAGCGCAAAAACAGAATTGGCTCATAGTTTTGGAAAAGGAAAAAGGTGTATATTGTAAAAAATAAAAGTCTTCACATAATCAAGGTACATAAATTGGGTTTCTAAGGTGTATATCTTAGAAACTAGAAACCCAATTTTTTTAGTAACAGTCAGATTTGCAATTATTAAATTTACAAAATAGTAGAAAGAAAGTATAGAAATAGTAAAAATAATTAAAACGGGAAAATGCAAGATCTGCAGTTATTATATTATAGAGGAATGACCTTGCTTTTATTCCAATTTACGAATTAACTAAAACGCTTTAATTATACATACGCAACTGAACACTGGAGCAGCAAGCAAATGTAGATAAAGCTTCTCTTAGCACAGGGTTCTCAATTGGGAGAGCTTTCATAGTTTCAGGGGAGAAAGTGGTCACTTTTTTATCTGTTAAGTTTATGAATATAAAAATCTACTTTTATACAAGTTTTGGTAGTTATCAACATTTTCTACACCTTTTTCTTGTTTAATTTACAAAATATGTTAAAAATAATTTTAATTTAAATAAATGCATATGCACTTTTCCAGTTTTGAATGGTGAAAGGGGTACACAAAGCAGAAAAGGTTGAGAACCACTTAGCAGATATTCATGGAACCAAGGCTCCTGTTCATTATGAGGGAGTATAACACCTGGGGGGGGATTGGTTTCATGAATAATATATTTCAAAGTTACTCTGGTAGCAATATAACAGCATAAGTAAATTAACATATAATTATTTATAATTAAGTAACCATAAATGAATAAATGAAGTAAAAAATATGCAAACTGATATGAAAAATTACTAATTGGTTATTTTTATTTACATGTTTTTGTTGGTACAATGTTTTTGAGAGGAATTTTTAGCCCCTTTTAGCTCTTTTTTTGTTAAGAATTCATCAGAATCCTCATGGCTCAAAAAATAATTTTTTAGTGTCTTAGAGTACGTTTACTGTTTAATATGACCTGGTTTGACAATTTCTATTTCTACAGTTCCTTTGATGTTGGCTTTTTCAGCTTCTTCATTTTTTAAAGAAAATCCCAATTTCCGAACTAGATTATTCTGAAAACAATATTTCTACAGCCTTTTCAATATTTATGCTGCCACTAAAAGTTCAATTAAAGAAGAAATTTCTCTGCTCATTTGATTTTACTTATCATCAACATTGATTTCTGTTAAATTAATTTTGACAAATCTCACCTTCAATAAATACTTTTATACCAAGCTTCAACTCATTTTAACAGTTTTAAATATTCAACAAGCAACATCTAAAATGGTCATAGATTTTGCAGCTTCCTCATTGGTTGAAACAAGTTCAAATTTTTAATAAAATATGGCACAAAGCAACTTTTTATGCATCATGTTCTTTAACGTTTGAATTATTCCTTGATGTAAGGGTTAGTACACAAATATAAAATATGGTGTGTAAAAATTATTATTATTATTATACCTACATTTGCAAAGGAAATAATTTTATCTATAAAAAGCAAAATACTCTGCTTTTATTTTAATATAATTGAGTTAAATTCAGTTGCAATTTTGTCATAATTTCTGATAAGCTGATTTCACCTATCCTATAGCAAGCAATTCTGCAAAATCATTAGTCACATTGCAGCACAACAGCACTATCAATCTTTCTTTTGAAGTTTTGCCTCCAGTGTATTTTCAATTGATTAAAACATTATTTTGTTAAGCAATAATCTAAAATGAAAACTTTTCCCATTCAGATTGTAAAAATTTCAGAAATGAAAAAATGTGCACTTATTTTACCAATTCACTGTGAAGTAAGGTCCAACTCACTTAGATTCTCTGAAAACTGTGATTGAAGTGACACATAATATTCAACTCTAAAATTTCCAGTCAGCTCTTAAAAGCTTACACCCTACTTTCAAAAACTATTCCGGTTTGATGGAGTCTCAGCCAGGCTGTCATTTTGTGCCAGTTATTTGATAAACCTTTAAAAGTGCCAAATATATAAGAAGTAAAATAGGGCATTTCGAATAAAATGGAGGTTTGGCAATTCAAATATGTCCTCTATTACACTCATTCATTGTTGCCAGTCTAAATATTTTGCATCTAGATCTCAATGCTGTCTAAAATTTTCCTCACAAATGATAATAAATGTCTTTCTTACATTGAGCTACAGGAAAACAGTTTTGGTAAAGCAGAATCTGTTACTTGGGTAAACAACGGTGAATTAAAAGGTCTATAACTGATGCTTCAGACGAAAATAATTAATGAAACTGTAGCAAATAACACAATAAACATGGATCAGCTTTTTGATGTAGTAGTAAGTGAAAAAGTTCTTTTGGTCAGCTGATTATGAAATTTGTAAAAATAAAAGTTGCAAAGAAAAATGGGTACTCTCCCAATAGATGATCTACCTTACTTCACCGTGTAGTTTACAAATCAATAGGTGGCACCACTAAAACTGCTGTTTTCATGCATTTTTTTTCTTCAGCCATTTTATTCAAATGTGAATGATTCAATGATTTATTATTATTTAATATTAATAATTTTTTACATTCAATAATTCCTTTTGCTGTGTTTAAGAGAACTTTCAATGGATGATTTTTTTTAATTAGATTAGCTGATTTGAATATTTCAATGAATTACTCGAAATTAATATAACTAAAAGTGAGCCCCTAAATGTTACGTATATAGACTATATCAAGACTTCCGTGCATATAATGAATGAAACAGAAGCATACTTAAAAAAAGGAAGAAAAATCTGAAAGGATTCAGATTTTTAATGTTGGACCAGAGAATTAGTTGAAATTTCTTATGCTCTCGCTGAGCATCAACGGGGTATTAATCCGCTCCTGCACTCATTGACTGAGGCTAACAGAATATTTTTTCTTGTTGTCTTTTTATCTTTATCGTTAAAAGTCACTTTCTTCCCTTTATGCCACATAAAATTCAAGAGCAAAATTTAAAAATATTTAAAAACAATTTCTCTTTAGAATTCCCAATAGTGTTAGGAGCTGCCACACATTTTTTATATCTGCTATATTATTTCTTTGAAAAGTAGCTGCTCAAGCGGCTAGTTGCTGGAAACAGTTATCATAAAAAAGAAAAAAGCAAATTCAACAAGAAAATTGCATGCAAAAGAAACAATAAAAATAAACATTGCTTTTACAAATGAAATAATCTGGCAAAGAGGTGGTGTCATATAGTATAAAACTGATTAATTATCCATCTAGTATAAAACTAACTAAATTCAGTAGATCGCCAGTTGGGACAATACCGAAAAATGATATGACTTTTTCAGCATTTTAACAAACAAAAAATCCATTGCCCAGCTTTGCTCAAATAATAGAATACATTTTTGACAAGCCAGAAACATCAGCACTGATCGAAACAGTATCCTTAACAATGAATATCATATGAAGAAAAAGGTAGAACAGTTGAATCAACAAAAGCTTTAAAAAGCTGTAAAATGAAAAGTGAACTAAACTACAGTGAATACTTCAGTACCATTAAAAATAATAAAGATTTTTAAAAGAAATTTCACACGACTGATAAATACTATTAACTTCTTAATAATAAGATATTTTCATTTGAGTTATAAAAAGTTTCTTTTAACTCACTGCTGTTTTTTATTAACAATATTTAGATTTTTCAATCATAAATAGTCATCCGAATAGTTTTTATTCTTTCTTATAAGTATTTTCTCAAAATTGTTTTGGTTTGAGCAAAAAATATTATGGTTTGTTTATTTATAGGAATATTGTTCGAGTGTTCCGAATACAATCCAAGAAAAGAAACCAAATAAGTATTCTTTATTTTCCTTAATTCCTTCCTTCTTCTTATTCTGCAGCTGCTACAGATTCAAAATTCTCTTATTTCTTCTCTGTTTTGGAATAATTTTCTAATTTGTGACTTTAAGGGGGGAGGGACTGGGAAATCTTTATAAAATGGCTTTTCTTTTCTCTGCAGCATCAGTTACTTCAATTTTTTTAATCTCTATCTTTTCTGTTAATATTTCATAGTGAATAACTGACCTAGAAGACCAACTTATGAAATAAATTACCTAGGCACATTCTCACAACAATGTCAGCAAATTCAGTTGGAGCAAAAGAATATGTGTTTCCAATCAAACTGAAAGAGGTAGAGAATGCATAGCACCATCT
This sequence comes from Stegodyphus mimosarum, assembly GCA_000611955.2. Lineage (NCBI taxonomy): Eukaryota > Metazoa > Arthropoda > Arachnida > Araneae > Eresidae > Stegodyphus > Stegodyphus mimosarum. Next base: position 16,073 of record KK116654.1, on the reverse strand, counting down.
GTCAAGAAAAACAGAAATTAAATGAGAATAAGATATTAGACTTCTAAAAGTGCAGGAAAGACTGGATTATAATTAATGATGATCCTAAAGATCTTAGTTTCTCAGGTCTCATTAAACTTTATTTTCACAGATGGTGCTACAGTTGTGTTCGCTTTGCTTAGCCTATTGCTTTTGACATAAATGTAGCTATCACTCTTTTCAATATCTTTTTTGCTTCTGAAGAAAAAAGATCTGTGTCTGCTTTAAAAAAAAAAAGCACTTTATTAAAAATTTATGCAAAATTAAGCTTGATGTTTTGCCTAGTGAGCACCAGAGGAGCTTTATTAGTCTTAAAACTCACTCTTCGTCTGTATCACTTTTGTATCTGAATCATTTTCCAAACTGTTGCATTGTCTTATCATGACATATTATGAAAAAAATATTAAATAATGAAGAATCTGTACATTATACATATGTTGCTTGAATTGAAAAAAAAAAACGATGGCTCCTTAAGCCACCGAATTTTAAATACACGAACACCTTCTTCTGAACATGGCTACCTTGAAGAACAAATTTTGAATTTATTTTTGATTTACTACATATTTGTATAAATTTAATGAATTGTTGTTTAACAAACACATTAAACTGAGAGCCAGAAGTAGGAACACCATTAAAAATTTAAAAAAAAAACAAAAACTTTTACCTCCGCCATACCACACTATAGCGATTTAGCAAAATGTAACATACCTTACCTTCTACAAATTTAATGAATTTTTGTTTAACAAACTCAGTGAGCTAATAGTCAGAAGTGGCAACATCGTTAAAAATAAAAAATTTTTACCTCTGTTTGTGTCGGACTATTCCAATTTGGCAAAATGCAAGATCTTTCAGTTTTAATCCACAAATTCGGCTATTTCAAAGCATTGTGTCAAATACAATACTATGTATCAAATACAATACTTATTATCATCAAATAAGAGTGTGTTGCCATTCAGTAAAACATAAGATACTTAATTCAGATTTAATCTTTTTGTTACTGGGTGGTAAACCAAGCAAGTAAAAAGCAAAAACACAGTTCTTAAAAATATTTTTTCCACTTTTTAATCTGACTAATTTAAATCAAAATACATGCAGATTGCAAGATGTCTAATTACAAATTTTAAATATTTTTATGAATTGATACTAGTTGGACTCACTGAAATTATTATATACTTTTTTCTTTTTTATGATAACTGTTTCAAGCACCTATCCACCTGAGCAGCTAGTTTTCAAAGAAATAATATAGCAAATATAAAAAAATGTATGGCAGCTCCTAACACTCTATTGGAAATTCTACAGAGAAATCATTTTTAAATATCTTTTAATTTTGCTTTTGAATTTTATGTGACATAAATGGGAAGAAAGCGATGCTTAATAATAAAAAGACTACAAGAAAAAATATTCTGTTAGCATCAGTCAATGAGTGCAAGAGCAGATTAATACCATGTGATGCTAAACAAGAGCATAAAAAACTTTAACTAATTTTCTAGAGCAACATTAAAAATCTGAACCCTTTCAAATTTTTTCTTTCTTTTTTTATGTATGCTTTTGTTTTAAACTTTTTGTTTTTTTTTTGTTTTAAATGGCAAGGTATGGTGTAAAACAATACGCTACTTTTTAAAAGCCTTGGGAAGAATAATTTTTAGACTGGCTTTGGATGTTCTGAATACCATAGTCTAGAAACCAGTCGCTTTAAGTTTCCAGCTGAAGAAACATTTAATTCCAAACATGCTTTACTCCTCATAGCATGATTCCAGTATAATAAAATTTAATATTTCTGTCCTCAACAATTTTATAGAAATGTTCTATGATTACATAAATTATCATTATTATTCAACTGATTTCATAGCTACATTATTTTACATAAATATCAAATCATATGGGGTGTCTATGAGAAAGCATTGCACTTCAAGTAAATAATATTAAAACCTTATCTAGAAATAGAAATACCCATTGTGAATGATGCATAATATTTCTTTAAAAAAAGAATTTTGTAATACAAAATATTATTAATATTGTAATTAT
>KK116654.1:769-14009 GCA_000611955.2 Stegodyphus mimosarum | reverse complement strand
TAATAATAATTATGATAATTTTAAATGATATTACAATACCTTTAGTTCATTTTCATTTGTCTTCTTACTATTATTTATTATCTTGTCTGAAATATTGTCATAATTCTTTTAAGATAATAAGCTATTTATATCACACTAAGCCTCATGTTTTTCTTATTTCTGATATCTTAAAAATTAAGAAAACAGTATCTTTTTTTTTTTTAAATTTCTGTGGAATTTTTGATTCAGATACATATATTTGAAACTATCAGCTGTGAGAATTTCTGACTCTCCCTTAATTCTGTAATGTTTTTGGAGCATGCATTGATCACAGACTTCAAGAACATAGATTTCTGAGAGAAAGGAAAGAACTTTATTCATTAGAAAAAATTTCTAATGAAATGTCGATAAAAAAATAAATTACAAATCTTCTCAAATTACAAATCAATACTCATCCGTACCTCCAAGACAAAGTTTTTAAAAAAATTATTTTTTGTACATCTTAATAAAAGGAAATAATAAACATATAATTAATTACCAATAGCATTAAAATAACACATATTTAAATATTTTACAAGTGGGATTCAAAAGTAGTAAATATGTTGGTAGATAATATGGAAGGTTACTATGAAGAACATATAACAAAAAATGTGAATAAAGTAAATAACTGATTTTTTGCGTAAGTATTATAATAATTTTTAAAAATAATATCATGAATTTACAAAGGGATGAGATAGTGAGAAAAACGTAAAAAAATACCAAAATTATGGGCACCAAGAAGTGCAACCGTTTGAGTTTCAGGATCCACCTTTAAGAAACCTATTTCACAATGCATCTTTTGCTTCTTTTCAGGATGCCATGTTTCAGACCTAAAATAAATTTTGCTGAATAAAATATAATATTTATCATAAAAAAATAACCTTGAAATCAGGAAATTCAGGATGCCAACAAAGTCAGATTTAAATTTTTGAGATTCGTACACCTTGAATATGAAATGTAAAAAAACTATAAAAAAATCACATACATTGCACAAAATTATTTATAATTTCTTTTAAGCATTTAAAAAAAATTATAATATATAAACTACAAAACTGATACCAGATTTTATTATACTGAAACAAAGTTAAGTTCACCAAGCTTCTTTTACAAAATTTACAAATTCTTGATGTCTCAACCTTTGCTGATATGAGATATGACTGTGATAATCTGTTTTACTTCGTGCATATGGAATTCCACCATGGCCAAAACATTCAGAAAGACGATTATTAGTAGTTTGACTTGATTTCAAACCCACACAAATGAGCTAGCTGCACGTTTGGTTTTTGTGATGTAACCCACACGTAACATGGATGGTAAAGAATGAGGGCACAAGGACAGTAGCTTGAAAAATTCTCATAAGGAAAAGTCACTTGGTGTTAATTCTGATGACTGGGATGATACTGCATTAAAGCAGTATCTTCCTTCCTCTTGCATCCACTATAGTAATGAACTTTGATTCAGATATTCGGCTAGACTGCAAATTACGGGCCAGTCGCCAAATGAAGCGAAATCGTGCCAAATCTGGTAACCTCTTGGCATTATGAAAATCGTTAGGATTTAAGGTTACACTTTATAGCATTTAAGCGGGCTTTTTGAATTTTCATCATTTCACTGTGTTTCTAGTAAACTGTGTGAGCAAAATGGCTGACGTCAAAAGAGTTGGAACGTGTGGATTTTACTTATTTGATTCGGTTGCAAGATTAGGGCGAAAGATGTGTGATAGAATGGTGCATGAATTATGGTTTGATTGCGAATATGTACGATTGTCCTACGTGTAAAAATAGTATGAAATTACTTGAAATGAAAGATGCAACAGATTTGTGTGAATGGAGGTGTGTGTCCATTATATGTGGTTGAATGGTGTCTATTATATGTGGTGGCACATGGTTGAAATGAGCCGTACAGTCGGTGTTGAATGAGTGCGCCATTTTGAATTTCATCTCCATTGTATTGTTACATTTTAGTGTGGATATAAAAAAATGAGAGTTTTTACTATTTATTATAAATAAAAATTTATTGTAAAAATATAAATTACGTAATTAAAATTGTTTAACCACTTTTTTTTTTCTTTTTTTTTTACTATAATATTGCTCATGTTTCAGTAGATCGAAATTTTGAATTTTATCTTTTTTTTCTTCTGCATTATTATTTTTTTTAAGTTTTAGATTAAATATGAATCAATGGTTTCTGATCATTTATTGCTCATTTACTGCTTATTACAGTTTCTTAAATTTCGTGCTAAAATGTTTTACTCCATTTTGCTACTGTCTTAAAAATGGTATATATTATGAAAAGTTTTAATATTGTTGATGCCATAAAATACATAGTTATTAACTTTCAAATACTTAATCTTTGTTTTTCTTGAACTTCTGTTTTAGATATTTTTGCATGTTTAAAGATTCATTCGAATTTGCAACCATCTAATATGGCGATAATAATAATAATAATTTGTAGAATTAATAATAATAATAATTTGTAAGTTAGTGGTTTTCTAAAACGTGCAAAAATAACCGATTTGGCGACTTTTCGAAAATGCGCCAAACTGGCCCGTAATATGCAGTTTTACCAGATATTCTTATAAATGAATTCAGATTTTGTTATTTCTAATCTTTGTGGCAAATTCTGAGAGAAATACTTTTACAGATGTTCTCTATAGATAGCAAGTTCTAGCAAGATAACAGCACTGTTGAGATAAAGGCATTCATTGCTTTCTTTATATACCCGTAGCATCACCCAGCTCATCCAAGTAAATCATCACAGTGATGTATTGCATTAACAGGAAAAGTGGTTATATAGAGAATATGAGAGAAAATTTAGATGCATTTCAATGTAATAAAATTTTGTATCCATTGCACAGTTTATTTGTTACAATTTTTTTTCTTTAATATTTGAAGGAATTATGGAAACCTATGTGATTTTGATTTTAGAAAACTGGTTCAAGTTAAAAAGAGACAATTCAATTTTTGAACGGCATACATAAACAGTACATAAATGTATGGTCACATAGTAAAAATAATTGTTCCTTTTACGCTATAGATTTAAACTTTAGTCCCAAGTATATTCAATAAATTTTATATTATACACGAGTTTGTAATTATCATAAAAATTGTTTTTGATAAATCTTGTCTTTTTATTTTCAGTTTTAGATTAATTAATTTACTGAATTCGCTATATTTTTTATGCCTCACCAGGAACTTTTAGTCTCGAAATTCTGAAGAACAAAAAATTAAAATTCCATTTCCATGATCACTGAAATTAATCTCTCAGTTCATAAATTTCAAAGGAATGAAAAGAGAAAGCAAAGTAATATAACAATAAAGACTCAAAACAGTTATGGGGAAAATAAAATGGTCTTAACATGAAAAAGAAAAGGATGAAATTTATTATCATGAGAAACTCTTTCATGAAAGATGTTAAAGAGAATTATAATAAAAATGAGAATAAAATTAAAGTATGAAAAAATCTAAAAATAACTAGCACAATAAATGTTTAAAAGCATAAAATGAATTACATATTCTAGTGCTATGTGTACATCTAAATGTATTATTTTAAAAATTACTTTCAAATGAAATTTAAAATATGAGTTGCAAAATGATTTGTATTTAGAATCCTTATTATACTGATTAACACTTAGTACTTGTAGGCTGTGAAAGAAGTAACACAGGAAATAATTATAAATTATTTTGCAAAAATTGGTTTTAATAAATACTCTATGTCATTTACAAAGTTGATAATGAATCTGAAGCTGATAAATAGACAGCCTAAATACTATTTTGGTTTCTGAACACATTTTAATTGATGTACAATGTGATGAATAATCACAGACAGTTGCATAAGAGAAACAACAAAAAATTGACTGATGGAAGAAAATGATGAAAAACCTATTGTTTCACATCTTTTAATTAGTTTTAGAGAAGTATGCAATATGCTAAAATTTTTTAAAGTATTTTGCATTCATACTAATAATGGTTAAAGTTGAAAATAAATTTCTAAAATGGCACCAGAAAAAATATTACTGATTATTTTGAAACCATAACAAAATGCAAGTACAATAATTATTGATGCATATTAATTTACAGTTTTCATCATTATGAATCTAGTGTTTACAATAAATTTTAAAACTGACAAAATGTTTTTATGTTAATAACCAAATTAAAATAAAAATTTTAATTATGTATGACAAAAGCAGATTTCAAGACTTTTTTACATCTCTAATGGAGCACTCTCATTTAGGGTACCACAGGTGTTCTTAAATGAGAGGTTTTAAAGTATATACTATTTTAAAGTATAAAGTTTTACTATGGTTTAAAACTTTTTGCTAGTACAGAGAATTTTGTTAAAATTATTTTATATAGAATAACAGAATTACTTTACTTGTACTGAATAACTGGCTGTAAAGACACTGGCTGGAATTCGAGCAATTCTTCATATTTTAAAGTATCCATTGTTGGATAAGAAACTTCTGCTTCTACTGCTTCCCAGCTACCAAATAACCAGGAGAGTGAAGATATGGCAGAGTGATATGAATCTGAAGAACTAGAACAAATTTTATATTAATTTTTAGATGACTAAATACGTCAACTACATTTCAAATACAGGCGATAAATATACATGTTTTATGCAGAGTACAATTTCAGTTGTTAAGATTACTGGTTGTTTTTAAGCAAAATTAAACGTGCTGTTAGTTTACTTCTAGGGTTTTTTTTTTTTTAGTAGATTTAATTAGCATTTAAAGCTAACAGATAAATTTACATATTTTTAAAGAAATTATTATACTGATTTTGATGAATGTGTACAACGCACACATTGGCCTATAATGTTTGACACATATAAATTAATAAACTTTATGCTGCAAACTGTTCTTTGAAAACATTTTCCCCCTATATATTAAATTCTCATTTAATATAAATAAATATATCTAAAAACATTCCGTTAGATCAGTTTTTGTTGAAAAGAGGTTAAAATATCCTTTTAAACAAATAAAATAATTTCTTAAATTCAAAGCAAGATATGTTTAGATAGCAAAACATTCATTTCATCATAAACCAATCCTTGAAAACGAAAAGAAATAAAAATGGAAACTTATTAATCAAAGGTAAGCAATAAATTCCGCTCCATCTAATTATTCAGTTACTTTTCTTATGCAAGTCAGATTCACTGTTACTTGAATCTCTGATGCTCTCTTGCATTACAATTGGCACTGTCAAACACACTCAAGATCTAACATTTTTTAAACACACCAATGACAATTTCTCTAAAAGTATTCTTCCACATGTCAATAATCTACCAGCACATCTGAATAAACTAACATATAAGTATGAGCATCTGATTTTTCTGGCCACCCAATTAGCATATTCTGTCTCAAAATGTCCTTGAATAGCTTAATTAAGATCTTCCTCCAGGGAAACAATACCCAAATTTGTATAGTTTTCTTTCTACAGTCTCTGTTATACGGTCCACCTAAGAATGACAAGGAAATTTCATTAAGATACCACACCAACTTAATTCATTCGATTACAGTAATCAATTTTCATTCAAGCATACTATGCTTTATGAAAGTTGTTCAACTTTGGCATGTATTTCAATGGACTGAACAGTCGAAGTGAATTGAAGCATTGAAGAGGTTACTGAACAGAGCCTATCAATAAACATGCTCAAGCATAACAATCACACTGTTTTTCACTTCTTGTGGATAGGAATCTTTTTTCTTTTCCTGGCATATCAAAATATATAAGATTTTCTGTCTGACTGAAAAGACAGTTCTTTTCAATACACCTATTCATCAGTATAAAGCACAGACTTAAAAAAAATTTTTTTTTTTCTAGCAACTTCTGTACTGACGATACTTTTTACTGTAAATAATAATAATAATCTAGTGCAGGGGTTCTCAACCAGGAATGAATTTCATAGTTTCAAAATACAGCCTTTTATTTACTTCTTAAGTATTTAATTTTAGTTAGTTTCATTATTGTAGTCCGCCTTTTATTTACTTGTTTAGTATTTAATTTTTAGCTAGTGAATATTAAAAAAAAAACTATCTTCATTCAAGTTTTGATAATTATAAACACTTTCTATACTTTTTCTTGTTTAATTTATAAAACACATTAAAAAAAATCTAAATTTAATACGTATATATATGTTTTTTGAGTTTTAGAAGGGAGGAGGTGAACGATCATGATGATGAATAGGACAAAAAAGATTGAGAACCATTGTCCTAGTGCTTTTGAAGAGCCGAACTCAATACCAACTGGTCTTGAAACTGGTGATTTTTTTGCTCTCGAGCTTTAAATTGAATTATTTCAGCATTCACTGGTAGCCATTTCTTATGCAGTTCCTTTGCAAAATCATTTAAAATAACTTCTGAATGGTGGCAACCAAGTTTTGATCCATCAACCATTTCTCTTCTGTTGAGGCACACAAATATTTCATCCCTGTGTCTTGGTTTATCAGTCTCATATTGCAACGGCACAAAAAAAATTTGATACCTTCTCAGCAAACAAAATCACTTTCCTTTTATAAAAGGCAGTTTAATACGGTTTCATATTGTCAATTTATATTGGGAACATACCTAATTGTAAAATAACAGTCTTAAGTCTAACTGATATTTACCTACAGACTTAGTAACTCAGTTTTCATGCATCCAAAAATTTGTCTGTGACGGCCTTTCCAGATAATTTTCTAAATTTTCGACTATGTAAATACAGGGTATTACCATACCACTGATATTAATAAGATACTGAATCTCACCAAAGAATTTTTTAACCACAAAAAAAATTTTAAAAAAAAAAAAGGAAAAAACAGGGAAGGGGAGCAATTTGCAATTGGATACACACAGAACTTTTATTACATACACAAAAATTTCATTGCTTTCGTTTAACTAAAATACACAATATATATTTACGGAAGCAAAATATTATTACACAATTCAATTTTTTTTCCAAAATTAAAAAAATAAGCCAATTTGTATAAAATTTGAATATGTTGTCAAATACGAGTTGCTGAGTAAAACTGCAGTATGCGAATTAGTGGCACAGCAATTAAAATATGTCATTTTTGAGCATAAAATTGCATGTTTGAGAACAAGCCTGCAAATTTTCTTGTGATACTGAAATACAAAAACTAAGTACTTTTCTGTTATCAGGACTAGATTCAGAAATGTATGTATGTGCATATATGAGTGTGTACACACACACATACATATCTATGTACATATATACATGCATACATTCATCCACACATACATGCATACAGAACCCAGTCCCAATTACAGAACCCAGTCCCAATAACAGAACAGTACAGAAATCTAGGATAGCAATATTGTAACAATTACCTCCAGGCATCATTTGCCTGAAGAACTGCAATGGAGAGCTACTGGGAGACTAGAGCCAGGACAGAGTTACACAGGAGTGGCAAGATAGCTAAATGGGAGTCCCTTTAAAGTTCATAGACTTTGGCAACAATTTCTAACGACAGATTCGGCATCCAGGAGGTTCAGACAAGGACAGCCGGCCACTATGACAAGTGCTGATGATAGATATTTATTGTTACTTGCACAAAGGAATAGAACTACAACTCTGACTCAACACAGATCCTCCCTTGTTGCAACCACCAGAAGGTTGACGTCAATGACAACAGTGCATAGAAAGCTTCATGAAGGAAGTCTGTATGCGAGACTACCAGCCATTTGAGTGCCACTCACATAACATCATAGAAGAGAATGTTCCAGGTGGACAAATAATTTCAGTAATGCTAGTATAAATCATATCAAAACCTAAGTTATAATACTGAAAACTAGTTATGAAATTTCTTGTGATTACTCAAAATAAGTAACAGGTGTATCAAATTTTCGAACAGCTTCAGTATAGCGCACCTTCAAAATTTAGCAAATTTTTTTGGTGCCAAAGCGCGTCATACATGTTTTGAAAAATGGTTACTATCAAAATTTCTGATGAAACTTCGTGTTTCAGAAATGAAGACCATCTTATTTTCACCAGGCTTTGAGAATAATAGAAATAAATTTATGACTATTATACACAATCTTAAAAGAAAAAAAAATATTAAGGAATGATTAATGAAAATGATTAAGGTTAAAAGGATGTAATTTTAAAAACAATGCCGAAAACCTTTAGCTATTTCACACTTAACAGATAATTAGGATTATTAAATTAAGCACACTACAAGTGAGCCAAGATCCTAGCTAATCGATTTGTCAGCCCTACACTTCTTCATCTCCAAATTCAATCACTTTTTCTGACTAACTAATCCCCATAGTACCTTTTTCACAACAAATTGTATCCTTGAATAATCCACAGTCCTCTAAAAAATTCATACTCTCTTGTTAATTCATACATAAAATATCTGTTTGGAATGTCCGGCTTTCCCAAATGTTTACGCTGTTTGAAAACTCCCACCTTAAATTTTCCTTTAAGATCTCTTGATACTTAATTACAATATCACTAACAGCAGGTTTAGAGTAAGCCATAACTAAATGCAAAAATCTCACCTCCAAAGTAATTAAAAATCTTATCTCCAAAACAATATTCTCCACGATGTCTGAGCATTAAATAATTGCCAACAATAGTGTTCTGAATTTTGTATTTGGATAGTTAATTTTAGTAGAATTATAATTAAAATTAGTGTATTTCGCCATACAATGAAGCGCAAGACAAATTTTAAGAGAAAGCTATGGCAGAAAAGCCACAATACAGGGGCACGTGCATTAAACTTTTGAGTTAAATTGATATCTCGGTAATTTGTATTGAAATTGAATTTGCCAAATGGTATGGGTTACCGCATGCTCATTACACCGGTATGGACTGCCATAGCCTATCATTTACCGCCATTCTTTGGGAAATTTTTATAATTGTGATACAGTGTGAAAGTTTTGAAAAGCCTTCCCTAAAAAAAAAGATGGTAAAAGTTTACATCTGGATGCCCCTTGTTTTTTGGCGACTCTTTTTTGACGCCGAGATCGGCGGCAGGAAGCCACAATTTCAAGATGGCCGCTACACAAAACCAAAATAAGAAGCAAAAAAATTTCACAAACTCCGTACACATCGACCTATTTTCACTTAAAAAAAATCAGAGAATTGCACAAACTAGTCATTGTACATTGCTTTGACTTTGTCCATGTGCACATCAATTTATTTTCACTTAAAAAAATTAAGAAGCTAAAATCAAGTTAAAACTCTCATGATAACCAGAAATGGAGTTTCATCGCCAAAACTGAAAAAAAATTTTTGTCAATCAAAAGGGCACCCAATTCTACAGTAGAGCCAAGATGATTATGTGGACTCAGAACACAAAGATTTTTGGACTGAAAATTTTCATCGGACTCAAAAATATTGCCAAAGTTTATATTTCTCATTTATTCAAAACTCTATTTTGGACAAAATTTCATTATTTGTATTTTTCAAATTATTTCTCCTCATTTCCTAATTCTTTGGCCCTTTATCTCTTAAAAAGGGTTTTCTGTCACCAAGCTTTTTAATCTTTGAAAGAAGGGAATATGCAAGATAAAAAATGTGTAAATCTCAAAATTATAATTTAATCCCCCTTCTCTATTCCAAAAAAAAGTAATGCATTTTCTGGACAGCGTTATTTCTAGATCAATCCACATCATGTCTTCCATAACACTGATGACGTAGCTAAGTCAGAGCTTTTAAATTGAAACTTTCTCCGAATAAACTGCCATATTGGAATAACTGCGCCCTTTCGCTTCTACTTCTGTTCTTGCTAAGATACTGTCTTGCTGCTCTCTTCTTACTGCAACAGTATCAAAATTGTAAATGTTCTTGAACAGGTAAGATTAGAGTGCCAAGTAAATTGTGGCCACACATGCCAACTGAAATAAAGACGACTATTTTAACCTACCTCCGCTACCAAATTTGCTGTTCATTACGGATTCAACATTCCATGTTCTATGCTATCAGTGATTCTATATCATTACATCTAAGTCTATTGTTCTATAGCCTTACTAAGACATACATTTCTGAATGTAGTCCCAATAACAAGAAAGTACCAAACATAATTAAAATAAGATTCAAATTAAAATAATACTGTGAACTAAAACAAAAGTGGTAATTAAACATCTGCTTAATTTTAGTCAATAAATATTATTTTCATATGTTATCTAGTGTGGGTAATAACGTAATAAAAGCTTAAGATATCACCTTAATTTTCAGCCCATTGCAATATTTTTGAACTGGTCAGAAGTGCATACGTTTCGAAAACCGTTTTCAGAATGACGACGATATCTGTTTAAACTCTGAGGAAATCTAGTTACATAAAAATTATTCGGATAAATACCCTATACATTTTTTGAAGAATTATAAGTACGTCATTGATATAAATTTTAAAACGATTTTACATAAGCATATCTTTTTCAAATTAAGTGAATTAAAGGATCAAAGAAGACATACAATGCTTAAAGACAGACATGTGCTTAAAATGACTTTACCTCATTATATTTATACTTGGGTTAGATTTAGCTGCGCTATTAAATGTTGGAAGAATTTAAATCGTGACAGATATTTACAATACGGATCTGCCCCTTTCTTTAAATTTTCGCCTACCTGAAGTGGAAGTTTTAGTTTCGTAAACCTTATTGTTTAGAGGTTTATTTATTTCCAAAGATATCATTTCAAATAAATAAATAAATAAATCTGAAAGCTTCTTCAAATTTTAACATTTTTTAATGTCTTGTCTGTTACCTTTATTTATTAAATATCATGTTCTTCGCATGAGCATTTCTTTAGGATTTCCGATACTATCACTGTGAATACCGATACTTCCTAATACTATCATTGTGAAAAATAGCCCGTCCACTTCTCAGACTAATCAAACGTGCAAAAAGGCGCGCTTTAACTGATAGTGAGGGATTTACATCCCCACGTAATTCTGTCAAAAGACCACTTGCAACTCCACCACAAAATGAGATAAAACAAGCAAATAAATTTGCAAATCTCAACCAAGACGACAATATGGTTGAGGAAAATTCGGAGCAACCTCTATTTCAACCCAAAATTAACATTCCTTCTATCATCATGGATGATTTTAGTGGAAACTGGGAAGCAATTAAGGAAGAAATGAAAATAATAATATCAGAAATTACGCGGTAGGTGGATCATTAACTATAAGGCTTTACGAAATAGTGTTTTCCACTAAATATCTCCAAAGTAGAGGATGTAATTTCACGGCTTCAAGCTGAACTCAGAGAAGCTCATAAAAGTTGTTATTAAAAAGCTAACAACACTAATCCGGAATTAATCCAACAGGAACTACTCAATAAAAACCCACCTGCTTTAAAAGTCAGGCAAATTACATCCGTCAAGGGCCATTCACACTGGGGTTTATCCAACATCGGTGTTGGTTTATCTGAGCTAACGGAGTCAGTTCCATGTGTCGACTAGCTCCGCTATGTTTGCAGTTCAGATTTTTCAACTTGCTGCCCTACGGGAAAAAAAAACTGGTTTCAGAGATGGGTCGGCCACATCAGTTGTCTCCGTTAGCTCAGTTAAACCCCAAGTGGAAACGACCCTAAGAAATAGCGATTAATAAATGTTCCAGTTTTCCACGTTGACTAAAAAGGTCCGTAGAAGGGAAAAGAATTTACAGCGTTGGAACCACGAGAGGTTTAGAAGTTGCAATTGAAACTTATAAATCGAGACTCGGACCCGTGCATTGCCGCGTATTTCCAAACCCTACCCCACTTTTCGAATTTTTGACGTCACAGAGAAATCGACTAGTTTCGCCTGGGTGGATAATTCTTGCGCATGCGTAAAGTAGCTGAAAGCCGAGCAAAGAATATCTAGAGGTTCTTTGAGCCGAGGATTAACGTAAACAGAACTCAGTCTATGCACTAGTAAACAGTATTGAGTATTAAAATCTGAAAGTGAATTCTATTATGTAATTGCATAGTTGGACGTGTTTTAATCTTCACATTCCTCCCACATTGAATTTTTCCTTATCACTGTGAAGTATATTGTATTATAAAAATTAAATCAAACAAATTACTTTGTTAGAATAATCGAGATATGAATGTTCTAATAGGATTTTCTTTTTATTATTATTTATTTCCGTTTAGAAAGATATTGGACAAAAATTTATCTCCGCCGAAAATTTCTTGCTTGTTTAAAAACTATTATTTGTCAATAACGTAATAGAAACTGACTAATCTTGTGCTTCATAGATCAATATGACAACGAATTCAAAATGTTACATAAACAGACCGTTAAACTTTAGTTTGTAATAGATGAAACTCAATAGCACAGAGAAAAAATATTTCATTAAAAAAAATTCTCTATGTTAATTCAATAGCTAAATTATTTCTATTTCAGTAAGAAATCTAATTTCAATGCTGATATAACACATAAATGTTAAATCCTAGTATATGGTATGGCCTCGGAGCGATTGTGACTGTGTCGCCAATACGAAATCATCCTAACGTCGGCAAATCACGTTAAAACAGTATAAAATGTCCTTTCATTTTCAGAAGATGACACATAATACATGTTTTCGTCAATAGGGTGGACATCTAAGTCTTTAGCTTTTGTTTGCAATTTATAAGCCATACAAAGCGGTTTCGTGATACGATGGTTTGCAAATTCTAGCATTCTTTTCATGTAGTACTTTTCCATGACTAAGCATACAAATTCAACTAAAGAACACATGTTAAAAGCTTTACATCTTTCTAATACAATATCTTTAAATATTCTTATATGTGATTGAACCATATTGTTTGTATTATGCCCTTTGAAAGAAGTTCCTGCCCTGTAACAAATAGCCCATTCTATTCTTCTTTCCCAAAGCACTTCAACATGAGAAATGTAGTTCTCATATTTACTAGCACATGGATCATGAAGTAATGTGAAATATTCTTCAGTACCTGCAAGTTCATTGGGTGTATATAAAATATTTCTAAAGAGTTACATTAAATACTTCTTTTCGTTTTTTAAGATATTATTTTTACAGTCCCAAAGCCAACGCCATAAAGCTTGAGTTACATGGAATGTACACAACAGTAAACGAGAGTTTGCGTAAGTGACTTAATCATCCGTCATAAATAAATCTGGTTCTCCTTTTCCTCCAAAGGCCTGATCACCCATTAATTGTTTAAATGTATTCGCTAAAACAGATGCTGCATCATCCAATTCCATGTACAAAAAACTCATTTGATGTAAATTTTTGGCTGCAGTAGGTGTTAGACCATCATTAAAATATT
>KK116653.1:155290-175163 GCA_000611955.2 Stegodyphus mimosarum | reverse complement strand
ATAGGAAAGTTCAAACTAAAAATAATTTGGTTAATTAAAATAATGAATGCTACAAATTAACTTAATGATTTGGTACCATTTTCCATTTAGTACCCGGCTAATTTAAAGTTACCCAGAACTACAGCAGTAAATTATAGGATGGTCTAAATACATCAATTTCTTCGACGTTTACCTCTTAAAATACAACATCTGTACTAAGGATAATTTCACAAAAACAAATTATCTTTTTATACCATAGTTAACTTAATAAGCCTTTCCAATTTAGACTCTGTAAGGAAAGAAATCGGAAGGGAGCGAATTTTCAGACATTCATAATTAATTTAGAGTCGCAAGTTAGATAAGAAGAATATAGTCTGAATAAATATTTAAGAATTAATTTAAAGTCCAAAAAAATAAATACACGTGAATACACTTATCTGTAATGCAAACAACATGACGAGGACACGAAAATGACTTGGCGAGACCTTGTATTCCTGGAAAAACCATATCCTTCTGAAGAAGGTGGAAACTGAAGACTACTTCACATTCATGAGCTTCGCCTGAAAGTTAAGAAGAACGATCCTTTTTCCAAAGTCCTTAAGTAACGCTTCAGCAATCTCAGCAACCTCTGGTAAATCTGGAGAAGAACTTGCAAAATTTCCCGGACGCAATTGATCTCACATCACTGGGAAACGTAGCCTATTCAGCTAAGAAAATTTACAGAACGCTGGAGCAGATTTTTATCATTCTACGATACTTGAAATAAGTACTCGATTAATCAGGATGCCGACAATCGTAATTCTGTTATAAGTCGAAGCTCAAATGGAACGTCTTGGCAGCTCACTGCCTTAGCAGATTTGTGCAAGAACGACTACATCATAAACACGCCACACAAAATTAAAGTCCCAACTCTCATTTCCGATGCAGACCAAAAACATGTAAAATTTTCAGAAGAATTAGCTCAATAATTTAGAAAATCGACACCCATCATCCTTTTCCCAATTTAGCTAAAACACGCGGCCTAGGAGCATAATTGCCCCCTTCTTTTCGACTGCTTGAAGAACGATATCATCCTTCTTAGACGACTCCGCAACAACAAGTCTCTCGTACTCAAAATTCTCATCCTCATCACAAAAAGACACAAGCTATCTACATAACATATATATGTATATATATGTTTTGGAAATAACGGAATCTCATATTTATTGCAGTCTCTCCATTCCTACATTTGAGAAACTTTTATACTTGCTGTGAAATGTAAAATCAGAAGAAGTGTGAATCCCTTACGGCAAAAATTGAATAGGATTATTAATTTCAAAATTTTCAGTTTTTCGTGTCATTATCAACTTCCTTTGAGAGATTGGTTAATTAAGTTCAACTAATTCGAGGAAATAGGCTTAAAAGGAGTGCAGCAAAATATACGTATAAATTAATTGGTCGTACGAAAAAGTCGTATGGTCTGCACATCAGATTCTTTGATGCTGCTTTTCAAAGGAAATAACGGTATGTCTTGTACATAAACCAGCCTTAATATACTGGTACGAAATGCCCAGTCGCGCTAAGACAGAGTCCTCACAAGGCGGGTTTAGGCTTGCCAGAAAATGGCAAGGAATATAGGGTTGCCATATTTGGCGCAAAATCGCCCATTTGGCGATATTTGACGACAAAACTGGCGATATGCCATGGACAGAGAGAGGGCATTCTGGAGCGAATTCTTACCGGTTTGGTCCAGAATGTTCTGGAAGGCAAGCCAAAAGCTATACAAATACTGCCTGTACGCGAAGTAGCAATCTAGTGTCTCGTAGTTTAGAGTCGCTTTGGTCGTCCAGTGTATCGCAAGTGAGAGTGTGCATCATGAGTTGTAGCGTAAAGAGTGCCTAGAGTACGTTGAGTTGTGAGAACGAACGAGAGGAGTCGGGAGCCGTACTCTAGTACATTGTCGTGAAGCTGTCTGAAAAGTACCATAATACAATCGTTGCAGCTTTCTAGGTAAATTAAAATTTTATAACCAGGTACATGACATATGATAAATTTTTGTTAATTACATGGGTATAACTATTTAGACAGTTAGACTATTGTTATATCAGTTATATATGTTACTAACAACTAAATAATAATAAACATTAAACAGTATGTAGATTGCTTTCATATAGCGTAGTTTTCTTTATTCGAAAACTAGCGGAAGTATCCGATGCCAGTTAAGTTAGATTGAGAGTAATGTATCTAACAACAGAGAGTATGATGCCGCTGTAGTAGATCTCTAATAATGATACAAAAGTATGATTTATAGTCATACATTTTGTAGTCTGATGCGATATGGAACTCATAAAAAAATTTCCATAGAAAAATAAACTAATTCTCTCTCATTATATCAGCAACAATAGCACGCCGTTTTCAAGGATTTTCGTCTTTCTAATCAACTGCTTCCTAAAAGCTCCAGTTCCATCCAATATTTCACCTATATTCAATTTCACTCAAATAAATGTGGCAAAATATTGATCAGAATTAAACAGAAATCAATAACACGAACAAATAAACAAACGTTCTTCTTTCTATGTATAGATTTTGTAAACCTTACAAATTTTTGATTAACGAAGCTCTACGATTTTGAAGCGAGAATTAGCAACACTTTTCGAAATAAAGTATTTTTTACCTCTAAAGCGCGAGACTGTTGCCATTCGAAAAAATGAATGCAAAAATGCGTGTTTTTAGAGTTTTTAATGAATATCTCGGCTGATTAAAGTCTTACGAAGGTGGAATATTCGAAATGGCTTCCCACGAATTTTTGGAATCGGGAATAATGTACTTAAGGTTTGACAATGCTATTTTTATTTCATCGTAAAACTTCGAAATTTTTTATTAAGCTTTTTGTATTACGATTTCAAAGCGATCAGTGGCAGTACTTCTGGAAATAAACGAGATTTTTATCTCCAACGTGCAAAACTGTTGCCACTCGGAAAAATGAAGGCGAAAATTAGAATTTTCAGAGTTTTTAATTAATATCTCTGATTTCAGCTATTTTGGTTTGGAACAAAATGGATGTCGACCTTTCTCAGGACCCAGAAAAGAATTGTAGAAAGTTTGGTAATGATAGTAGTGACTGAGTTAATCACGAACAAACACGCAAACATACATTCTTCTTTATGTATATAGATAATGTATTGTTATAATTTGAAAGATAAATTAAGCGTTTTTTCTAGCCAAACTGGTCTCGCAACTTGAATACCAGCCTATTTCCCTTAGGAAGTCCTTCACGAAGGCGTTCTTCCCCTCAAGCACGTAACCTTTTTGTGATTGAATTGATTTATCTGCTTCAGCATCGACCAGCCGCTAGGTTGACGCGTAAATACACTCATGTCCATAAATCAAGGATAATGCAAAATCAGGCAAAGGAAGCGTTAGAAGCAAAACAAATTTGACTTATTTGTAAAGCTTATTTATTAAACAAAAGGTAAAGAGCAAAACAAAAATGCTATATGTTTGATATTATTAAAAAAATTAGATATTTGTTCTCCCTGGAGCAAATTACAAAAAAAAAACCTATTTACAAAAAACCAATATTACATGGTTGGTATGATTGTTAATTCATTGTATGTCTCGCCGACGATGCAATACAGTCCGTACAACGCCTAGGCATGCTGAGTATCAAATTATCGATCTGATCTTGGGGGATATTACACCACTCAAAACGTAATGCTCTCCGAAGTTCCGGTAGACATGTAGGAGGAGGTTGACGGGCTGCAACCCTTCGGCCAAGCATGTCCCACATGTGCTTTACTGGATTAAAGTCCGGTAAGAATGCCGGCCAGTCCATACGGGTGATATCCTCCGATTGAAGGCATTCGCTTACGATGTTTGCACCGTGAGGACGGGCGTTGTCATCCATAAACACAAATTGTACACCCATGGTGCCCGGAAACAAACGTACATTTTGTTCCAGAATGATGTCCCGATAGATTTGGCTTGTCATGGTTCCAATTTGAACATGCAGGTCAGTTCTGGAACCCAGAAGAATTCCAACCCAGACGAGCCTCCTGCTTTACCGTAACGATGTCGCTGAATGATGTTTTCTTGGTGGTAACGGTTACCTGGAGCTCTCCATATGAAAGCCCGACGAGAATCAGACTGCAAACTAAACCTGGACTCGTCGGAAAACATCACACAAACCCACTGTTGCGGTGCCCACAATGCATGCTCTCTACTCCAGGCTAACCGCAGGCGACCGTGAGTTGCAGTAAGTGGAACTCATCTGACAGATCTACGAGCATACAGACCGATCTGCCCTAAGCGTCTGTACACGGTCTGCTTTGAAATTGTCGTACCAGTGGCTGAAGAGAGTTGACGAGACAGGTCTGAGGCGTTGCCAAAACCTGGAGATGACACTGTGGGCAATTCCATGTTCGTCTGAGACTTCCAATTGGGTACGCCCACATTCCAGACAGCCGATAATTCTACCACGTAAAAAATTATCCAAATGCGTCCTTTGTGTCATAACTATTCTGATATTGCGCTGAAATGCTTATAAAGCGCCTGCGAACAATTTTACTTCTTGCCTGTATTCCTTATATATCACTCTCTTACACTCTCGTCATTGTGACGTACCATCGGTGTCATCTGGTTACTTCATGAAATTTGCATATAATTCTTGAAGATGTGTGTGATTTTACACATCTTCAAGAATATATTTATTTTAGATGATAGGTTATATATTTTTTATATATAAGGCGATATATTTATTTTAGAGTTCGATTTCCGCGTGACTCCAAATTATCTTTAGTTTATGGACATAAGTGTATATAGGTTTCATTGGAACCTTCACTTGAGTCTGCGATTTTTGTAATTAGAAGGTCATAAGGTATTTCCTCCCTCCTTTCCACAAGCCTTCGTAGTTTAATAGGAAGCACACTCGACGCGCATTCGGGAGTTCCAGAATTTGAATCTTCACGACGGCATTACTCATTTTTCATGTCTCCAGCACCAAAAACCCTAATGATTGAACAAGTGTCTCCCCAATTAGAGGTGGTGGATTATAATTCCTTACCACCAGGATTTGGAGACTGGATCCCCTCATTCCAGTTGCCGTTTAAGAGGGGAGTATATAAGGCTTTTTTCCCCTCCTTTCTTCATGCTTTCGTGATGTAAACGGAAGCACACTCGAGGCGTCTTCGTGAGGTCCAGAAGTCGAATCCCGGGGAGGGCATTGCTCATTTTTACGACTCCAACATCAAAAACCCTAAGGACCGTATAAGATAAGACGATACTGTTTGTACTCATCTAATACTGATTTAACATTTTAGGATAGTATAGAACCACGTAACTGTAACTTTGCTTATTGAAAATACTATTTGAAAATTCTTTTGGATAGATGTGAAGTAATTTTTAAAAACTTTTCATCTGCTTTAGGAAAAATAAAAGCTTCAAAATTGAATTTACTTTAAGTACTGTTATAAAAAATTAATATTTTATTTACTCGACTGAACTATCATGAAATTCTTTTATTTATCCCTGGCGAATTGAAACTGACTTCACAGTCATAAATTCCCAACCGGAAATCTTTGCAGAATATATTTCCAAGCTAATTGAAAACGAAATTCGCAGCGCCGTGCACGAAGCTAAATTAAAATTTAATTCCTAGCAGTGTTATTAGGAACTTTCGTGTTACGGCTGTATTCCGTAATTAATAATGCCACACTGACCGCTTCGTTTCGATAACTTGGTGAACACAGGTTCGGTTTGACATATTCATCGTCACAAATGCATGGTTTGTGTATGCATAGCGATTCGTTATATATCTATATCTATAACGGTGTGACATCTGTAATGTAATCTTAGGCTTGTTCTAATTACCTTAAATGGAGCAGCCTTCGATGGGCATGTCTGTGCACGTCTACTAAATGCAGAGTTCAAAGCGCCTCAGCTATTAGTACACGTACAAGTCAAGACAGCCTCCGTGGTTCGGGAGGGGGTGGCAACATTCTAAGGGGACGTCTACAAACTTAATCGTAGTTTTGGTTTAGAAGCAGAGTATAAAGTGGCTCCCAAAAGTGTTCGTACACTTAGGATTTTCATTGAAGTAGGGCTCTATCCATTCATTAAAGCAAACTTTCTGAATGGGATTTTAATAATAAGATCTATGATCTATTAGTAACAAAATTACTTGAAATATTTTTAAAATATAACGAAACTTTATTTTTAAGATATTAATAATCAAAAAATGACAAACTTTTTACCCCACAAAAGTCTTCGTACACTTCAAAAAAATCTTGACATATTAGTAAATATTTTCATTTTTCGTTAAATTAATATTTAGTAGGATATCCTTTAGCATCCACAACAGCTTTTAAACGTCTGGGAATAGATTTTACTAGTTTTTTTGTAATTTCTGTATCAATGTTCATCCATTATGACCATTTTGAGTTCGCTTTTCGTTTTGATGTCGTGTTTTCGTACTTTAACCTCCGGGTCTTTCCAAATGTGTACTATGGGGTTTAAATCTGGCGACTGAGGGGGTGTTTTCAAAACCTGTGGACAATTATAGAGACACCACAGGCAAAAGTTGAGAGTCGTAGCTTAGGATCGTTATCCTGATAAAAAAAATAAAGTTGTTTCCCATACCTTAATTTTGGGCTAATAATTTTAAATTGTCTCTTAAAATATTTAAATGATTCATTATGCCATCAATAAAGACCAAATTGCCTAGTCCTGATGCTGCCATGCACCCCCACACAAGAACACCTCCACCGCCATGCTGAACTTTTCCAACTAAGTTCTTTAGAATGAAGTTCCTGATTTTTCCTTCTCCATACAGTTATTCGACCATCCGAACCAAAAATGTTAAGTTTGCTTTCGTCAGCAAGTAGGACATTATTCCAGTACGTTTCGGGTGTATTTATCATTGATTTTGCGAATGAAAGCCTAAGCTTTCTGTTTTTCTCACTAACAAAATTTTTTTACTGGCAAAACGCCCATGTAATCCAGCTTCTCTGAGAACTCGTCGAACAGTTTCAGGTGAAATTGAAGTAGAAAACTTTGCATTAAATTCTGCAGAAACTTTTACAACATTCAAACGTGGTTTTTTTACAAAATTTCTAATAATAAATCTCTCAATCACGTTTAGTTAACTTTCTCGATCGACCTTTTCTTACCTTGTTTTCAATCCGATTTTCTTTTTTAAAGCGTTTTATCACATACTGTACTGTAGATTGGGATAAATTAACCAATTTAGCGGTATTTCGAATCGATTGACCACTACTATGGTGAAAAATTATTAATTTTCGATTGCTGTTTGTAATTTCTTTACGACTGCGACCCATTTTTCAATAATAAATAGAATATTATGAAGTAAACAACAAAAAATTAAAGCAAACGCTTTTTTAAATGCCACCACAATGCAAAAATTAAATGTGGCAAACAATCATTCTAAATTTGATTTTATCCAAAAATATTCCAGTGTACGAAGACTTTTGTGAGATAAAATGTTTGTCATTTTTTGATTAATAATTTCTTAAAAATAAGGTTTGGCTCTATTTAAAAAATATTTCACGTAATTTTGTTACGAATAGATTATAGATTTTATTATTAAAATCTCATTCAGAAAGTTTACTTTCAGTTAATGGTTAGGTTAGGTTATTCAATTATGGCAAAGCTAACGAGGGCTATCTGCCTAAAGGGAGGGATGCCTTCGTGGAGGACTTTCTAAGGGAAACTGGCTCGTATGCACATGGGGAAAACCACGAAAACGCCTATGCAGCCAGCCCGTTCGCGGGATTCGAACCTCGAACCGAACTACCAGTGTTCCGCGTCTTTACCGCTGGGCCGCTGGTGGGCTTTAGTTAATGGATAGAGCCCTGTTTCAATGAAAAAAAAGTGTACGAACACTTTTGGGAGCTACTGTAAGTACAATTAGATCAGCAGAAATTTAGAAGATCAGGTTTGAGCATTTGAAGTAAAATATAAAAACTTGCTTATTAGTGGAGTTCAACACTTTACAGATATCAAAATCATTAGGATTAAAATAAATAATAACCATTAATGGATGAAATGAGCCGATATTTTGGGATACGTTCTTCGAATACAGTGTAAAATAGATTCTCTTAGACAGTTCTGCAAAGAATTTTCTGTTCTTTCCTTTATATTCAGCGACATAATCTTTCCGAGGTGCAAAAGGAAAGTTCGAATATCCAGAACAAAAGTAGAAGTAGTATTCACTATTGTACACTGCGCAAAATAAATAAATAAATAAATAAAATAAAAAAAAAACTTAAAAAAAGAAAGAAAGAATGGAACAGTTTAATATCTCCCGTTCTACCGCTGTACGGATTGATGAAATTTAGCTTGCGTTTTTCCTGTTACGAAAGCGCGAATTAGCATATGTATTAGATTTATATATAGTATACTGATATAGGTATTATGACATAAAATCGGACATTTTCTGAAATGATATGCCAATTTTTTTTCCATATTTCGATTCTACGACTCAAATGGCGGCAAACTGCCAAGTGTTGTAAAAAAAACACGATTAGTTTTTAAAAAAATAGCTCTAAAAATTTTAGCTCCTTCATGATCATTGAATTTGATATATATTTACTAATGTTTGTTTTTTTAAAAAAAATTAAACTTACTTGATTCCTTCAGCCAGAATTCTAAATTTAGCTTAATACAAATATAATTCCCACATTTTATGATGTATTTTAAAATAATTTTTAAAAGGTTTTCGAAAATATATTTTATTGTAACCAATAAAAATTTTAACATCATCTTAAAGTAGATGTATTTCTAGGCATACTTGCAAAAAATTAGAGATATTTATTCAAAATTTCCTAAGATATACGTGAATTTACACATTGGAGTGTTTTGAAATTTGGCATATTCCTTACAAGCGATAGTAACGCCAAATGTGGTTTGTGCACTTTGTTAAAATTATTTGCAAATAATGAATGTGACCATTTTTTTGTAAAAGAAGGTAAGGAAAATAGGTTGCTATAAATTAAGAAGTTCGCCAAGCGAAATTTTCTTGGCGCAAACTGAAAAAAAATTCGCCAAGGAAATGTTTTAATTTCTTCGTAGATTTCGCGCCAGTCGTTACAAAGTTCAATACTTAAGTATAATTTCAGTCGCAGAATCGAAATATGGAAAAGAATTGGCATGTCATTTCCGAAAAAGTCCGATTTTGTGTCAAAACACTTTGTAAGGTTATCCTAAGTTTATTAACAGTTATTTTAAGTTCTGTTTCTTTCATATCGTATTCTAATTTCAGCTCATAATTTCCTGCCAGAATGTAATTTCACAAACGCAGTTAAGGCAAATGAGTAAGAGTACTATTTAAGTCTATGCTTCGCCGACTTCTAGAGAGAGAGTGTGAATTCCTGACTAGCGCGCGTTTCCTGTTTGGCTACACTCTCACTTAGCTGCTACGCTCGGCCATACCTTAGGCCCTTGCTTGGCTTCCCCGATTTAATTAATATTTAAGGGCCAACTACTGAGAAATCTGATAGCTTCGGCTATACCTTATAGACAGCTTTAGTTAAGCTTAATTTAGTTTAAATCCATAGTTATTTACGTTCAAGCCGAAGTAGAGGCTTTGTGTAAAGTTCCAAGTAGGAGTTGATTGTATTTATTCTGAAAAATAAAGGGTAGTTAACCCTTCTTACGTCTTACGTGTTTATTCACACACTTAAGCGATTATTCGCTTGTTAGTGTTCGTGGGGTTCTAAGTCTGAACTTTGGAATTAAATAAGTAATACCCCACACCTATATTAAAAACAACGCTATATACAAGTATTAATTCAGTACATATCCTGAATCGCGCTTTCGAGACATGAATAAAGCAATTTGAATTTCGTCAATCAGCCCAGTAGAATGGGAGACATAGAACTGCCCCCCTTTTTTTTCGCAGTGTACAATTTAATTTATGGAGCGCATTTATTCATATTTGTAGATTTTACAGTGTAAATCTCGTTACTTTAAAAATCCCTTGAATTATCTGTGGATCTCTTATAAGAATTTTAAGAATATCTAAATATATATTAAGAATCTGTGCTCTAAAATGTCTAAAATGTCCACGAGGAAACGTTCGGTACATTAAACAGAATGAAATAGAAAGGTCTTTAATATCATACCATTAATGAGATCGAACCCTCAACATTCTAATTTCAAAGGTCAAAATTATTGCTGGCGTTAATCCTTTGACTACGAATTTTTTTTAATTTACTCCATTTTTTTTATCTGAGTGAACAAAATGCGTCATAAATAGGTACATTTATCATTTGGGAATTTTTTTGACAAACTGTTTTCAAGCCAAAGGCTGGGACACATATGTCCCAGGCGTAGTTAATTGTGGGGTACATATGTCCCACACGTAGCGATCCACTTACTATAAGCACACCTATAATTCTGGGAAACTTTATTATATGAAACAGATTTTACATTATAGAAGTCCAACCTCTCTTCGGAGTAGGCTCTTGCACTCATTCTTCCATGTGGTAATGGACACGACGCCAACAACAACAGATTTTACATCGTATGATACAGGGTAAAACATTCTTTGCATAACCCAACATTACACATTCGCAAATGCCTGAGAACTTCCTCTCTTGTTTTGGGGAAGCATTTCTACTTTTACCTGAAGCATTGTGACTTTTATTACCTTCATCATAATATCAACGTTTTCAGGGAGTTGGGCTAAGGTACAATAAAACTGCAATCAGCGTCATTTTTTAAGTCCATAGGGCAATTTGCCCAGAAGGACTATTAATTTCGTTTTGCCATTTTACGTTGGTTCGCTATAAATGTCTGTTTACTTTTCAAATTGTTGCCACCAGATTTTACAGACCTGTATTATATTTAAAGAAATTAAATAATGAAGAATCTGCATAAATGTATGTATGTTTCTCGTATAAAGCAACGGTATCTAGAGCCATCCAATTTTAAATAACGCACGTTTCCGCTGAATATGTTCATCTGGAAGCCCGAATTGGAATTTGTTTTATTATTTATTTCATATTTCCTAAAACTTTAACGAATTTTTGATTAACAAACTCGGAGATTTCAAAGCGAGCAATGGCAAAACTGTACAAAAAAAAAAAAAAAAAAAAAAAAAAAAAAATTTTTATTTTAAAAAAAAAAAAAAAAAAAAGAAAGAAAAATGTTTATCTCTAGAGCGCAAGACTGTGTGCCGTAAATTCTAAAGATATGCATATTTTAAATTATTTTGTGATATTGCTATTGAAACTGAATTTTATCGTTTAAGTGCGAAGAGCATGATATTTAATAAAAAGAAGTTACACACAAATCATTAAAAAAAGTTCCTTTGGCCGTAATTTAAAATCTGAAACCTTTCAGATTATTATTATTATTGTTATTATTTTGCAAGCTATTTTCTCCCTCCTTTCAGCATATCTTCGAAGTGTAACGGTAGCACACACGGCGGGAGTCCAGGTTTGAATCCCGGTGAGGTCACTGTACATTTTTTACATCTCCTGCTTCAAAATAACCTAATGCCTCTACAAGTGGCGCCCGAACTAAAGGTTGTAGACACTAATTCATCACCATCAGGATTTGGCGACCGGGTCAGTTAATCTCCAGTTGCCTTTTAAAAGTACTAAAGAGTATATAAGATATTTTTCTCCTCCTTCCAGCATGCCTTCATGGTATAACGGTAACACACTCGGCGCGTATTCAAGAGTTCCAGGTACGAGTCACGGCACTGCACATTTTTCACATTTTCTGTTTCAAAAAATCTTAATGATTCTACAGTTTATTTGCGCTAATTTTTACATCGATCTCCTTCATTTGCTTACTGTCAAACTGCTCAAAATCACTTGCATCAGTTAATCCTCAAGTAACGGTTATATAAAATGATTAAACTTAACATTCATAGGCTTTCTGATAAGAGAGATTTGCCTTCCCAGATGACTTTCTGAGGGGGAAAAAGGGGGCGTACAATCAGTTACATTTGCGAACAGGTACGAAAGCTCCTATTCAATTATCTCCATTCGCTTCGATTTCACATCTTTTTATTTAAATATGGTTTAATTAGATTATGACAAAGCATGCGAGAGGAATCTGCCATAAGGATGTCTTCGTGGAGGATGTTCTAAGGAATACTGGCTTGTATTAGCGTTGCACATGAGGAAACCACGAAAACCCTCATTGTAGTTTTGCCATTTCGCTGGGATTTGAATCCGAGTCCTGGCCGTAGAATTCAGCCGCTCGTTTAAATGAGAAAGACACAGAATAACTGAAATAGTTAAATAAATTAGTTTAAGATCCAGTTTGTGGTTGCATATGTTGCACAAATTTATGTACTTGGGCAAAGTTTCCAGACATTATTTTATACCATTAAAATCTCTATTTCATTATGAGCTTTTTATTAACTGATCATTATTATTATCTGTAGCATTAACAATAAATTTGGTCTAAAATTTAATAACAAAGAAAAAACAATTAAACTTACTCAACTACAGTTACAACAGAGAAATTAAACTTAGCTCAACTACAGTTACAATAGACAAATTAAACTTACTCAACTATAGTTTGCTATACTATTTACCCAACTACAATTTCCCACAATGATTCAAAGTCTGAAAAGGTATTTGAGTCTGAAAAAGTATTTTTTATGTGACTAATACTTATTTAGCGTACTTGTGAATGTAATCCTAACTAATATTATAAATGCCAATGTGAGTTTGTTTGTTAAGCCTGAATTACTTAACTGATCAACGTTTAAATTTTCAAGAAATATTTTTGATATATTGGGAAAGGTTATAGGCTATAAAATGTAACTTATCTTTAAACTTAAACTATATAATAGGTTTTATAGCTTAAAATGATTGTCATTATATAAGCATTAAACACTGAAAGTTTCATAACGATAAGTTAAACGATGTAAAAGCTTGTCTGCGCTCGCAGGTGCGTGGCTTAAACCACGCAAACATTTTTAACCTTTTCTAATATATCAAAAATATTTCTTGATAATTTCATAATGATCGGTTAAGTAATTAAGGCGTGAAATCGTAGCATTTATTAATTAAGTGTTTATTAAAGCGTTTATTAATTTTCATTTGTTTAATTTATTATTTAAAATCCTTCAGGATTTCCGGATTTTGGCTCTTCTTTCACAAACATTTTTCAGTCATTAGGAAATATACGTAGCAGTTTTACAAGATTTCGTGGCGATACACTCCGCGTAAATACAAAATACTCGAGGCCTATAAGTATTGAAGAAGGGCAGTATTTACTGAAATTTTACGCGGAGTGTATTTTTAACTTAAAAAATAAGTAATAGTAACTAAAATTTTATCCTGATCATCCTGGTCAGGCAATAAGAAAAAAAAATCAAATTCTTTTCTTTTCTTTTCAATAGCCTTGAAACTTATTTAAGGACATCAACGCGAGCGAAGCCGCGGGTAAAAGCTAGTCTTCGATAAAGTCTTTAATATGACTTTATTACTTATATGTAGAGAAGATATTTAAACATTTATTACTGTGAAGCAGCCTTTAATAACTCGTTGAAATAACTGCTGAATGAAATTGACTTTAAAGTTGTTTTCTTACATTTTATGACATTTGCAAATTTTAC
Source organism: Stegodyphus mimosarum (assembly GCA_000611955.2). Classification (NCBI taxonomy): domain Eukaryota; kingdom Metazoa; phylum Arthropoda; class Arachnida; order Araneae; family Eresidae; genus Stegodyphus; species Stegodyphus mimosarum. The sequence continues at coordinate 161,605 of KK116653.1, read as the reverse complement.
TAATTTAGATAAATCGGGGTGAAATAGGTCCCGTGATCTGTTCTGTTTATTCGGTACAGCTGTTGGAAATTTCATTTAAATTGCTGAAAAGTCTCTAAGTTATCCTTAAATCGTTGACAACCTGAATCGAATGGTATTAAACTCCCCCAAATTTAAACTTAAAAGATGATTCTGATATTCTTTTCGTATTATGGAAGTATTAACTAAAGAATATGTGAAAATAAAGACACTTTTACTAATAAGTATTTTGGAGATTAATGCTTAAGTTCTTGTAGCTACGTATTTTATAAAACGTTGTGGTCTCCTATGACTGTTAAATGCGTAGATTCATTAGGATTCTTTTGAAGCAGGAGTCATGAAAAGTAAGTAATGCCCTCGTCGCGACTCGAACCTCGAACCTCTCGAATACGCGCCGGATGTGCTGATTATTACACCACAAAGGCATGTTAAGAAGGCAAGAGAAATACCTTATATACTGCACCTTTTAGAGGGTGACTGGCGATTAAGGAACGCAATCGCCATATCCTGGTAGCGGAGAATCATCATCTACAACCTTTTTTTTAGTTCGGGCGCCACTGTAGAGACTATAAGTTTTTTCGAAGCAGAAGACTTTGAAAATGTGCAGTGTCCTCGCCAGGACTCAAACCTCGGATCGCTTAAATATGCGCCAAATTTGCTGACCATTACACCATGGAGGCATGCTAAGAAAGTGTGAGAAATACCTTATAAATGGAAGATAGAGTGTTACGAAAAATCCTGAAGTTTTTAAGCAAAAGAACAAGATGTGTTTATTTTTCCCATGACTTTTTTTCCCGCGAGGTCTATAACTCAAATCTGAAGAAATATTTATAATTTTTAAACTGATATATTTAGCATTCTACCATTTAGAATCATTCTTTACTTTTACTTTTCCATTGACTTGCTGTTGAAATGGGATATTATTAGTTAGAACGTTCCATTACATAGGAGGAGGTTTTTATACAATGTGTTTCAATGAAACGTGAAGGGTCTATGCTAAGCATTGAGAAATGATAATATTAAAAAAACTGCAAATAATTCATTCATTTTTAAGGAATTTCAAATTGCGAACAAAAATTTATTTTACACAGGTACTTCGGCTCGGCTAATGATAAGCGTGTATATTATAATAAAAGAATTTTGCTAAATAAGTCATGGGCAATGTTTTCTTATCATCAGAGCTTAAAATAATGTTATAAATTTTTATTATCAAAGTATCACTATCCTTTTTTATAGGTTTTTATCATTAACTTTTGAGTGCAACAAGATTTGGTAACTGAACATTTTCAACGAATATTCGTTGAAAATATTCAGTTACTTAATGGTCTAACATGCTTCCATTAAATTATCATCTGCGTTCGACAAAAAAGATAAACATAATTGTTATTGGGCTTTAAGCAGTCGTTATTTGTTGTTGTAGACTACTGTGGATAAGACTGGAAATCAGCAACACTTTATTCAGCAATACAACAGTCGTTCAGCAGATTTCTGTAAGAAAAATTATAACTGTTTTTAATCAACAACCTCGCTTGCCAGAATTAAAAAATAAAGTATTTCTTCTCATTGAAGGAGAAATCTGAGCTTCACAGTGTGTTTAGAGCAGCTCCCTAATTGCTGGCCTCTTGTTTTCAATGATCTTGTTAGTTCGATGGTGTTGTTAGAAGCTTCGAAGCCTTTGCAGTCTTGCGCGACTTTATTTGTTGTTTGAACTTTTACTATTATTATTTGCATGACTGGATTTTAATCTTTTATGGATCATCATATTATTTTGCGTACTGTCTATGTATTAATAAGTTATGTAGTGATGTAGTATTGTATTGTTGATGCATCATTGTTCATTTGTATCAGTATTATTAGCTCAAAAAGTTAATAACACTGATACACAGGAAGCTAGCTCAGAAGGGATATTAATTTCGTTTTGGCATTTTTCGTCGATTCAGTGTAAATGTTTGTATCACTTTTCAAATTGTTGCCACCAAATGTTATCGCCCTGTGTTATATTTAAGGCAATTCAATAATGAACAATTTGAATAAATGTATGTATGTTTCCCGCATTGTCATGAAACAACGGTATCTAAAGCCATCCAGTTTTGAATAATGTAATCCTCCCCCGAATATAGGCATCTGGTAGCCAAAATTCAAGAGCAATATCGCTAAATAATCTTAAAATGAGCATCTGTTTAGAATTTCCGATACACAGTCTCACGCCCTGGAGATATTTTTTTTTCGTACAGTGTTGCCATTACTCGCTTTGAAATTCCTGAGTTTCTTAATCAAAAATTCGTTAAAGTGTTACAAAATATGAAATCGATAATAAAACAAATTTCAAATTTTGGCTACCAGATGCCTATATTCGGCGGAGGATTACATTATTCAAAACTGGATGGCTCTAGGTACCGTTGTTTTATCACAATGCGAGAAACATACATACATTTATTCAGATTCTTCATTATTTAATTTCTTTAAATATAACACATTGGTGGCAGCAATTTGAAAAGTGATAGGGACATTTACACTGAATCGACAAAAAATGCCAAAACGAAATTAATAGCCCTTCTGAGCTCCCTTTGTATCAGTATTATTAACTCCTTTGAGCTAATAATACTGATAAAATGGAACAATGATGCATCAATAATACAATACATCTGAACTGAATTTTATGGTTTAATTGCGTAGAACATGATATTTAATACATAAAGCTTACATACAAAGCGTAAAAAAAAGCCCGTTTGGTAATTTAAAATCTGAAATCTTTCAGATTTTTTTTTTGTATTCATGTATTGTACTCTTGATGCATCATCATCTTTCCTTTGTATCAGTATTATCAGCTCAAAGGAGCGTTATCTCAGAAGGGCTATTAATTTCTTTTTCTCATTTTGCTTGGTTTCACTGTAAATGTCCTTATTACTTTCCAGATTGTTGCCACTAAATATTATCGCCCTGTGTTATATTTAAAGATATTCCTCCTTCGAATATTGGCATCCGGAACCCCAAATTTGAAATTTGGAATTTATGTTATTATCGATTTCATATTTTGTAACACTTTAACGAATTTTTGATTAAGAAACTCAACGCTGTCAAAACGAACAATGGCAACACTGTACGAAAATAAAATTATCTCCAGCGAGTGAGATTTTTTTTTAACCAATGGCGGGTCCTCAGTCGACTCCGGCTTGGCCACTACTAAGTTCAAAAGTGGTTTTCACTTTATTATGGAGGCACCTAATAGGTGGGCCACCTTTGCCTCCTATGAAGAGACGAATAGTTACAACCATGCCTCCTCCGGGATTCGAACCCAGGCCCTTTGTTATGGCAGTTGGCTCGCCTAACCACTATACCGTCTGGGCGGCCAGCATGAGATTATGTATCCGTAATTCTATAAATACGCTCATTTTAAAATTATTTTGCGATACTGCTGTTGAATTGAATTTTATAGTTTAGCTACGAAGAGCATGATATTTAATAAAAAAAGGTAAGACAGAAGACGTTGAAAAAGGCCCCTTGGGCGTAATGTAAAATCTGAAAGCTTTCAGACTTTCTCATTTATTTTGTTTTAATTGTTTTAAGTATTATATCATTTTTATTATTATTGTATTATTATAGGTTGGTTTGTTTTCTTCTGTAGGAATATTAACATAGTTTAATTATTCATGGTAAATTTTAGTATTTTTATTATACAGAGGCTGTTCGCACATTTTTTAGACGATTTTGGTAAGCGGTAATAAAACGTCGTTTGCTGCAAAAGAAGTAATTGCAATTGTACTATGTTTTTAAAAGTCAAAATTATCGTCTGTGCCTCGAAAGTTTTGTTTTTATTCAAAACGGCGAATTTAACAAAGCAGTGGTTCGAAGGCTACATTGACGCTCTTTCCGAAGAGAAAGATGCATACTCCGTTATCCAAAAACGATGGAGAGTTATCGTTTTGTGATACCTAAAGCGTCAATAGGTAATATCATCGACAACAAAGATAAAAAACGTCAAACTGGAGTCTCGAGCGAGACAAAAATTCCAAACAATAAACCAAGGAAAAAACGGACATCTTCGACTATTGCAAAGGTACGTTGTTTAATGTTAAAAGAAAATCCCCTTAGTCAAAGGACATTTACAAAATCATTAAAATGCTCGGTGTCCACTGTAAACAAAATGATAAACGTTGATTTCAATCTCAAGAAAGCGAAAAAAAGGAATGTGCATCGTCTTCTTCCAAAGCATATCCCTCGACGCAGGACACGCTGCAGAATTCTATAAGAGAAACACTTATCCCAAGAAAAATGGAAAACAATTGTCACAATAGATGAAGCATGGGTGTAATTAAATGATTGTAACAAAAAAGAGCCATTTATTATCATAAAAGGGGAGAGGAAAATTTAAGTACATGGTTCAAAGAATCGAAAGAAAGTTTTTCTAAGGGATTCATGATTCTTGCTGGTTTTGCTTAAAATGGTAAATTAAAAATAAAGAGAGTGCAAAAAAATGTCAAGATGAACTCCAAATACTATCAGGAACATATTTTATCGCCAATTTTTCCGAATGAAATACCATCGCTTTACCCACAGTGCCATCCATGTGTGAGACTCCATCGGCACAAAGCTAGCAGTCACGCATCAAATTCCACCGTAAATTTCCTAAAAGAAATGGAACAAAAACTGATAACCTTAAATAATAGTGATTTAATAAAAGAGGATTTTAAATCCCTTTCACGTGCAGTTATTCTCCAGCACAGTATCTACACCAGAACAAAGCTAATTTTTTTCAGCTCACTGTTCCAGAGCAGGACTGTAGTTTAGAAGGAGTTACTTCAAAATGTTTGCAAAGAACATGCACAGAATACTCAGTCCTGACAAGTTCAGAATAAGGGATGTCAAATGGAACATTTAAAACACAAGAATTTTATGTAATTTAGTTTCGTGAATACAATATACATCGTGTAAAAAATGTGCGAAGAGCCTCTGTAGCAGTATTTGCATCTCAAATTTTTTATTTGTTCTCTCTAGACTCTTCCCATATTATGTTTTTTTTGTTGAATTGTGTCTCCTTGTATTATGAGTTATTTACTTAAATATGTAAACCTAGGAGAACACGAGGGGGGGGCACTTAAAAAAAGGGCACTGATTTGAGAATGTTAAAAAAAATTAGGAAACGCGTATGACTAGGTGAAAAAGCATTCTAAAGTTTAAATCTGTGACGCAATTCAGAATCGCTAAAATTAGTTTTGCTCTTGTGTGAATGGCCAGATACATGCAGTTTAATGTATTCGTCGGGAATGGGCAAAACTCATTCGTCATTTATCGCCAGGAATGGTCAAAACTCCTTCTGTATTTTGTCATTTTACAATCTAGAATATTGTCCAAGGCGGACAGCGAGAGCTGGCCGAATTACACTGTCTAGAAAAGGTAAATTCTCAAGACGCAAGAGAAGCACGCCGACGTGGAAAATAAGACAGGCAAATCCTTTTGTTCGGCTCAGATTTTGTAAAATCCCAATCCATTTCGAGGGCAAAACGGGTCTCCTTTCATCAGGAGCAAAAAATTCTGCAAAAGCGAGAAGACGAATGTGGATCATATTTATACCCTACAGGCAACCAGTGGAAGAGCCGACAGCGCCATCTGTCGGCAGAAATAGTAACGAAAAATGAAGGGTTAAGTTAGTCGAATTTTGAAGGCATTAGGCAAGACTGGATTGGAATTGAAGTCGTTGACTAAACAGGATAAATTTTTGTGAATGTGAAAAGCTTCAAGAAAATCCAGTTCGCTAATAGAACCAGCATTCTGGATAATAATTTTAGCAGAACTAAAATCAAAATTGTAATTAAATTTCCAACTATGAGGTAAATTCTGTCCAAATTTTGATCGCGAAATCTTCCGTGAGGATGAATCGCAGAATTACCTAATACTCTTTCTTCCCTTACCACTAAACTCTCGAGAACCTTTTGGGTAGCCAGTATTTTAAGTGCCCTCGTAACGCGATGACACAATACAGTTGCAAACATCTATGCTTCGGTTCGAACCCGGGTCCAAGAGTATGCAGCCGAGTATTCGAGGGCAACAGGATGGGAGTTCTGCGAACGTGCTAAATGCTGCATATTATCAAATGAAGTTTATAAATAGAAAACTCCACATTGATAAGGATTGTTTTCGCTGGAACTCGATTTTTTATGACCTTAATTATAAAAGATTAAACATACTGTGGAAAGAATTGTTCCAACAAAATTCAGAAAAGCAAACATTCTTTGTTGACTTTATTTATCAGGCATGTTCCGCTTGTTACTCTCTCAGCTTTTTCTTCATGGAAAAGAT